>BFEA01000053.1:936796-950862 GCA_003427395.1 Chara braunii
GGCACTCTCACCACGTCCCAACAAATGCTGAGGGCACACTGGCCGCGTCTCAGCATGTCTAGGCTGATGCTAGACGGTTCTCGGGCCTCGCCTCATCAMTCTGCCTSAACTCGGAATCAGATCTGCGTCTCTAAGTACGAATTTTCGGAGTCGGGAGCCGGATACTATACYATGGGAWCTCGTACCATCCATCTCTGCTAACTCATAGGCCTTGCCTTCAACCTCTYTGATGATCCTGAAAGGTCTCATCCACCTGRCCTCCAATCTCTTAGTCCACTGCGTCTCGAGAGATGTATCATGCAGAAGTACAATATCCCCGACCTGAAGTCGTTCCTTCCTGATGTACCTCTTGCTGTTCCACCGTGTCTGGTCAGATAACCTGCTGTCTGACATCCTCTTTGTSGCCTCGATTATGGCCTCGTCCACTTCCTTGATCTGCCTGATYCTCAGTCTYAATAACTCCTCTGTGGAGTAAGACTCTCTCTGTGCCTCAGGGGTCCAGGTCTCAACCAGGTTCTCAATGGGAGAAGTAGCATACCGGCCGTACCAGAGTGTAACAGGTGCATAACCTGTAGTCCGTTTGACAGTCACATTGTCAGCATATACAGCCGCTCTCAAGAAGGACGACCAACTTCTGGAATCACCTCACCACCACTTTGATATAGCATCCTTTAGAGTCTTGTGACCTCTTTCCACAGGTGCATTAGCCGGAGGATGATATGGTGTTACAAATCTGACTCTGACTCCGAGTCTGAACATGAGTTTTCTGACCATCTCGTTCTTGAATTCTGATCCCTAATCAGCCACAAACTCACGTATGAAAGGGTACCTTAATTAGATTTCCTCGATCCAATCTCCCACTGTTTTTGCTGTTTTCTTACGGATGGCTTTTGCTTCAACATAACCAGACATATTATCTCTCATATTTAGTATATATTTCATTCCATCCTTACCAGGTGGCATAGTAATTAGATCAAGGTGAACAATACTACCAGGCTCAACAAGAACAGTGGGCTATAAGGGTTCAATCAGTCTCATAGATGATCTTTCCTGACAGGCTTCACATGACTTACAATATCTCATACCCATATCCCTCAGACCATCCCCGTGATATCGTTAAGATACTTTATAGTGTGTAGCATCAGCACCCCTATTACCCCCTTCTAGACCTTCATGCAGCGCGGCGATGACCTCTAGTTGCCTTTCTCTACCACACACCACTCTCAGCGGCGGTAGTCCTTCCTTAACATCTACAAGGAGGTGACCCCTACGTAGCCTAAAGGTCCTCTTTGTTCTCTCATGGTAGAACTCGTTCAAGTGATTACTACTCATCACCATACCGATCCTCTTATATTCTCCATCATATTCTTCCTTTCTAAACCTTCCCTCATCATCCTTACTCTTTCCCAGATCTTCTGACCCATCGTCTATCTCATTCAATCGACGCTCAGCCATTGTTGAACTCTCAGTCAACTCATGTTATGCAAGAGTGGTCTGTTCTACCATCCCATACCACCCTTCTTCCTCATCCTCTTGAATCAAAGGGTAGTGGTGGCAGGGATCTTCCTTTTCACCCCAGAAGTCTTGTCTACTGGTGGTCATGGTTCAGGCCGTATAACAATTGGGAGCAGGAGGTAACCCTTTATCATCGTCCCCCATAAGGAATTCGTCAACGAAAGGCGACTCTTCAAGAGATTCATCGTATATCGATCCTTATTCCACTCGGCTTAACCCATCAGCTCGATTCTTATCAGTAGGTACATTTTCTAATATAAAATCATACGTCCATATATGAGTTATCCACCTACTGACCGTAGCATCTACTTGCTGATGTCTCTTAACAGCCCCCATTACTGTCGTGGAATCCGTCCTTAAGATGAATCTTCGTCCCATAATGTAGTGTCTGAATAGTCAAAGACAGTGCAAGATTACCAGAAGCTCCTTCCTAAACTGAATATAGCCTCTCTCAACCGAAAGAGTGCGACTCTCAAATCTAAGTGGTTTTTCTTTACCATTCTCGTCTCGCTTCATAAGCACTCCTCCTAATGCTATCGGGCCGCCGTCGGCTTTAATGATGAGGGGCCTCTCCCTTTCATCGTCGAAGTAGGGTACTCCTAGTACGACCCCGCCATCTCTTAACTTATCTTGAAGCCTCCGCGCAACTTTCTATCTTTGGTCAGACCACTCTAAGCTAGCTCTTTATCGCACCATTTCTCTAAGGGGTTCGACTATCCTGACAAATCCGGAAATGAAGCTCCGCCAGAAGTTGCAGACCTCTAGGAAGCTCCTTACTTCCCCAACCGTCCTTAGAGGCATAGGCCAGTTCAGAATTTTATCCACCTTCTTAGGATCGGGGCTTCTCCCTTCCAGGAAGCACCTGAAACCCAAGATCGTTACCTCTCTTTGGAACAGTAGTGATTTCGGTCCACTGGCTGGTAGATTGTATTTAAACAACCTTTCTAGTACTTTCGCCACTCCCTGAGCATGTTCTCACACAAACCGCCTAACTCGACCATCCACTAAGGTCTCATCTTTTTCCTTCGGTCCTTTAACCGGATTGTCATCGATGTATGGGAACGTGACCTCTAGGCATATGTCCTCCATGACCTTCAACATATCTCGTTGGACAACCGCGACCCCATTCGTCCACCCTTGAGGCACCACACACATTTGTATAAGGTCTCTAAGCGTGTGCATGACGGTCATAGGTCGAATAGTAGAATCTATGAGGAACTGGTCATAGCCGGAGTATAAGTCCACTAGGGAGTAAATGCTCCTTCCAGCGAAAGACTCGACCAACAAATCCGCGTTCGGTAGGCTACCCGCGTCGCGAACATTTACCGAATTCAACTTCTGCAAGTTTTGTATCCAACGCATACCTCCTCCTGGCTTCCAGAAACAAAACCAGCGATTGGCATAAACACCATCCGCTGGTTTTGCAACGTTGGACGCGATCTTCTGGTTTATGTACTTCATTACCTCCTTTTCTTCCTTTTGAGCATACTTCGTGGGTCTATCATTCCAAGGCCTGTGAGGAACGGTCTAGATCTTAGCCATCTTGATCATGTCAACGTCAAGTCGTCCCCTCTCCTCATCATTAAAGGAAAAGACACCACTGTACTTCTGACATAATTCACATATGAAATCCCTCTTAGCTGGCAGAAGGAAGTCATCGGCTCCTACCTTCATTATCTTGAACCTCTCTAAGGTAATCTTTCCTTCTTTTAATGCAGTCTATCTTAACCCTTTAATTATCTTCCTTTCCTTCTCTAATGCTTCATTATAGCCATTTTCTATCAAGACTGCCACCGCATTCTTCTTAACGCCCTTGCGCTTATACTTCCTCTTGGATCCGGTGACTATTTTCCTAAAAAAAGACTAGTTGCAGAGAAGGTGAGTCGCATCGTGTCAGCTTTTGCTGCCCTCACAACATCCTTGAATCCTTCCATCTCTCTCTTGTCGCCCAACTTCTTTTCTTTATCCAGGAGCTTGAGTATCTTCCCAATATAATTCACTCTAATCGTCGTTTTCTCGTCTATTATTCTATTTTCTTTTAGCTTTGCTCTTACCTCCTCAATCAACTTGTCAGATTCTCCATGCTTTAGAGAATTAACATGTCGTTGATGACGAGGATGATGCCTGTCACTTATCACAAAAGCCTGTTCTTGACCATTATTAGGATCCTGGAGAGAGAGTCAGGTCGCCCTATCATGGCCAAAGAATGCACAAGCCTCCATTCTATGTAGGAAAGGGGCTCCGAGAATGCAATCACGATCCAAGTTGGGGACCACAAAACAGAGGATCTCGGCACGTAAAGTCTCAATTCGAATAGGCAAATTATCAATAAAACATTCCAATGGCAGGAATCCAGCTATATTGGAAAGCTGATGATTGACCTTCCTATCTATCCCGAGCCCACACGATCTCATTGTGGCCGAGGATATGAGCACCATCTCGGCTCCATAGTCTACTAGAGCTCTGACTTTCACATCGTTTACGAAGAAATTCAAATATTCGCACGACATGTTGCCAAACCTCATCTTGGTACCAGGCGGGGCTCTTTCCACATGCTGAGGGAAGAGTCTTAGACTATTAATTTCCACCTTCCGCCTTTCAACCATCTTCTTAAGTTCTTCCCTAAACTTGGGTATCAAGGCTACTTCTTCTTTCCAGGATAGGATGATCTCGGTCGACTCGAGTAATTTATTTACTACTTCATCTATCGAGATCCCTTCCTCGGCCTCGGATCTCAGGACCACTCTTCTCAACTTCCCAATAGCTTCCTTCCCTTTTTCTTCCTTCACTAGGTCCTTGGTCCCATCAATCAGCTGGTCTAGCTCTCTTTGAGCCTTTTCTCGCTTTTTCTCTTCAACCTCTTTTTGGCTGATATGAGATACATTCAGACGTTGACTTCGAGGATTGTCGTCTCGAACCACTATCTCCGGAGGTAGCATATCATCAAAGGTAATAACGTTAACTCTAGCCTTCTTCTTTTTATCTTTATTGGTCCTAGCCTGTTCTAGGATAACTGCTCACATTCCTCCTTTGACTCGGAAATCTATCTTGTTCCAATTGGCATCACAGACGTGCCCATTGGCATTCTTCTTGATAATCCATTCTTCGATCTCCTTCTCTAGTATAGGGCACCGAGTTATAGTATGGTCTTCCTCGTCACAATAATAACATCGGAAGGGGTCATCTCACCTTTGCCAATCTCGACTTTTATTATCTTTCTTCCAATCCCGGTCACGCTTCTTCTTTTGTCTCTCTTTTCTCATTCGCCTAGTGTCATCATCACTTCTCTCGCTCTCATTCTCACTCTCTTCCTTTTGCCTCTCCTTCTTTCTTTCTTCCTTACCTTCGCCGACTTCAACAAGTGTTTGAGTTGCTGGGGCAGGAAGGGTTAACTTCTCGAAGCTACGAAGCTTAACAAGAAGACCAAGGATCTCCTCGGCCTTCAAGCTCCCTCCCGTAGCTGCCTCAACATTTCCCTCTTTCGCACTAGTGATTGCTTTCATCTGTTCCAAGGACCATTTTCGGTTGGACACGGAAGGCAGCTCACGGACCATCTCAACCACTTCATCCCACTTTAGAGAATAATGGGCAGCGCGACTTACCACACTCTTCCTTTCGTCCTCTGCGAAGTTAGTCAGGAGGACATGACATTTTTGGGCCTCGTCTAGGAAGGGTACTCTCCGCGCAACCCTCTCAAAATCCTCTAGGAATTGATCGAGGGTAGCGTACTTGGAGCGTCGCACGTCCAACAAATTTTGCATGGTTGTTAGGACGTCATACTTCACGTATTCTTCCAGCATCTTTTGTCTAACCTCAACCCATGTTGTCAACCCTTGTGTCGTCTTTGTCACCAACACTCTCATCTTTGGCTCAACATAGGCCAGCAGAGCTTTCAACTTCTGCTTGTCCGACCAACCGTGGCTCATACCGAAGACGTCATAGTCTTGCGGGAACTCCCTAACGTTGGTTCCATCAAAACAGGGTATGTTCTCTGGAGGTACCTTAGCTCTTGAAAGGTCTAGACGGATATTCATAGTGTCCATCCCAGTCTTCATGGCCTCTTTTCGGTTCAACATCTTTCGAAAAACCACGGTAGTGGTCACTTCTCCATCCCCAGCAGAGGAGTTAGCACGGCTCTGCCGTGCATTCGGTCCTTTGACCATCCTGCCTAGTTTTCTTATTACGCTTCTACTTCTTCCCGAACCTTTTCTCTCTTATGATTGCGTTTAAAATTGGTTCCCAATTCCTGCCGTCAGTATAACCTTCTGGCAGATGGGGCTAAGGAAAACTATCAAACACAATCGGTGTTAAGTCACTAACTACTCTTATCCCTTTTCTTTCTAATTTCCTTTTCTCTTGGTTAACTATATTACTAATCCAACTTCGAAGAGACTCACGATCTGCCCCTTTCTCTCTCAATGAGGGAACATAGGGTCGGATATCGTATTCACCAGTGTCAAGGAACTTCACTACAAGGACATACGCCTTCGCAGGTGCATGCTTCTCCTCCAGGGATATGTAGCGCTCTATCTTGTAGGGAAAAACTCCTCCACTAGTAAAAGGAACTAAGGCGTCTAGTGCTGCCGTAATCCTTGGGCAGTATCCAGACACTGCCTAGTCCTTAGCAACCCCTCCCATGATCCATCTTTATCTTCGATTCGGCTAATCCCAGCCAGAGCCTACTAAGTCTTCCGACCTGAATCGTCAATGTTGATAATGCTCCACTTCCTATCTCTCAAAACAGCATTGAGGATAGACTCCCAGTCCTCACCATTAACGAAACTATTCGGTATAGGAGGACTTGGGAAATTCTCATACTCAGTTGGCTCCACACTCCAGGTAACTTTCTTACCTTCCTTCTTGAGTTCGTTTCTGTATTTGGAGACGTGGTTGAGTGCCCACTCGTGACACCCAGTATACCGCCRCCAGATCTTCCTAGTCTCTGGAGTGTATATTCGCACGTCGTACTCATCGGTCTCTAGGAAGCGGGTTACTAACACATACACTTTCTCCTCTGCTTCAGATATAGCTAAAACAGTGTATCTCTCAATCTCAAGAGGAAATGCCCCTCCTACCATAAAGGGTCTTAGATCCCGGAGTAGGTGTGAGATAACCGAAGAATTAATRTCTGGTAATTCCTTTCCTTMAGCCTTCTCCYAAGTATGCTTGCTTCCTAGGAAACTAACATACTCCTCGGYCATAACAATCTYCTTTCCMTTGTCAAKTGAGGRAAAATTCASGAGAAGCTTCGTCTTGAACTTCRAACCTACGTACAAAGGTCTCAAGAMACARCRTCTTTGGCCGTATGACTAGGTCATCCTCTCTTGCTTTACCAACCACRGYAATAGCTTCTARAAGAGGTGCCCAGTCTCTCCTGTCMGTGAAGKTATCCGTAGTAAAAAAMCTAGGGAGTTTTTCAAATTGTCTGACTCGTTTTCCCCAAGTTACTTTCTCATGCAAGCTTCGAAGTAGCTCCCTTATCCTTGAGAGGTGAATGTACAGTCTCCTCAGGCAATTCAAATAACCYTCTTCCTCTTTTACTCCTTCCTGAGCATAAACTCTCACGTCAAGCTCGTAACTCTTGAAAAATCTAACCACTGGAACATAGAATACTAAACGCTCTTCCTTACAGAATTTGTGTCTCAATATCTCGAATGGACAGTCGGTCTCAATTACTTTGTCTAACCATCCTCTACTAATGGTCACAGTCGCAATTGACATAGAGTTTTCACATTCCAGTATAATTGCCTTGGGCTGCCTCTAGCGCCTCTAGCCAGACTATCTGCAGGACATTGTCTAGATAGGATGGTCTCATCTCTCGCATGTAGCATCACTCTCCTGCCARCCGAACTCTTGCAATCCAACAGATGCCTAATCTTAGTCTGACTCCTAATTGCTCTAAAAGCAGCCGCTCGCATAAGTTCAAGGTAGTACTCCACCATGCCAATCTCGTTGTGCCTACCTAGCCTAGTATCACATCCTCTCACAACCCCGATGACAGTCGCTTGCTGTTCGTCTAGATACACATCAAAACAGAAGTTATCTCCATCATCAGGAGTGTAGACATCTATCGGCATAGCTCACCACACTCGATCCCTTAACACCGTGTTGAGGATTGGTCCCCAGTCCTTCCCGTCGCAGAAACTAGCAGGCACAGAAGGGTTTGGGAACCTCTCGAACTCTCTAGGTTGGGCACTCTACGTCACTTTCTTTCCTACTTATTTCAACAACAACCTTTCATCTAGGATATACTCAGCAGCAACTACCCAACATGCCTCATAGTCAATCTCTCTTCTTGTTCCAGCAGATACGTATGGCCTTACATCATACTCATTTGTATCAAGGAATCGGACTACAAGGACGTACAAGATCACCGAGTCGTGCTCACAAGTCACACACCTCTCAATGATGTATGAAAAARCACCGCCRRYAGTGATCTTGGTCAGTGCCTCTAYCGCTCTAGTTACTGCCGACATGGGCTGCCTACCAGCTCTGCCTTCTCAACGCTGCATTGATGATTGGTTGCCAGTTCCTACCATCACAGAACCCTTTGGGTACTGGCGGGGKAGGAATCTTCTCACAAATCATAGGCAGTAAGCTCCAACTCGCTTCTATCCCTTGCTGTCTCCACTGATTCCTCTCGGCTTCGACACACCCCACTATGACATCCCAGTTGGTAAAGAAATTAGGGTCCCGATCAGCCCCTTCTAGGACGTAGAGTCGAATATCATAATCATCAGTATCGAGGAATCTCGAGACAAACACATGCAAAGTCGTTGTACTTTTTACACAAGTAATGCATTTGACAAACATATAAGGGAAGAGACCACCGCAGGTGACACGAGTTAGGGCTTCTAGGACATTATACTCTTCACTCATCGTCTGGGATCTGATTTATAGACTTGTCAAGCGAAGGGTCCTGAAAACAAATTCCAAACCCTTGCTTGCAGGTCTGAGTCACTTCAGATAGACTTCTGCAAGAGGCCCCTCCTCTCGGGGCTCCTCTACCCGAAAAAGTCTTTCTGACCTGAGCCAGACCTTGTATGAAATATAAGACTGCTACCTAGTCAGTGAATATTGTGACCAAGGTTCGCTCCCAGGAACTCAAAATTTTTGAGTCACCGGCAACGGCGCCATTTTTGTCGCGCCCCCACCGTTTCAGGGTCTGGTTCAATGTCTTCCCCCCCGACCGAGTGCGGTGGGTTGGTAGACTGGCAGACTCTCACGCAGGATTTTGAAGAGTTGTAGGAAAATGAGAAATACATTCACAAGTAGCCTTTGTCACACAGTCGAGTAGTTAGGATTATCCCTCCTGCCAGCGGCCTCACGTCTTAGAGTGAGACGTTCGATTTTATCGCCTGCACCTGGCCCCGTATAAAGGTTAGACTCAAGGTCACCGGAGTCCCTATTATCCAGGAGTCCTTCAAGTAACTTTGAGTGTAACCTGTTATGATAAGGAGTGATAAATAACTTGTTATCTCATGCATAAACATTCCATGCATTACAGGTCATGCATCATAAGTCAAAAGACACTGAGAGGACGAAAAGACCAGAAACCAGACTCTGCAAGAGCATGACCAGAGACACGAAACTGAAGAGTAGTACACAGAGAATGGAGGAAGCAGCCATAAAGAAGGGGCTGCAGTCACTGATAGATAATAATAATGTCATAGTACATCTCAATGACTAAAAGATACGAGCCTCAGTCAATAACAACGAGCGGTATCCCCTCATGAGTGAGCTCGACTGCTTGGGACTCCATATCTGGTACACACTGGTCCTTCTCATCTTTGAGAACCTGAGTGGCGATAGACTCTGGGACCACATAGCTGATGTCGAAAGATACCGTAGGATCAATCTTGCTGATGTAAGCCATACATCTGGCCATCTCCTCGTCCGCAACGCTCCGAAGGTACAGCTCCTCAGCTAGGGAAATGCTGCCAGTGGCACCGATCAAGATCTCGATCCGCCTCTTGCCGTAGATATAGTCATATGAAACCTCCAGAAAACGGTCTCCATAGAGAGGCTTCCGAAAAGTCTGTATTACGAAGTCCGCTCCCACCAAATGACTGTAACCATCCCCAAGATATGGGACTGGTCCCTTCCCTCTAGAAGCGTCGGCTACCTCCTGTAACTTGGGTACTCCTGATATGTATGGCCTAAATCAATCTCCCTCAAGCAAATATCGTGCCAGGAGGTAAGCAACCCGTCGTAGGGCTGCCTTCCGCTTGCGTCTCGCTCTAGTGGCCAGTGTCATAAAATGCTCTGGATCTGCTCCAAATCAAGCGTGCTCAGTCCCTGTGAGTATCCCAATCAAAATAGTCCCCGAAATCAACTTCGCTCACACAGCAAGGCCCTTGGTCTGACTCGTCCGTCTCTGACCTCCGTAGACAGGTGGTTATAGGTATCCCGGATCTGGCCACCTCACTCCTGATCCTCCTGTCTTGACGCCTCCTTGCTGCCACCTCTGCTCAGCGGTTTAGGATTATAGCAATCAAAGTCATAGAGAGCACCACCTGGTGCTAAGGGGATCTGGGGAAACACCACGTGTAACCAGTGCTCTCTCCAATAACTCTCCCTTAGAAGATATAGTAAGCAATCCGGTCGTAGGTGGTTCCCTTTATTCCCTGTCCGGCATTTCTCACATGATAAGTGATCACCAATGTATATCTCGATGTGGGAGACTCATTGGCCCTGATGACGAAACTTTGATGCCCAATGTGTCGATAGCAAAACTTCTCAACCAGCTTACCTCATGTAGGGGTTGTCTCACGTTGAGAAGCCCGCTTCACCAATCTGCAAAATAGTATAGAATGCTCCTGGTAAGCTGCTGTGCCGAGCAATGATGTCTTGGAGATGAGGGGGATATTAATAGCCGAGGGAAATAACCGACCTCGATGGGGTCAGAGAGGACAACACCTCAGTAGACCCTCTAGCGAAACTGGTAACAACCAACTCAATATAAAAGCCCGCCTGAATGGGCCTGGCTGAATTAGCAATCAACTCGATACAAGGGCCTGCTTGAATGGGCCCGGCTGAACAGCAACAACTCGATATAGGGGCCCGCCTTAATGGGCCCGGCTGAACAGCAACAACTCGATATAGGGACCCGCCTGAATGGGCCCGGCTGGTCAGCAGCAACTCAGATATAGGGGCCCGACTGAATGGGCCCGGCTGAACAGCAACAACCCGATATAGGGGCCCGCCTGAATGGACTCAGCTGAACAACAACAACTCGATATAGGGGCCCGCCTGAATGGGCCTGGCTGAACAGCAACAACTCGATATAGGACCCGCCTGAATGGGCCCGGCTGATCAGCAGCAACTCAGCGGCTCATCATAGCAACATCATACGAACGTCTCTGCAGCAAGTGGACTAGAGCATGAGGACTGAACTGCAAGTATTGTCAATGAGAGACTAATCATTAAAATATTATGTATGCAGAGACCAATTGTAAAATACTGCGCGTGCAAACCGGACTGCACTAATATCATATGTGCAGGGAAAATACCGCCTGCACAGGGTCTGATATTAATATCGTCCATGCAAAGACTGATCAGCAAGAAATCATATCAGAGGGAGTTGTGACTAGTCATATCATCAGAGATATCCAGTCATGTCCTCAACACTAATCACACTCGCTGGGCGCATGTCCCCGACGATCATATCAGCGGGACATGCGATCTAGAATCATCAAAGCACACACTCATATAGCCTACTCGAGCCCGGGCGCACTCATGGAGCGATACCAAGCGTGGGCGCGCATGGGCGCGCACTCAAATGACTATATCTTACTCGGGCGCGCATGGCCACACACTCTCGCTGCAATACCGAGCCTGGGCACGCGGAGGCACGCACTCAAATAGCAATACAAATCATGGGCGCACGTAAGCGCATACTTAAATGACAATATCTGGCTTGGGCGCGCATGGGCGCACACTCATATAGCAATACCGAGCTCGGGCGCACACGGGCGCACACTCATATAACAATACCGGGCTTGGGCGCACACGGGCGCACCTTGATATAGTGATACCGAGCTCGGGCACACACGGGTGCACGCTTATATAGCGATATCGAGCTAGGGCGCGCACGGGCGCACACTCTAACAAACAATGCTTAGCTTGGGCGCGCATGGGCGCGCACTCTGACAACAATGCCAAGCTTGGGTGCACATGGGCGCGCACTCTAACCTTAATGTCAAGCTTGGGCGCGCATGGGCGCGCACTCTAACAGCAGTGCTAAGCTCGGGCGCGCATGGGCGCGCACTCTAACAGCAATGCCAAGCTTGGGCGCGCACTCTAACTGCAATGCCAAGCTTGGGCGTGCATGGGAGCGCACTCTAACAACAATGCCAAGCTTCGGCGCGCATGGGTGCGCACTCTAACAGCAATGCCAAGCTTGGGCGCGCATGGGCGCGCACTCTAACAGCAAAGCCAAGCTTGGGCGCGCATGGGCGCGCACTCTAACAACAATGCCAAGCTTGGGCGCGCATGGGCGCGCACTCTAACAGCAATGCCAAGCTTGCGGGCGCGCACTCTTACAGCAATGCCAAGCATGAGCGCGCACTCTAACAGCCAAACTGAGGCTGGGCGTGCACTCAGACAACCAAACGGAGGCTATTCGCGCATTCTAACAGCCAAACTGAGGTTGGGCGCGCACTCAAACAACCAAACTGAGGCTGGGTGTGCACTCAAACAGCGAAACTGAGGTTGGGCGCGCAATCAAACAGCCAAACTGAGGCTTGGCGAGCACTCAAAATCATCAGAAGCAGTATACGCAGATTGAGCAAAATTTCACAGATTGAGTGCGCATTGTCGCACAAAATCAAAATCATCAAAGTCGAGTTTTGCATATCAATCATGCAAAGTCACACTCAAATTCGAGTGCATACAGTTACACTTGCTCGGAATGATCAATGCTTATACATAAAGTGCGCACTGTCGCACATACTCAAAATCATCAAAGCGGGTTTCCCTGATAAAGAGCGGAGTGTCGCATTCAAATCAGAGTGCGCACAGTCGCATACACTCAAGGTCATTAAAACGGGTTCCTCAGATAATAAGCGCAGTGTTGCACTCAAATCAAAGCGCGCACGGTCGCATATGCATCATTGGCTTTTTCAAAATAAGGGCGCAGTCACAAAATCAGTGTACTCGATCTGAGTGTCCCTCTGCAAACCAAAATCAGTGTACTCAATCTGGGGTCTGTTGGCACAGTAAATTAGCGAAGATACTCAATTTGATAGCCTGCTGGCAATAATTCTCAATCTGGGTGCCTGCTGGCACAATAACTCGGCAATGATACTCAATCTGAGTGCCTACTGGCACAATAATTCTCAATCTGGATGCCTGATGGCACAATAACTCGGCAATGATACTCAATCTAAGTGCCTGCTGGCACAATAAATCGCAATGATATTCAATCAGGGTGCCCGCTGGCACAATAAATCGCAATGATACTCAATCTGAGTGTCTGCTGGCACAATAAATCGCAATGATACACAATCTGAGTGCCTACTGGCACAATAAATCGACTTGCTCAGTTCAAGTGCCTACGGCACGGTAAATCGACTTGCTCAGTTCAAGTGCCTACAGCACGGTACATAGACTTGCTCAGTTCGCTCAGACATACATCGTCCTTGATGCTTTTTGGCGCGATGTGTTCAGACGTCCGGTGACCTTGATACTCATCGGCTTGATGCGCTCAAATATACAGATACTCATAAGCGTGATGCGCTTAGATACTCAGTGGCGCGATGCGCTCAGATATACAGATACTCATTAGCGTGGTGCGCTCAGATACTCATTGGTGCAGGGCACTCAGATGTACAGATTCTCATTGGCGCGGTGCGCTCAGATACTTATTGGCGCAGGGCGCTCAGATGTACAAATACTCATTAGCGCGGTGCGCTCAGATACTCATTGACGTTGGGCGCTCAAATGTACACAAGCACACAGTCTGACTAAAAGGGGGGATGACGGAAGTGGGTAAGGAGAGGGAGGAAGAAGAGAGGGAGAGAAGAGAGCAAAGGGAAAAAGAGATAGGAGGGGAGGCAAGGGAGAGGGCTATGACCCTAGTGAGAACCAGGGCTGCCCCTTCCACAAGCTGCCCCACTCTTTTACCTCTCCCTTGCTTGCCTTGTCTTTCTCCTTCCCTTACTTGTTCCAATGCTGCAGCTCCCGCTTGTCGTTCCGCCAACGCTTCCGCATTCCCTCAAATGAGGGCTTCTCTCTCTTCTCAAGTGGTTCGGCCTCTGTTTTATACAGAAGAGGTCGGGTGATCGGGCAAGGTACAACAGTCCTTGGGCTAAAATTAGTACAGGCCTGTGCTAAAATTAGCACAGGCCTGCGCTAAAATTAGCGCGGGACTGGGACAGTCCCGACTTTGGGACACGAACAGTCAGTCCCATGTTAAAAATAGCACGGGCCTGCGCTAAAATTAGCACGGGACAAGGACAGTCCCGACTTTGGGACACGAACAGTCAGTCCCATGTTAAAAATAGCACGGGCCTGCGCTAAATATAGCGAGGGCCTGTGCTAAAATTAGC
>BFEA01000053.1:954675-965060 GCA_003427395.1 Chara braunii
GGGGCTAGACTAGTAGAAGCACGTGCCCAAAGAGAAGAAATCAACTAAGTAAAGATCTGGAACATCACATCAAACATGAACTTGACAATGAGAGGGTAGACTAGTGAAAGCACATGCACAAAGAGAAGAGATTAACTAAGTAAAGATCTGGAACATCACATCCAACTTGAACTTGACAATGAGAGGCTAGACTAGTGGAAGCACATGCACAAAGAGAAGAGGTTAACTAAGTAAAAATCCGGAACATCACATCCAACATGAACTTGACAATGAAAGGCTAGACTAGTGGAAAGCACATGCACAAGGAGAAGAGATCAACTAAGTAAAGTCCGGAACATCACATCCAACATGAATTTGACAATGAGACGCTAAACTTAAGTGAAGCACATACACAAAGAGAAGAGATCAACTAAGTAAAGATCCGGAACATCACATCCAACTTGAACTTGACAATGAGAGGCTAGACTAGTGGAAGCACATGCACAAAGAGAAGAGATCAACTAAGTAAAGATCCGGAACATCACATCACACAATTGTGAGTGAAAACAAAAGTCTAAGTAGGCTAGATTACCAAGATTGCATCAAAGATCATCCATGGAAGTTGCGGTGTACTACCTACTAGTTTATGAGTGGAAAGGCAAGAGTGTGAGAGACCCAAATCACCAAGTTCGAACCAAAGATCATCCATAGAAGTTGCGGTGCACTACCTACTGGTGTATGAGAGAACAGCAAGAGTGTGAGTAGCCCAAACCACCAAGATTGCATCAAAGATCAACTATGAAAGTAGGGTGCACTACCTACTAGTGTATGAGTGAACAACATGAGTATGAGTAGTCCAAATCACCAAGTATGCAGCAAAGATCATCCATGGGAGTTGTTGTGTACCACCTACTAGTGTATGAGTGAGCAGCAAGAGTGTGAGTAGCCCAAATCACCAAGAATGCAGCAAGGATCATCTATGAAAATAGCGGTGCACTACCTACTAGTGTATGAGTGAAAAGCATGAGTGTGAGTAGCCCAAATCACCAAGTATGCAGCAAAGATCATCCATGGGAGTTGCTGTGTACTACCTACTAGTGTATGAGTGAACAACATGACTGTGAGTAGCCCAAATCACAAAGAATGCAGCAAGGATCAATTATGAAAGTAGTGGTGCACTTTCTATTAGTGTATGAGTGAACAACATGAGTATAAGTAATCCAAATCACCAAGAATGCAGCAAAGATCATCTATGGGAGTTGTTGTGTACTACCTACTAGTGTATGAGTGAACAGCAAGGGTGTGAGTAGCCCAAATCACCAAGTATGCAGCAAAGATCATCCATGGGAGCTGCTGTATACTACCTACTAGTGTATGAGTGAACAACAAGAGTGTGAATAACCCAAATCACCAAGATTGTATCATGGACTATTCATGGGTGCAGCGCTACACTACCTACTAGTGTGAGAGTGAAAAACACAAGTTTGGAGAACCCACATCACCAAAATTGCATCAAGAAGCATCGATGAATGTAGCGTTGTACTACCTATTAGTGTGATAGTGAAAAACACAAGTTTGGAGAGCCCATATCACCAAGATTGCTTCATGGATTATCTAGGAAAAAATCGGAGTACTACCCCCTAGTGTGCAAGTGAAAGATGAAAGTTTGAGTAGCCCATGAAGGGAAGGAGATGAAGTAAAAGAGGATGGAGGAGAATGGGAGAGAGATGCCGAAGATGGAGATGGAGAAGAAGAGGGAGAAGACAAAGAGAATGAGAGTGAAGAGGAGGAAGGTGAAGATGAAGGGGGAGAAGATGAGGGGGAAGAAGGAGAGGAAGAAGAAGGAGGGAGAGAGGAAGGAGGATAAGAAGAAAAAAAAAAAAAAAAAAAAAAAAAAAAAAAAAAAAAGATGAAGAAGAAGAAGAAGAGGATGAAGAAGAGGATGAAGATGAAAAGTCACTTCCTTCCTCTCACCTTGATGATGATGTCTCCTTGATGAAGCTTCCTCTTCTTGCACAATCCCCTCTTGGCTATGGCTTCCTTCTTCTCCAAGCCTCCCTTCTTTCTCTCTCACCTCTTCCCAAATTGCCTCAAGCTCTCATTACCATGGCTATGGAGTCCTCCCCTCCAGGAGGGCTGATCGGACTCCTCTAGCCTCTCCTTCTCTCCTACACCCAAGGGGGATATGGCGGATCACCTCCCAAGTGTCTCTCCCACCATCACTACCCTCTAGAGCCTTGCCCACTACCTCCTAGTCTCCTCTAAGCTCTCCCACTAGCATGGGTTCTTCCCTTCTCACTCCAAGTGCAAAGGTGCTCCTGTGAGCTCACTTGGGTAGCATGGGCACTCCTCATGCAAATGTGAGAGTGGCAGACTGCATCCTCAGCTTATGTAGGCTGAAACCAGCAGTCCGGCTAGCCCATGAGCCTCCCCATGAGCCTTGAGGTGAACTGAGGTACCCCCAAGGCAAAATTCCCTTTCTAGGCCCTCCTTGAGGTACCTGAGTCTCATTTTGGCCAAATACATGCAGTCTGAGTGGTTGGTACCAACTCGGATTGCCTCTTGGCCTACTCCGGCCTCCTTTTTACCTCACAAATGCTGCCCCCTTGGGTCGTAGTTCCCAAGGGGCAATTTTTCTTGAAAGAAAAAGACCTTGTGGGCCTTTTTCTCGATTTTTTCAAGTTTCGGCCTCCTTTGAGTAGGCCGGCGCATTTTTCCATGTGGCGGCACATTTTCAGCCTTGGATCTGGCTGAGATCCAAGGCGAGCAATAATCCGAGCTACCCCCTAGTAGCCCTTGCTTCAATTTTGAGCCCCTAAGTCCAGTTTTTCAACTTTTTGTGCATCTGGCTCTCTTTTTGGGCCAAATGCACTGTTTTGTCTTATTCCTTCTTTTGTTTCTGTCCATTTTGGGCTCCCACCTCATTCCGGAGCTAGCTGTTTTGAGCTGGCCCACAAAAAATGGCTAGTTCCTCTCTACCATGAGATCCGATCTCAGATCCATGACCCAAAAGAAAACCGGTCACTTCCTTTTTGCATTTTCTCTCATTTTCTGCTTTTTAATTCAGATTTTATTGAGATATGACACTAAGGGTCATATCTCTGCAATCCGGATTGCCCTCCCTCATTCTAGGAGGGATGAGGTCACAGTTGGGACCTGCCAATCTCTACTGTGCAGGTCCCAATAGGCCGGCACATTCTCCTTCACTTTTTTCTCTCTTTTCGTCTCATTCTCCCTCCTTTCTCTTCCATTTTTCTTTGTTTTTCTTTTATTTCAGTTGTGACAAGTGTCAAACTGCTGTGCACCCTCTTTCTAGGCCCTAAGGCCTCATTCAAGGCCATGTTTATAGCTGTTACTTGACCGTTATATCTCGGATTCCAACAATGTCACCCCCCATGCTCCTAGAAGGCTCCATTTTGCCTCCGTTTGTCCAATTATGAGTCCCTTTTGCTCCGATTTTCTAAGGACAGCCTTTTTCTCATATTGAGCCTCTCAAGGCTCTATTTTCTCATGCTTAGCAAGTCCGAGATATTTCGGACTGCTGGGCAGCCCTCCCAACATTATTATCTTCCTTTCTTTTCTCCCCTTGACTCTCCCACTTGCCCCCACAAGTGTTTGCACTAGTGGTGCTAATATTTTTCACCGTCTAGATCCTTGATCTCGATGGTGTCGTTTGCTTGCATAATTGTTCCTTGTGCTTGCTCATGGTTCCCTCGGGACATCCAAAGTCCCCGCCATTCTCCTCCATACTAGTCTCATTTTCTTATTTCGTTGGCGGCCCCGCCGGCGCATGTCCCATTTTTTCGTTTTTTATTATTTGGATCCTCTTGGTCCCCGACAACATTCCGGATGGTGTCCCATTTTTTATTTTGGGGGCCCCTTGTCCTAGGTGGTCCCATTATCTCTTCATGTGTGCCGAATTTTCTAGGCCGTGGGATCTCATCTCACAGTTGTCGTTTACCGTTTTTTCTTGCCCATTGCCGAAATCGCTCCTTTTTAGACATCCGGGCTTGCCATAACTCATTTTCCCTTATCCTAGGCATCCCTATGCAGTCCATTGCAACTCGGCCTGCAATGGGGGTCATTTCCCTAACCCTAATGCCCCACAACTAGCCCTCACTCAAAAGAAAAAGAAACGACCAACTCCCAAGTGCATCTGGACTTGATTTTGGCTCCGGATGCACAAAAACATGTGTTTCACCTCATGTATGTAATCCGTTTTATTTCGGTTGCATGGGGCCTTGCTTTTCTTTGATTTTCTCTGGAATAATCAAAGAAAATCCAAACCCTTTATAAACGCCATATTCCAGAATGAATCTTGTCACGAACGAATCTCCCCAAGTAGCCGCTTTTGACCGTTAAGGTCTTTTTCTCTTTTTTTTTTCTTTTTTTTTATTTTCCTCCTTTCTTGGATAGTAGGGACCTGCCAGTCCCTACTTGTGGCAGTCCCTACTGACGACCAACTCACTCACTCCCTCTCTCTCTTTTTGTTTTATTCTCTCATATTTTCTTTTCTTTTCTCTCTTTTTTCTAGCATGCCAAGTGTCAAGTGGCCGTTAAGGCCCTTTTCTAGCCTCTTCCTCTTAGTTTTGGCCCTTCCTATGCCCATAGTGCAGTCCGTTATATCTCGGACTGCAATAATGACCTTCCCATGCTCATGGGAGCTTCCCTTTATTCCTATTTTTCTCCCATAGTGGCTCTGCCTACTCCGATTTTCACCCAGAGGGCTATTTTTCACATGGAGTCTCTTTTAACTTCATTTTCTTGAGGGAGGCTGATCCAAGATTTTTCAGGTTGCTCCCATGCCTCCAACCTCAAGTTTCTTTACTTTTTCTTTTCTTTTTGGTCTTCCTGTTTGCTATCGCTAGTAATTGCATTAGCGGTGCTAATATTCTTGAGCGTCAAGATCTCGATCTTGACGGTGCACCTTGCCTTTATTATTTTCCTTCATGTGGTGCCGCCGTTTCCTCTTGGGACTTTCACATGTCCCCGCCACTTGTCCTGTTGGTGGTCCCCGACACTTAGTCCCGCCGGTGGTCCCCGACACTTAGTCCCGCCGGCGGTCCCCGACATTTTTCGCCCTGGATGTCATTATTTTTACTTAGTCTCATATGGCCCCGGGTGCCTTCCCCTGAGGTGTCCCATGTCCCTTGGGCGTTTTGCCGCCCCATGGTGACCCCTCTCCCTTGTCTTTTCTTGCGCCTAGCGCATGTCGGTTCCTTTCGTCGCGGCCTCTACCCCCGGGCTCCCGTAGGTGGCCCCCATGTCGACCCCATGTTCTCTATCTATCTGCGGCCTCTGGGCCACCCGTCCCTCGACTCCCTTATTCCTTTATCGTAGACATGCTGCATTTGCTGGTTCAAGGGACGTTTGGCCTTAGTGTTATTGCATTTCAACGGCCCTCCCGACCTCATGCTATGTTCTATGTGCCCCTGCTCTTGCGCTCGCTTGCTTGCCGTCGCTAGTTCTTTCCTTATGTGGTTCTCTCCTCAGGGCATCACTCCCTCCTGCGGCCTAATCCTTTGTCTTTTCTCTCTCCCGCTTCCTCACTTCATATTTCTCTGTTGTGCACAATTTGTCCATATTCAATCTCTCAAGTGACGGGAAGTTATTCGGGACCCACCAGTCCCGACGCATTCCCCCCACTCATTCGCGATGTCCTCATCGCGCACCAATCTCTTGTCAGTGGTTTTTGGAGAGATAGACGGAAGAGGAGGATGAGATGTTATAGATGGCTAGTTTGTCAGGGTTCGTTTTGTTCTTTTCTTATTCCTTTTCTCAAGGTTTTCCTTAGCTTCCGCCCCTTGGAGTGGAGGAGGGTATAGGGGAGTCAAAGGTTCTTCTTCGGACTTTCTACAGCTTAGACCAGGTTGCTCATTTTCGTCATAGCTCTTGCCTCTTTATCTTTCCCTCAATCGAGATGCGAATTTCCTCTTCAGTCAATTTTGTATACCCAGCAGGGCAACTTATAATTCTTTCGACTTCAGTAACATAAAGCAGACGAGGCTTTCCTCGCTTCATGCACTTAACTTACTGTCATGCTGACTTTATTCCCAGGATGACAATTTGTTGTCATAACGCAATTGACTTTCTCATTTTTTGCCTTAGCATTGTCGATAACAAATTATAGGCAAGTTTTTGGATCTGATTCGATGTCAGACGTTTGCTCCGGAAGGCGGATGTTCGTTCAGTACAACCGCCGCCTTTGTTGTGGTGATACCCACTTCGAATCAGCGAACCCAGACACAACTCTTTGTAATCTCAAATTTATCTTCCATTTAATTGAGAAAACATTCTTGGGCAGAAATCATTTTGATTTCGTCTTATTCATTACTCGTAGAGTTATTAAAAAGTAGTCTACTTTTCAGCCCGTGCAATCCATGTTTTTCCGTCATTCTTTCCTCAGTCTCATGCTTAGTCAGTTCTCATGTATTTTTCCTACGTCATTTTGCCTAACTTTTTCTAGCCCACCAATTCTGCATGCATGTCACCCTCATTCTCGAAATCCACATTACTTAGTTCATTCATACGCATATTTTCTTCCGGCATCTCCCCAGGCCTTGCTCAAACTCATGCAAAGTCCATTATACATCTCTCACTTTTTTTGGCGTCCTTGCCAGTCCTTTCCTTAAGCTCATGCAACCCCAACCACCCGTATCTTTCTCTTTTGACCGCCCTGTTAGGCCTTCTCTCAAGCCTGCGCAAGGTCAATTGCTCATCCACTTCTCTTCTGACTCTCTTGCCAGGCCTTTTCTTAAGCCCATGCAACGTCAGTTACTCATCCATTTCTCTTCTGGCCTTCTTGCCAGGCCTTTTCCCAAACTTGCGCAAAGTCCAATACACAACCACATTTTTCTTTCTTCTAGACATCTTGCCAAGCCTCTTCTTAAGCCTGCGCAAAGTCAATTACACAACCATTTCCCTTTTTTCTGGACATCTTGCCAGGTCTTTTCTTAAGCTTGCTCAAAGTCAATTACACAACCATTTTCCTTTCTTCTGGACATCATGCCAGACCTTTTCTTAAGCCTGAGCAAAGTTAATTTCACAACCATTTTCCTTTCTTGTGGACATCTTGTCAGACCTTTTCTTAAGCTTGCGCAAAGTCAATTACACAACAATTTTCCTTTCTTCTGGACATCTTGCCAGGTCTTTTCTTAAGCCTGCGCAAAGTCAATTACACAACCCTTTTCCTTGTTTTTTGCATGTTTTTTCATTGGTAGATGACACACCTTCCCCCCACTCAAAATGCGATGTCCCCATCGCACGACTAGTTCTCACTCGGAGGTACACAACCTTTGGCCCACCAACGAGTAGGCGGATGTCGGCCCATCAGC
The DNA here is from genome assembly GCA_003427395.1 of Chara braunii. Lineage (NCBI taxonomy): Eukaryota > Viridiplantae > Streptophyta > Charophyceae > Charales > Characeae > Chara > Chara braunii. The sequence goes on from BFEA01000053.1 coordinate 961,989, forward strand.
CCCAAAAGGGAAGGGTGATCAGTCCTCCCCCTGCTGATAACTCACCTCATCCCCTTACTCCATCCGACCTTTTGCCGCTTACGAGACGGGCGTCATTACTGAGGTACCTCCTCACATCTGGAAGGCAGGTCCAGTCCAAGCCTCCCAGGACTCCGTCTTGCCGTAAGGGCTTCCTCGCGAATCGTTCCTCCTGAGTGGTGTTTTCTTGGATCCGGCCTCTTCCTTTCAAAGAGAGTTGACACTCTCTATTAGTTCACGAGTGCAGTTACGAAGACCTCGTGGTTAATCCCGGAACGGTTGTAATGATCTGGCAGGGCGGTGTCACTCGCCCTGTGGTGGTTGCGGCTTCCACCCGGTACTACGCCCGGATTCCTCCCTCTGGACAGTGCTGCTCAACTTAATGCGAGCGGCCGTGGTCCACTCCAAACGGTCGTGCCACCCCTCTACGGCATGGCGTGTGGTTGGGGAGAAAAAATGAAACTTAGGAAAAAGAATGACTCTCTCGCCCGTTTGGCTCCACGCCCTTGACGTTTAGGCACTCAACATGAGGCGCAGTTTGAACTCCCCGACTAGAGCTCTTTGTCGGAGTTAGTTCCGGACGGCTCGCATCACTCAAAGAGAATGATGCCTTGGTCCTTTAACCTTTATCCTTCTTTATGAGGAACAGGTTGTGTTGGGACTTTCTCTTTAAAAGGTCAGAGGTCCTGGGGTCGCAGTGCGAGCACCGGTACCCCCCTCTTGCTGAGGCCCGAGACTTAGAAAAAAAAGGAAAGCTCAATCTCTTGCTATTTTCATGGTCGGCCCGACGACCTTACATCAAGTTGCCTAGGTTCCCCTGACTATGCAATGCAATATCCAATTCTCATTCATTCAATCCAATGCATTTTCCAAGGTTCATTCTCATGGCTGGTCCGACAGCCTCTCATCGACAAGGCCACCCACATGACTGATCTGGTTGTCGTTCTTTCAATAGTCATCTCTCAAGGCCAACCTTTCGGCCCATTCAATCCTCAACTCTTCCGATTTCTCAGTACCGAATCCTTGAGACCGTCCCAACGGTCCTTTGCCCTTCTTGTCTTTAAGGCCCGACCTTCTTTATCTTGCCCTTCTCATTCTCTTTCATTCGTCCTCTTGGCTATTTCAATGACCGACCCACCGGCCTTTTCCATCTCTTTCGTCAATCCCATTGACTATTTCAATGACCGACCCACCTGCCTTTTCCATCTTTTTCACCCATCCCATTGGCTATTTCAATGATCAACCCACCGACCTTTTCCATCTCTTTCACCCATCCCATTGGCTATTTCAATGACCGACCCACCGGCCTTTTCCATCCCTTTCATCCATCCCATTGGCTATATCAATGACCGACCCACCGGCCTGTTCACTGCTCATTCCAGCTCATTCTCAATCATTCATTCTCAATCAATTATGCAGGGGATCCAGTGCCTATTTCAAAAGGAATGACCCTTATGAGGGGCCATTCCCGAACAACCTGGTTAGGGTCGTTCTTTTCCATTCTCAAGTCGAACAGCCTGGTTAGGGTCATTCCTTTCTATTCTCAAGTCGAACAGCCTGGTTAGGGTTATTCCTTTCCATTCTCAAGTCGAACAGCCTGGTTAGGGTCATTCCTTTTCATTCTCAAGTCGAACAGCCTGGTTAGGGTCATTCCTTTCCATTCTCAATGTTAGTGCCCGATGGGCAGGGCCTCGAGGTTACGGATCTCATTTCTATCTTGGAGCTTACAAGGTGGTCATCTCATCTTTTGCGTGCTGTTCTCTTTCTTCCATTTATCACAGTAACATATTATCCATTCCATTTCTCACAATAATGTACTATCCATGCATACATCCGACTTAGCGTCTAGCACTCGAGTTGGGGCTCACGACCCCAAGCAGCACTAGCTCACTCGACCGTTCAACCATAGCAAGAGACAGGGGCGCCACCTTTTTTCTTCACTCGTTCCGGCGACTCAGATCTTGACCATTCTCAGACTAATTCATGATTCGGTTGAATTAGGCTCCTAGGGAAGGAGTATTTTTCACGCCCCTTAACCCATAGGTTCCCTAACCTCTCTTGTACTCGACCAATCATTCAATGCCATAGTTCGCTCGTTAATCCGTACTCAAGGTTTTCTCCTCTCAAAAGCATAATCCTTATTCCATCCAGAATTCACAATACACCCTCTCCCAATTGGTCTCATCCCAAATCCCATGTCATTGTCTTATGTACCCATCTTAGAAGCTAGCTCATCCAAAAAGTAGCCTCAAAACTATCTTCTATCTTATCGTGACACAACCTTACCCTCTTTTCACTTCATCCTTAGCAAGCTTGCCCATACTGTACACGTTCTCGTCATTCTCATGCCTCCGTAAACAAAAAAGCAGCGAACCTTTTCAATGCTGAGTCAACATCTAGTTCCTATTGCTGCCTTGCGCCTCGTCTTGCCCAGTTCCTTGTCCACCCTGTTCCTCGGCAGGCTTCCTAACTCGCAGGCCGTAGGTCTCAATTTCTCTCTTCTTTCTTGCAATTTCCTTTAATTCAATTTCACAGAAGAAGTCCAACGACGTTGTCAAGCGCATCGGCCCTCGTGCGAACGAGGACCCTCCCGCCCATGTCACGTAGGAGATAAACAAAACAGAATCATCCTGAGACAACTCGGGAACGACGCATAATTAATCCCGCGAGCCGCCGAGACGGGCGCGGTTGCATCGCTCCTTCGCCGCTCTAGCCGGGTGCGCCACCTGTACATCCTACGGTTCCCTACGACAGGATAGGTTCTCGCGGGGCACATCTTACCTTCCTAAGGGGCTGTCACCACCCTTAGGGGCGTATCCCTACCGAGCTACTGACCCACGTGCGGAAGCTTTTAGATGCAATTGCAGAGGTAGATCAACCGAGGGCGTTTGCTCGTCCGCTGTAGTATAGATACGCTTGGTTAAGGCCAAGTGGACCCGAACGTCGTCCGTTCTTGAGCCGCTGATCTCCTAGGTGCGGAGCAAACGTCGGTCGACTAGGACGGTCTCAACCACGCGTGCAACCCAAATTTAATCCTAGTCTCTTTTACACATA
>BFEA01000053.1:969615-990856 GCA_003427395.1 Chara braunii
TTAAGTCTTTCAGTCATAGCGCTGGTCCGAATAAACTTTGGCAACGTCAATCTCATCAAGTCCTCCAATTTAGTGAAAAGGTCAGACAGCGTCCGACGTTGAAATCCACAGGCATATACCCTTGTCAGGGTTTCTGCCTCGACAGCATTCCCGGACCCCATTGAACGACGTCCCCGTCGTTCACCATCAAAATTACAAGGTCGAAATTCTTATGAAATTTCCATGTGGAAGCGACAATTATAATATACAACAATCCAACCCAATTATACGGAACAACCTAAACTTTCACAAAAAACCTGGATTCAGCCTCCTGAAGCATAAATATGAACACAACAAAACTGGATTCAGCCTCCAGAAGCCTAAACTTAACAGTTTTCTACTCATCAAGTGGAATAGTACCAGATTCATCCCTTGGCAAGCCTAAAAATCAAAACTTGGACGCAGATTCCACCCTTAGAAGCCTAAAATATAGAGGATCTTTTTTCAGAATGGTCCCAGCATCATCCCACTGGCGGCCAACAAATTATGTCCCCCTAAATGGTCACCAGATTACGCCCCTGGAAGCCTAAAATTGACAACCTTCACGTTGATATCACAATAGATCATCCTGTTGGAAGCTGTTCAGATCTAGTCTGAACGAACCATTCAGAGAGCAACCACTCATTCAAAGTCCCCGTCCAAGTTTTGAGCCCATTCCAACTTCAGAGCGAAAAAAAAAACTCACATTGCCATCATATCCGATATCTCTGAACTTTTATGATATGCGTCAAGGAGCGGTGTGATCCTTTTCACAGAATAACATCTCGACATCAAGCCCCGCTTAAGATTCGAGCCTCACCACCTTCCCTCCGATTCCAGCGCTTTCAATCCTATTAGTCCTCTGCATGTAGAGTAGAACTGCCCCACCTTCCATAACTGAGGTTGGTTAGACCCCGGTCATAGAGGTACGGTGACCATGTCTGACACGAGGTGAGGTAACCACTCCTCCCCTCGTGGCAAACAATAGTCGCCTACCGTACATACAATATTCTAATAAGACATCAACGCCTTCCTCCCTTTCAATGATAGTGTAGTCCTCTTTCCCTTAAACGACATAGGGTTCAGAAGACAACATCCCGCTATGGACCAGGAGCATAGCTCCGGTGCGAGCCTCACTACTATCTACAGAGCTCACAATTACATCAGAAAGATATCATGAAATGACAACAAACAAATGACTATTACATTCAAATCAACAATGATACAACTCACAACAATTTACAACAAATGCTTTCACATAGAATTTCATAAATGTTCCGAGCTAAATAATTACTAACAATAGATCAGATACCTTAATGCAAAACATATCAGATACACACAAAATTGATAACCTTTAAATTAATGGGCGTCCGGGTAAACTGATCGACTTAAATGGAAAGTTCATGACTCCACAAAATAATATCAACAAAAATCAACCTTTGACATACAATGTTCCAAATACCTTCAACCAGAGGATCATAATTGAAAGAATACCCCCAAAGTATCTGATTGAAGTAATTGATATAAAAAAATTTTCGTACAACGCCTGAAATTTTGTAGATAATAACAATAATTTTAACTATGAGAAAAATAACTGATTACATCCAAATCACGATTTTTAAATGTATATTGAACTGAAATGTTCTGAATAAATCCTCCGAAAATATCCACAATGTAGAGTCTCAAAATAATTAGAAATAAATATATAGCGATAAAATAATTAGTTCCAAAAATTTAGATTGCAATCAAATAAGCCATCATAAAACAAAACATCCGAGTATCGTTCCACAAGGGACAACGCCAGTTTGTCGTTATCCCCGGCAACGGCGCCACATGTCGTGCGCATTGGCCCTCGCGCGAACGAGGGCCCTCCCGGCCATGTCACGCAGGAGATAAACAAAATAGAACCATCCTGAGACAACTCGCGAACGACGCATAATTAATCCCGCGAGCCGCCGAGACGAACGTGGTTGCATCGCTCCTTCGCCGCTCTAGCCGGGTGCGCCAACTTTACATCCTGCGGTCCCCTACGACAGGATAGGTTCTCGCGGGGCACATCTTACCTTCCTAAGGGGCTGTCGCCACCCTTAGGGGCGTATCCCTATCGAGCTACTGACCCACGTGCGAAAGCTTTTAGATGCAATTGCAGAGGTAGATCAGCCGAGGGCGTTTGCTCATCCGTTGTAGTATAGATACGCTTGGTTAACGCCAAGCGGACCCGAACGTCGTCCGTTCTTGGGGCGCTGATCTCCTAGGTGCGGAGCAAACGTCGGTCGACTAGGACGGTCTCAACCACGCGTGCAACCCAAATTTAATCCTAGTCTCTTTTACACATANCGCTGATCTCCTAGGTGCGGAGCAAACGTCGGTCGACTAGGACGGTCTCAACCACGCGTGCAACCCAAATTTAATCCTAGTCTCTTTTACACATAGTCAAGTGAGAGTCATAACATTCCCAAACAATTACACCAACAGAAGTCGACCGTAGTCGTCAGAAATATATCAAATATRAAATAATAACTAAAAGGATAAAATCATCATTAGATAYATTTAATAACACAAAATCAGAAACAATYCGACYGCCTCAKGTCGAGTATCACAATACCATCATACAACCGCCAACAAGRAGTTGGCTATTGASAATAATATAGACGMGGACGACGAGGTAGTCRGCTGCTTTAGYCATGACTTGATGAGACAYGATGCCAAAGTCATTTATTTCAGCCTACCGTCGACCCAGGATTAAGCACGCACACCTATTTCCACACATTTTTAATATCATTGAACGACGGGATGCTTCGTCGATGATTCTTGATCAGGGGCATTGCTTGACGTGTTGCATGCCTCTTCCTCTAGGAAGTGGTCTGGGCTACTCCTCCTCCTCGTCCAAGCATAGGCTGGGATCTCTGAAGTCGGGTCGTCTCCACCGAATCGGCAAGCACCCCCCCGTAGAACGGTCCRCTCCGGGTCGATAACAGGGTCGGCTCCGAAAGCAACGAACCCCCGCCCCGGATACTCCCTAGAGATAGCGGATGCATCCACTGCATATAGCTTCATATATTTTTCTTATCTCCTAAGTTCAAGGTAACTTAGACGAAAAGAATCTGAGGAGACAGAAAATGAGAATCATTTTGACAGGTACAGGCAGATAAGGTCATTCGGGATAGAACGGGTCAATTCTATGGGAAAGACTAAGTCCATTTGACCTTATCCGCTTTATTTCAATCGTATTCATTTTACGACATGCATTGAATTGACCTTTTTCAGAACAACAAATCCTTTTGACAAGCAGAAAGGTAAAAGGTCGAAAGAAGATAATTTTTTTCATCTTCCCCAAATAGGTATAAATCAAACTCCTTTGCAAGCATCCTTCTACCTACCTGCATAACATACATAGAAAACAAGTTCAAAAGAAAATATTACAATCCCAGTCTCGCGTCAGATCTTCCCACTCACGTGCATGATTCGCACAACTTTCCCTGCCTTTTCTTTCAAATGTTCAAACGAACAGGGTCATAAAAAGTGTGGGTTCACACGGGTGTGAAGGGGAGTCTGAGTCGTTCGACTGACCTTGAGTGAAGTTTGATCCGACTCACTCAAGAAAGCCGGGTAATATTCCAATCAGAAGAAAATAATCGTCGTAGAAAAAAATATGCAGCATACAACTCACAAGTTGTGGCCTTTCTCCTGAATTATAGTCCGCGTCCTTCTCCAAGTACTCAAATGCGCAGAAGTTGGGCCACAGAAAAAACTCAAGCGAGATGACCCTCTAAGAGGGTGTTCCCACAAATGAGATCTCTCGTGGTCCCAATGTTAAAATGTCCCAGAATGATTCCTGCTTAGACTGGTCCCAATATCCTGGGCTGTCCCAACACAGTCTCAATTGCACTTTCTTCACCCATGGTACGTCCCAACCAAATCAAGGTCCACGCCGCCTCCAATCATCATGTATGTTCACAACAACCACACCAATATGTCGGTCCCGATCTCAAATCCGTCCCACCTGGTCCCGAAACGGTCCCTGATGGTCCCATGCTACTGCCACATCATTGGATGGTCCCAAATTCAAATCCCGCTTGCACCGCGCGCCGCAAAAAAATAAACGTGGATCTGACTCAAAAACCGCATATGCTGGGAGTCTCAAAAAAATAAAGATGTTCAACCGTCGCAACCGCAAGCACTGCAATTCCATTAGCGAAAGCCGTGTGCATCTACTCAGCGATCTCTTCATGCCGGTGGTCCACGCACCACTGTCGCACAGTCCCAACCACGCACCAGCGTCAATCCAACCTCTAGGCCACACTGAGGTCCACCATAAACACTGGGCACCGCAAAATAAGCAGACCACTGCTCGCCACGCCCTCAAACCCGGTACCATGGCTGCCCCGCCACACCCCCCAGATCACATACAAAAACTGCCTCTGCTATGACGCAGAGGACCCGCAACATCTTCCCTCACAATAGTGTTGCCGACATGCCGGTAGCATAACCACAATGAAAATATTGTTGCCGCCGCCAATTCCGGCAACATGATCTCACTGAAGAATGTTGCCGCCGCCATGCCAAAAACCCCGGCAACACTTCCTCACTGCCAACACCACTGCCGCTGTACAAAACGGGCAGCACTTCGCACCACTGCCGTTAAAATCAGCACTGTTGCCGCAAAATCTCGGCAGCGCTTCTGCACCACCGCCGTCAAGCCCGGCGCCGCCGCCGCAAAATTTCGGCAGCGCTTCCGCGCCACCGTGAATAAAGTTGCCACCGCCGAAAAATTTCGGCAGCGCTTCTGCACTACTGCCGCAGCCGCCGCCGAAAGAGTAGTAGAGCCTCCCCCTACCGTCGTCGCCATGGCTGCGGCTTTGGCCGACAACACTTCCACCCTTGCTGAGATGGTGGCTATGGCAGCCTCCACTCAGCCTCCATTGCAGACCTCCTCTCTCCTCCTCCCTTCTGCATCTCGGCAGCATAATGCTGCTCACTACTCCACATTCAATCAGAATGTTGGCAGCACCTCAACTCAGTGAGGATGCTGCTGGCCAACCCTGCTTTTACAGCTGGGCTGGAGTGGAGGGCAGCCACTTGAGGCTCAGCCAAAAAAACGGGGCTGAGCCTAGCCCTCGATCTAAACTTCGATCGAGGGCTGGGAATCTTGATGTTCCACTAGGAACATCAAGTCCCTAACTTTAGTAATGCACTTGGCCGCCACCCCAAGCCAGAGGCAATTCAGCCATTTGCAGCAGCCTGGTCAAGAATGAACAGGTGCAGTCCCATGAGCCCCTAAAAACTTCTAGGGGCTGCACCTCTTCCATGGTCGCGGCCACATTCGCGGCCGTTACCTTTTTCCCCATCTTTTTTTTTTTTTCCTAGAGCAGGGGCAGCTCGTCGTTTGAAAAACGAACGAGCACGTCCCTCCCCTCCCAGTCATTTCACAGAGTCGAACTAGAGTCAAGCTCAAAAGACCTTTTTTTCCACCTTTGCCCCGCGCCCGTACCCGGACGCTTTCAGCGCCAGGTTCGGGCGCGCCAGCAAACACTGCAGCCCGTTTCAAAATCCAACAGGCGCAGGTAGCTGGTCTCTCTCTCTCTCTCTCTCTCTCTCTCTCTCTCTCTCTCTCTCTCTCTCTCTCTCTCAGGAACCCCCCCCCGATATACCTGCATACAGCCGCATTTCTACGGCTGATTCATTCGGCTGGCCCGCTGTCGAGGCTTAGCCTCCTGATGAGTCGGTGAGAGTCCGACGAAACAGTCGAGCGCATTCAAGTCCCGTTCGTTTGAAACGAACAGGAGCATTCACTCAACACAAAACAAAAAAAACAAAGAATCCAAATAAAATCTAGAAAGAAATCTAACAAAAATTTTGGAAAAAATCTAAACGAAATCTTACAAAGAAAAAAAAAAAAAAAGACAAGGAACTCTCAAAAAAAAAGAAAAACGGTCGCCCGTTTCTTCGGGCGCCTACCTAGTTTGTTGGGACACTAAGGGTCTCGCTCCACTACTGGCAGCGCCACATGGCACTATAGATATTATTATTATTATTATATATATATATTTTCTTTCTTTTTCCCGCTGGCTTAGGCCAACGGTCACGTCGTTTCGACCTGGTGGCGCCAACCACGAGAACCAAGAAGGAGGAAATAAAGAAGAAGAACAAAACAAAAAAAAGAAAGAACTCCTTACCTCGACGTAGCTGCTGTCTCCATCGCGCCCGTATCTGGCTGCTTACGCGGCCAGCTACAGGACAGATAAGGTTTTTTTTTTTTTTTTTTTTTTCCAAAAAATAATAAAAATAAAATTTTGACCCCTTTCTCGGCTTAAGCGTGTCATCCTTGCGCAGGGGCCATACCATGATACCACCCACGCGGCCGATTTCGGCCCTGCGATCTGGTGGATCGCGTGGTCGAGAATGACCGCGTCACTTCAGGGGGTTGGGCCGCTCCTATCAAAAGGAGCTAGCCCAGTCACAGTCGTTGGGCTCGATCCCTGAATCTGCAGGGTAATAATCGGGCGGCAGTACCTACTGGGTTAGCTCCTTCTCACGTCCAAAGAGGAGCAACCCTTCTATATGAAGGGCTCCCAATGCCCAGTCGGCCCCCTTCCAGCGCTTAGCAGGCTAAGCCTGCTTGTTGCTGTGGCCGCGAGGCGGGGTCGACAGCCGACAGCCTTAGCAGTTGCCCTACCCAACCGGCCCCAACACCTTCACCTCTGGTCCTCAGCGCAGAAGCCCCGCGGACCCAAAACCCTCCTGCTCTTTCACGCTGCGGTCCCATCCTTGTCGCAACGACCCCTTTTTTAGCCCACTTAGGCTCTGAATCGCGCGGCTTAACAGCCGCCTGACCTTATTATATGTAGTCTGTGTTTTACTTTAGTTTTCTCATGATCGTACATTATTGCAGCCTCGTCAAAACCCGCGGACGACAGTGCCGACTCCCGCTATCCCGCACGGGCGTCAATGTCGTATTACATCGACGGCGTCAGATTCTAAAAAGTTTAAGTCTTTCAGTCATAGCGCTGGTCCGAATAAACTTTGGCAACGTCAATCTCATCAAGTCCTCCAATTTAGTGAAAAGGTCAGACAGCGTCCGGCGTTGAAATCCACGGGCAGATACCCTTGTCAGGGTTTCTGCCCCGACAACGTAACTTCCAGCCCCACCTTTGCGAGTTCCCGGGTCTTGATAATCCATTTGTGCCTGATCACATTGGTCCATTGTTGAAACCAATGACTGGGTGTTGGCCCAAACTCGTCCTCCCATCTGAAAGCCCCGTCGCCCGGCTGGTGCATCGGAGGCCGCCCTTCTTCCCTAGGCCTCGAGATCTCATCCCTCTCATCCCCGCTGCTGATGTCTATGACTTCTTGTACATCCTCCTCCCCGTCCTCCTCGTCTTCTGTCTGTATGGGGCTATACCCACCTGCTAGGTTCTTCGGATCGTAGGTAAAAGGAATCTTTGTCCCCGTCACATAACCCTCACAATTGCCGTGGTCGCTTCGTCCTTCAAGCGGGCTTTCCCTTTTTTCCTCCTCGTCTTTCGCTTGTTGCGCATATCCTGTCTCTCCCCCCTTTCCGCATCCCAAGGCTCACACCGGTCGCATTCCTCGGCCCTTTCTTCGTCAGAGGCGCGAACCTTGCCTCTCATCTCCGTGTCGCCCTGTCCTCCCATATTTGCCCTTCCCCTCTCGCCTTCACTCCCAGATGAGATTTTTATCCCCTCTCCCTTCCGGAGGGGGGAGGGTCTTCTACATAGGCACTTCCTTCCACCCCTGCCTACCACCGGTCCGCCTATGAGCCCTATGTACAGCTATCTCTTCGCAGTTCTCCTCCCTTGGCTTGGTCCCGCTTCTTCCCCTCCGGCAGGCCTGTTGATTGCCCCGCTGTCATTCTCATTACCGAACTCCATTTTTCTTTCTTTTAGACCCTGTATAACAAAACAACACCCGCAAAGCCCCTCATGCGCCCATTTCCCCAGTCTGGTAGGCAGTTCCCCCTTTCCCCAGAATGCTCCTAACATCCCTCGCACCATGCTCCTATTACACATGCGAATGCGCTGTTTGTGATGATCCCAACATTCTCCGTCAAAACTATGATACATTGCTCCCGCCACTCCTTGCGGCCACCCAAAAAAACCATTTCCCCAAACTCCCAAGTCATCATGCTTCTCAACCTCAGTCAATCCAACCCATTGCCCCAGAAAAAAATGACAGTCCCATGAACGCAGTCAGAGATCGAACCATAGTGAGAGCATGACCATTTGTCAGTCTTTAACATGTTGTTCCTCAGTTTCCTTATCCTCGGCCTCCTGGAGCGATTGTTCCACCGGGTCCCGACTCAGAAACCTGATCAACCGTTGCCCTGGGAAGGGTCCTTTCAGTCCAGTTCCATCAAGATCTTCTAGTGCGAAGGTGTTCAGTCCCACCCGCTTGGCGACCCGATAGGGGCCTTTGAACCTCTTCCCCAACTGCCCAGACCATGTACTCTCTAGTGCCGAGTTTCTTAGCAATATTATTTCTCTCACCTGAAGTGACTCCTTTCTTACGTTCTTAACTTGGTCCCACCTTGCTTTGTCTCTCATTCTGCTGTCTAGCACCCGGTTGGCGATGTCTTCCATGACTTCTTCGTTTTTAAGGACTTGTTGACACCTTGCCTCGATTAACTCTTCCGTAGTCATTCGCGGATCATCATCTAACCTGTTCCAGGTAGGTATCAAGGCTTCGACGGGAAAGTCGATCTCTCTTCTGTACCATAGTTTCGCTGGGATACATCCCGTTGTCCTTTTAGGTGTCATGTTCTCTGAGAAGACCACCTGCTTGAGGTACCTGGGCCAGCTTCCCAGATGGTCCGCTGCGAGCTTTGCAATCGTGTTCTTTAGGGTTCGGTGCCCTCTTTCCACCGGTGCATTGGCCTCTGGGTGATATGGCTCAATGAGTTTGATCGGAACGCAAAGTCTCTTAAGCATTCCCAATACTTCTTGATTCACAAATTTTGTCCCATTGTCCGCTATAAACCTCCTGACAAAAGGATGCCTCAAATAAAAGTCTTCTATCCAGTCAGCCACACTTCCCCCGGTCTTTTTCTTGAGGGCGACCGCCTCCACGAACCCACTTAAGTTGTCTCGCGCATCTAGAATATACCTGTACCCGTCGGTTGACACAGGCATGACCGCAAGGTCCAAGTGAACCAGATGTCCCGGTCCTAACACCCGCGTTGGTCTAAGTGGCTCAAAGACACGCGTCGAGCTTCGTTCCTGGCAGATGAGGCATGTCTGGCAGTACGTGGCGATCATGCCTGCCATGCCTGCCCAATAAAAGAGTGGTGCTACCTTCACAACAGTCTCTTTTGATGATCGATGCCCCCCCGCCAAGCAGTCGTGCATTGCCTGGATAACATCCAACCGCGCACACGACTCTTCTAGGCATAGTTCCTTCTGCTCGTCGGAAAAGGTGGCCCCCCCTTAGGACGTACCTCCCGGCCTCCTCCCTTGCTTTAATGCTGACTTCCAAGGGTTGTTTATTTCCTACCAGTAACGATCCGATCTCCCAAAAGATCCCTTCGTATATCCGAGCATAGAGAAACTCCTTTCCTTCCTGGTCCTCCTTTTTCTCATGCATCCGATTTACCAACCATTCCAACTATTTCCTTTCCCACGATTCCACTAGGCTCATTACGGCTTCCCGGTCCCCTTCAACCGTCATTGCTATGAGTTCTTCCTTTGGTCCTATTATTGCTCCCCACGAATCCCTTTCCTCTTTACGACCTCGAGTGGTGACCGGTCCTTCTCTAAGTTCTGCTACTACGGCAGGAGCCCCCTTTTCTAAAGTCCGAATCAGCAGTTCCCCAGATGCGCATCCTTCGTCCATCATTTCGTTGTCCACCGCAAGAGTCCCTCCTTCGAATTCAAGGAATGCGTCTATGGGCTCTGCATCCTCCACCCCTTTGGGAGTGATGCAAACCCGACTCAGCCCATCTGCCTTGTTCCGGATTCCAGCAATCCGTTCGATCTTGTAATCGAATTGCCAGATGAATCCTACCCATCTCCCCACCGTCGGATCTATAGGCGTGTAATTCTTTAGAGCCCCTGCGACATTCGTCGGATCGATCCTTAATATGAACCGCCTCCCAAATAGGTAGGCCTGAAAGGTCTTAAGGCAATGCAGGATGGCTAGGACTTCCTTCTTGAATTGTGAGTACCGCCGTTCTGCGGAGTTCAGGGTTCTACTTTTGAACCTAATTGGCCTCTTTTTTCCTCCCTCGTCCCTTTGAATCAGTACACCTCCTACGACCAAGGGCCCTCCATCTGTTTCTAGGATGAATGGTCGTCCTACTTCATCATTAAAGCAGGGCGCGGACAAAGCGACCTGCGATGACGTCAGAATGTCCTTGAGGGTCTGGACGGCTTCCTCTCGCTCCTCCGTCCAGTCCATGGTCCCTTCCTCTCTGATCATAGCCCGGATAGGCTCCGCAATCTTGGCAAAATTCTTAATGAAAATCCTCCAGAAACCGACCACGCCTAGGAATGCTCTCACCTCCGTTGTACTGCGCAGGGAGGTTGACCACTGCGATATCTTGTCCGTTTTCGTCGGATCTGGCTTCCTACCGTAAGCACCGCAGCGAAATCCTAGTATGGTTACTTCTGGTACTGCTAGAATACTCTTTGGTCCACTAGCCGTGATGTTGCATTCTAGGAACCGACGGAGCAAGTCCTTGATGTCTTGTAGATGGTCCCATACAAACTTTCGGATTCCTGGTTGGATTTCTGTCTCGTCCTTCTCCTGCGAGCCTTTGATCGGATTGTCGTCGATATAGGGTTCACACTTTTCTGGGAACATATCCTCGGTTACAGCTAGCATTCTTCGTTGCGCTTATGCTACCGCGTTCGTAAAGCCCATAGGGGTCACCTGCATCTGCAACTGGCCTACCGGGGTGTGCATTGCGGTGAACGGCCTGTCCCGGACATCCAATGGAAGTTGGTCGTATCCCGAGTACAGATCTATTAGGAAGTAAATGCTTCGTCGGGCGTGCGATTCCGCTAATAGATCGGCCCGGGGTAGTGAGTCAGCATCCCGGATGGTCACTGCATTCAGCTTCTGCAGATCCTGAATCCACCTTAACGTCTTAATGGGCTTTCGAAAGACGAACCACCGGTTTGCATATGGCGACGCTGTAGGTTCCGCGACGAAGGAGTCCATCTTTGCTCGAAGGAGGTCTGTCACTTCCCCCGCTATTCCGAATTCATATGACGGTCCCTTGTCATTCCAGCATCCATGCTCTACCGTGTGGATTCTGACCGGAGGGATCAATTTTGCGTCCAGCCGCCCCTTATGATGGTCACTAAAGGCAAATGCCAAATGAAACTCCTGGCAGATCTTCTTGATCAGGCGTTTTTCTTCTTCTGTTAAGAACCCGTCTATCCCTATCTTCATCGTATCGGCTACCTCATCCGGTATTCGATGCCCTTTCGTTGCCCTCCTTTCTTGGGTCACCTGCAGAACTTCCTCCTCCTTTTCCATGGCCTCTTCCTTTGATGTCTCAAGCAGGATCGAGACCGGCTTTGCTTTCTTCCTTACCGGCTTGTACTTTCAAACACTTCCTTCCGGGATCTTTCTTCTAAAAAATGAACGGTCGGGATTGCCCTCGTTGCTTCTACGAATCGTGGCTGAATACTAACTAGTTTTCCATTCAGGCAATATCCCTTTTGTACCTCTCCTTCAAATTTCGCCAAGGCCGCCGGGTCCACTCCTACCTTGTGGTATCTGAGGGCATTGATGAGCTGCAACAAATCGGGGATCTCAAGCACGATTTTCGGCACGTCCTTGCGCACTTCGCTTTGCTTGGGCAGGCTGGCCCCAAGCTCAACTTCCATCTCCTTTTCTGCCACCATGACACCTAAGATCTCGTGCTCCTGCCTCCTCTTCTTTCGGGGTAGGCCCATCTTGATCCACTCCTTTTTGTTGAATGCCTCCTCAATCATTATTTCTACCCTCTCTCATACCTTCCATCCGCGCAAAAGCCCCTTTTTGTGCGCTATCTTTGAACGAAGGTGACCACGTGGCCATCTTTCCCTTTGGGGGGTCCCCTCCTGTCCCCAGAAGTCGGAGGAGCTCTCCCCGACCGGTCACTGGGTCCTTTATGTCTACAATGTACGTGTCGTCGTGCAAGTGCATGCCTATCATTTCCACGTTTGCGCACCATGGCCTCCTGAGGATTATATCGTGGTCCATTTCCTCCATTACGGTCATCCGTTGAAATGACCAGATTGACTCCGTGACTCCTGCTTTTACTGCGCATTTTGTGACATACCCAGCGAACGGGATTTCCCCACCGGCTCCCCGGATGCTCCCTGTTACTTCCTTATTTACCGAACAACGAAATTTTTCCTTATGAGAGTGATTTCCGCTCCCCCGTCTACCAACGCGTCGGTATGATGAGTCCCAATCTGAATCTTCAGTTTTCCTACGGGTACCACATGAAAACTGAGCTTTGTCCCAGGAGGTGCCCTCATGACCTCGCCACCTTCCCTGTCTGGTAGGCTTAGGCGGATGTCTGCAAAAACCTTCTTGAGATCTTCCACATCCCCGCAACTCCTTTGGAGGTTAGCGACTTTTTGTGGAGGTTCCTCCTCTCTTTCCTCTTCTGGTAATTCGGGGTTCTCGTCTATCTCTACCCGTCGCCGAGTCAACAGTTGCCTAAGCCCTTTAAGCAACCTAGGGCTGACCTGCAACATCGTCTGAAACGACACCGACACCATGGTTCCTAGCAGATTGCTAAGGGTGTCGTCGATCTCAGCCATGGATAAGATCGAGATTTGGTACCTAAACTTCTTCTTGGCAGCGGTAACTTTGTCTGTAGGCTCCTCTTCCCTAGGTTTCCCATAGACCTTTTCCGGTTCCTCGGCCTCAGGCTCTGTCGGGGGTTCCGAACCCCCAGCAACCTCCTCCATCATGGTGTCACGGATAATCCTTCTCCCAGCCGTCCCTAGCCGAGTAGTCGCGTTTACCCTATCTCGTCCGTCATTTTCCAAAATGAAGTTGACCTGAGGCCCGCGCCCCCGGAGTTGATCCTAGATGATCTCGCCCACCGGTTCGGCTTCTACGACCGTTATTTATTACCCGTTGAGCATGATAATGGCTCGCCGCATCCCTCCTGGCGAGTTCCAGTTCACCCGTTCCCCTTGTGGTCCAAATATCTCCCCCTTTTATGACATGGTAAACCTTTTTTTCAATATGTCATGGTTGAGCTTTGGACATGCCCGCACAAAATGTCCTACCGTGGTATAGTACTTGCATTGTTCGTTGGAGGGATCTCTCCGTCCATATCCATGATTGGCTACCCCTGGCGGAACTACTGCTTCGTGGGGCGGGAGGGGGGGACGGGATACTTGCGCCTACATAACTAGCAGCGTGTTCTCCATCCTTTCAATCTTGTTGTCGACTCTGTGCACCCGTTCGTGTAGGCTTTCAATCCCCCTTTTCACCTTGTCGCCCGTCCTACTGGTCAAGTCTATGACCCCCCCTTCCTTGAGCAAGGCCAATGTTTCTGTTACTACCGTTTTCTCAGCCAGATCTGTTACCATGCTAAAATCAACATCCCGCGTGTTTACGAACTTGCTCGTCTGTTGGTAAGCCGACAGGATCTTGTCTTTGTCGGACTCGGAGAACTGCCTGAGGAAATATTTGCTCATTATCCGGTCCGTGACCCCGGGGATCCTTAGTGCTACTAGAGTAAGCTCTCGTAGGAAATCATTGTACGTTGCGAAGTTCTTCCTCTGAACTGCCGCTAAGTCGGCCTCTGTTGCCATTTTCTCCGCCGCTAGGTACTTCCTCATCATCACATCCCGGGTCTCCTTCCAAGACCGGCTTGCGGCTACAATGGCCATTATGTCCCGTCCTAGGCTTAACGACACATGCTGTCCTAGGTGGTCCATCTTTTCCTTCTCGGTCCATTTTAGTAACGCAGCTAGGTTCTCGTAGTCGATCAGGAACTCCGTGATGTTTGCTCCATCGAAAGTCATCTTTTTCTTGGCGTCTGCTAGGTAGCCTTGGTTCTTGTTCAGTACTCGTGCAAAGGATGATACTATCTTCCTAAGGTCGCCTTCGGAGCTACTGGCCTCMCCTGCCATGCTGGTATCTGGCCCTTCCTTGCTGGCCTTCTGCCCGCCTCTAGTCTTTGTCGTTCCTTCCGAGTCGAACCATCCCAAAACCCTTTCTCTGAGGCTCCAGAGCCCTTCGCATCCTCGCGATACCGCTGGCGAGGTCGGTAGACTGCTAACCCTACTGTCTATGGCTAAGGGGTTCGTAACCTTCTCTGCCTCCATTCCCGGAGAGTTCTCTCTCTCTTTCCTTCTTTTGCTCGGTGTTCCCCCACGGTCACTACCCTTGTCCCCGTGCCCAGTTCCGCCTCGGCTGGTTTTCCGCTCGTCCCGCGGTTCCTCCTGCAGGGGGCCTTCCTTGTTCCCAATCATCATCTCTTCAATTAACCTTGCCTTGTATTCCGCGGTCCTTTTCTCTATCTCTGCTAGTTTGCGCCTCGCGTCCGTGACCTTTACTTTCTTAGACACAACTCCCTCTGATTTCCCGGGGCTCACCCTATCCTTATTCCTACCCTCCTTGTTTTCCTGAGTCCCCTGTCTGCTTCCCCTGGCTTTTCCTGAGCTCTCTCCCGATGACATTTCCTTCCGGTTCCCTTTGGTGCCATCCGGATTTGTTGATTCCCTGTCTTTCTGCCCTTCCTTGCTTTGCACAGCACTGCCTCCTAAGCCTGGTCCTCCCTCGCTTTCATGATTATCTGTCTCATCCTCCGTTGCCATACTTGCCTACTTCTGCATAACCAAAGGATTCCCAAGAACAGACGCAGTGCGAGGCATTTAGGTTACCTAGGTTCCAATCCTGTTGGTTTATCCTTTTATTGGCAATTAGGCTTTTCCCCATTCCCATTTACTGATGGCTTCCTTAATATGGAGCCGCGTCTGGCTCTCCTAACTTACCGAGCTAAGGGCGTGACTTAGCTTCCCTTATCACCGGCTTGTTTGGAGCGCTCGTATTCCGTCGGTCGGTGCGTAGGGGTCCGGGTCGGGCAACCCGCCAGGGAAAAATTTTCCTGCGCAGTGTTCCTTTTTTTTTTTTTGTCTGGCGGTTATTGATCATCCGGGCCCGAGGCCCCCCTTTTCTATTTCTGTTTGTGAACCTTCGAATGTAGCGGATTGTACTTGATTTGCCCTATTGACTCGCCTGCGGGTGCTAGTCCCGTTCTCGCCCTCGCGGCCCTTCCGGTTCGGTAGGTTCTTCAAATAGTTGTGCCACCCCCACTAGATAATTCTCCCCTATCTCGATTTCCCTTTGGATTATGCGTTCGCACCCCGTCTAGTCTAGCCGCGGTGCACAAAACATCAGGATGTGGGTGACTTCCAGTAATTTGTGGGCCCTGTTTCCCCAGAACGGCCCATGTTCCACAACGACATCATAGAACATCCCGATGGTCGGAGAGGGAAAGTGGTCTGCCCACATTATTGCCGAGTCTGCCAGCTCCCACGCCCTTGCGAGGCTCCTGAAGACGAGGTCTATTATAAAACGGGGAACCCGACACTTCAGCGGTGTGGTTGGTGCTCTGAATTTCCACCATCCCCCCATCTCCACCCGGGGAAGTAAGCCCACGTTTCTTCTACCCCTGACTGATTGTCCTATCTGGGTCAACGTTCGGGCGGCCCTTCGAACGACCAGTGCTAGCTCGTGACCTTGTGCTATCTCTACCCCCAACAAGTGCCAGCCGATCTCAGGCAGATACATGGTCCCGGTAACTTCCAGATTGGAAAACAGATCGTCTCCGGGTCCTCGATCGAGTCTCATCCTTGTCCACCGACATTCTACCAGCATGAAGGCGACGTCCCTTCCCAAAGTCACGGCCCGCCATTCTATGTCAAATCCCCGATAGGTAGAACTCGACGGGAGGGATACTTCCCATCGTCCACCGTTATTCCAGGGCGGTCCGGGGTACCGGGGCCGGCGTTCCATTCGCACACAGGGCTGGCATTCCATTCGCTCACGTTTTGCTGCCATTGTTACCTTGGTGATTCCCTGCATAGTCTACATAGAAAGGGTTACAACCAATCCTCAGAAACCATCTACCTACTGCCCCCTTGCCCTTCGCGTTTTCATCCCTCTTTTCTACTCTCAACTATCCCTCCGTACCCCCGAGAGCAGTAGCCCCCTCTGGCTGCTCATACAGCCGGTAGAGATCATCTATGTAGGTCGCGCCCCGACCTACCTCCCGCCGGATGACTCTCCACATGGCCTCATCACTTATATGTGGGACTCCCGACCTAGTATTTACCACTGCTCGTAGAATGCAAAGCACCTCGCGCCCCTGTTCGTCCCCGAAAGGCCCCATCTCTAGGAATGCCCGATAGTATTCTTGATACATTAATGCTTTGTCAAAATTTAACCTAGTTACGACAGCTACTGCCTCCCATTCGTCTTAGCAGGAAGGGTGGTAGACTCATCCGTACGACCTTATTCGGCGGCTCAAAAACCCCTGCTACAGCGACTTTTACCTAAGCCGTCACGTCATCTCGTTCCGGATATGCAAACTCAAACCCCTCCCGCCAGGTTATTTGCCATGCTCCTTCGAACATTCGCACGGGGTCATCCCCAGAGGCCAAGGCAATCCCAAAGGTTCGCCACCCTTCTTCCGACAGGTGTAAGGATCCCGCCGCATGCACTCGCCCGGGGAGGTCCAAATTTATGCCCCCAAATTCCCCTCTCATACGCCACTCTAGTTCTATTACTAGGTACACCGTGTCTTCCACCAACTCTACCCCCACCCAGTCCATTACCGGGTTACTCACAACGTTCCTTGATGGCAGGCTTATTTCGACCCTGTCTCCTGATGCTCTTGGTGGTAGGATCCCGCGAGGTATCTCCCAGAACGTCATTCGCCGGGCCATCTCGCATTGCCTCCTTTTCTGCTTCCTTAGTCCGATTGCCGCACCCACGGAGATTCTGCGTCTTTTCGTGTTTTAGTCTTTCAATACCCTCTTCCTATTGTACATTGGTTGCCGCCACTATCCTGTCTTCATGCCTGCCCTTATTTTGGGCTCCTTGCGTCCCCTGCCGACTAGTGTACACGCCCCTTTCTTATGCTACATCCTAATTCACATGCATTCTCCATACTCCGTTCTTCCTGCGGCGCTCGAACTTTGAGTCCCTTTAATCAAACCACCGCACCTCAAAGAGCATAAAGACATCGTCCACATAGGATCGCGCGGCCGCCGCCTCCTGGCTAACTATGGCGTCCCAGGCTTTCGCGCTTACCTCTAGGCGGTCGTACTTACCTATCCTCAGGACAGTGATGACGTCACCGGCCTTATCCTCGTAGAACGACCCATATTTCAAGGAGAACCTTTAGAACTCCTCGGTCAGTCAGACACATCCTATGTGTACTTTCCTCACGGAGTCGGCTACGTCTGCTATGTGCTCAAAGCCCTCGAACCAGTCGGCCACGAACTCGAGCACCCAAGCTGTTATGCGCAGGCAGGGAGGCCTAAGTTCTTTCCACCCTCCCATCACAACTTTGCTGCTAACTTCGTCTCACCCCTCGTTGGCGAACCTCTTGCCTTCTTTTCGGGTTCGCGCTTTTGCATCCCCTAGAAGCCACATTGGATCTTGTCTCATTGCTAACATAGTGCAAAACAGGTGCCACCCGTTCTCGGAGAGGACAATTGTTCCGACTGATTCCACTTTGCCCTCTGCTAACTTGTCCCAACCTTCCTCTTCCCTTATCGGGTTCCAAATCCGTTCTATCCATACATATGATAATTCCCGGGCAACCTCAAACCCAACCCAGTCGCACGTGGTCCCTCTCCATTCATTTTCTGTTGGTATAGGCATCTGTACCCCCCCTCTGAGTCGTCTTGGTTCCCATCCCTTGAAGGTGTATTCCATCATCATCTCTTATCTAGTCATCCTTTTCCCTTCCTGCACAATACCAGGCCACCCGTTTTTTCCGAGGTCAAGTCCCCCTCCTTATAAGTCTCAATCCTCTATCTCCTCATCCTCGTCCTCATCACTTAAGTCGTCCTCTTCGTCGTAGAACAACTCTTTCACCCCCTCCAGAAATGTCTCCCCTATTGCCACATTTTTATACACTATCCCCCAATGTACAGAGCTAGAGACATAAATATTGTCTATGCTAAGGCAGGTTAGTATCTCGGTCAGTTCGTCCGCCCAGTTCCCCTCAAACGGCCCCATTTCTACTGACAACCGGAATAAATCCTGCCTAGCGCATTGGTATAGTCCAAGGTCCGTCATGGACTGACATATCCTTACCAGTCTGCTCCGGGTTCTAAACACCGCATCCAGTAGGAAGGGAGGCAACACGCATCGCATGGTTCTGACGGGCCGCCTCATGCTTTCTCTATTCCCAAGTTCCACCCGCACATTTACCCTTTCCATTTCCATCTCCCTTTGCTGACACGCGACCCACACAACTTCCGCTTCAGCCTTCCTAAACAGCTCGTCCGGCGCATTCCCGAGTGCCAACTCTACGACCATAGCATTCTCCCCATCTTGCGACAAGTAGACCCACCCCCGAGCTTCCACTGTTCCCCGGAACTCCAAATCCATTAAACTTGGCGACAACCTTGTCAAGCTAACATTAACCCATACCGTCTCTATCCATAGGAACGTGTCCTCCCCTTCCAGCATTACGGTTTGATATGCTAGTTCAAGGTCCGTCCACGCCCCATCTTCCAGGAGGACGACCGACACCCCATCCTTTACGTCTACTCGCATCTCTGGACCGCTGGTATAAGTCGGGGGAGACAACCATCGCGCCATCTTGTTTCCAGCACCCGACCTCTGTTTTCATGAAAGAGTACCAACCGGTTCTTCTGGTCAGGTCAACCCCTTTTCCTAGATGAGAATTATTTCAGACCCCCCATTAAGGTCTCCCTAATTTACCTCCCCATTCCTAAGTACCTCCCCCCCTGAATATCCTCGGTTGGCCATCCATTTCCCCACATTCCTTTTCTTGGTTCCATTCCATCTGACCTCTATCCTCCTGCCTTCCGATCATCTCTCACTCGTGTGGACTTAGAAGGGAGAGGGAATGGACTTAGAAGTATGCTCGTCCAACAATCCAAACTCAATCCATCTTTACGGGAGGAGGGGAACACATAAAAAAATCAGGCAATCTCACATACGGGCCGGTCATCTCCTCACCGGTCATCCCAATATGGTCTCTCCGCCTATACTATCGGTAGAGTTTTACCCCATACCTCAAGTGCAGCTCAACCATCACGAGCGCGGTACTCAGGCTCCGGGAAGGCGTTAGCCCTTTCCTTGTCCCCATAATACCCCATCCCGTCTTGCCGCTTTGCGCATCCATACCGACACCGAGGGTTACCCCGAGTGCGTAAATACAGGGACAAAGTCAGCCGTCCGGGCATTCACTTCCATCGGTCCGACAAGAATCAGCCTTTCCCAAAACCATGCTACGAGAAGCTACTAATCGCCTCTGAGGCTCCGTCTTTGTCCGCATGCAGTGGTACTCCCCCCGCCAGCCAACAGGCTAAGCCCCGCCAGAGGAGATTTCACACCCCGTCCGGCACATCATTGAGCCAAAGTCCGGCACTGCTCGAACGAGAATGCTACTAATCAACCGACGTGACAAACTTCCGTCCGACAGCTCGGTGGTCTGACCTCCACATACGAACACACGGCAGCCTACAAAAAGAGAACGACGTATCGCAACCCGCACTAGCCGGTGCAGACCAATCCTTTCCTTCTGAAAGGCAAGACGCTCGAATCCCATCATGCAAACACAAGTCCCAAGTGGGACACATATAGTACAAGTGTCTTTCCCTTGGTGTACCCAGCGCTTCCTACCCATAACTCACAATTTTCTCTCAGGACAATGAATGTCACTCCCCTTACTTTCATACATAGTGGTTGGTTCCTTCTCGTGAGAGTCTTCAAAGGCGAGCTAGTTTTCCTTGGAGTCTAGCAACTCCCTTCATTTCCCTTTACTTCATTTGTCTGTCCTTTCATAGGGCGAGATTGTTCTTTCTTGATGACCCGTTGTGTTCATATTGGTTCCTTCAATCATTAAAAAGGTGCGAAGTGCATGAGCCCGCTGGGCTCAAAGAAGAAGGGGAAAACACCCATTCGGTCGGATCACTCCGCCATGGGATTTTCATCGGACCCCGGCCAAAGCTGAAGGACCAACCGCCTGCCAGGTAACCGGAGCCCTTCTTTCATATGAAGAGGAAGGGTCGACCTGCAACTTGCCCAAGGCTTCCACGGACTGGCGAACACTAGCACCGAACGAAGGAGGGCTAGAGCCATTCCGCGAGGAGATGGCTAACCAAGTGCAAAGCATGCATGTTATTCCTTCAGGATTGGCCATGCCATGCGCCCAACCGCCCTCAAATTTGATTCTCTCAAAGGAAAGAGCAAGCACAAATTTATTTTTCTTATCTTGGGTTGTGTACACGTCAATGCGTCGGGAGCCCCCCTCGAAATCGCAAGGGTCAGTTTAACCCCATGGCTGTCACCTCCACCATTTTTATAGGGCCTAACCCCGGTAGACTTTCGAGCCTTAGTCGACCCCACTGCGGGTCCCATTCGACTCGGCCCGCCCACGCTCATGCTTTGGGCGAGGGACGTTCGTATCGAGGTCACCCCCACCTAGTGCTTTGAGATGGATGGGGGTGGGCCATCGCGCGAGAGAGCTTTGACATTGGGGGTGTAGCTTTGCCCTCACGCCTGGTGGTAGTCTCGCGGGTCATTCCGTAGCGCCGATTTTTTTTATTCTTTGTTGTGTTACCAAGCAATTGCTCCTTCCAATACACATGCAGTCCAGGGGTTCTTTGAGAGTTTTTTTTCCTTTGCTCGCAGGCTAAGCGTCATCCTTAGGCCGCACACCATTTTTCTAAACCTTGTGTACGTACGGCGTCATCGGGGTGTGGCGAAGCCGTCTTACCCCTCACCTCTACGCCCCGGTTGGGCCTCATGCATCTTAATCAACTCCATTACCGCAAGCCCCTTAGTCTCTTCAGGGCCTTTACATGCATGCACACATACTATCACCTTTCCCTTGGCAAGATTGCACTTCGTTTTTCTATCTCTACCACCCCAATTTTCAAAAGCAAAAGTCATTTTCATGGGTTGGTTTTATGCTAGGGTCCAGTAGCCTCTTTGTCCCTCTTCCCATTTTCCTCTTGGTGCCCGGTTCCTCCCG
>BFEA01000053.1:996652-1024851 GCA_003427395.1 Chara braunii
AAGAGGATGAAGATGAAAAGTTTCTTCCTTCCTCTCACCTTGATGATGATGTCTCCTTGATGAAGCTTCCTCTCCTTGCACAATCCCCTCTTGGCTATGGCTTCCTTCTTCTCCAAGCCTCCCTTCATCCTCTCTCATCTCTTCCCAAGTTGCCTCAAGCTCCCATCACCACGGCTGTTGAGTCCTGCCCTCTAGGAGGGCTAATCGAATTCCTCTAGCCTCTCCTTCTCTCCTACACCCAAGGGGGATATGGCGGATCACCTCCCAAGTGTCTCTCCCACCATCACTACCCTCTAAAGCCTTGCCCATTACCTCCTAGTCTCCTCTCTCCCACTAGAATAGGTTCTTCCCTTCTCACTCCAAGTGCAAAGGTGCTCCTGTGAGCTCACTTGGGGAGCATGGGCACTCCTCATGCAAATGTGAGAGTGACGGACTGCATCCTCAGCTTATGTAGGCTGAAAACAGCAGTCCGGCCAGCCCATGAGCCTCCCCATGAGCCTTGAGGTGAACTGAGGTACCCCCAAGGCAAAATTCCCTTACTAGGCCCTCCTGGAGGTACCTCGGCCTCATTTTGGCCAAGTACATGCAGTCCGAGTGGTTGGTACCAACTCGGATTGCCTCTTGGCCTACTCCAGCCTCCTTTTTGCCTCACAAATGCTGCCCCCTTGGGTCCTAGTGCCCAAGGGGGTATTTTCCTTGAAAGAAAAAGGCCTTGTGGGTTTTTTTCACGATTTTTTCAAGTTTCGGCCTCCTTTGAGTAGGTCGGAGCATTTTTTCATGTGGCGGCACATTTTCAGCCTTGGATCTGGCTGAGATCCAGGACCAGCAATAATCCGAGCTACCCCCTAGTAGCCCTTGCTTCAATTTTGAGCCCCTAAGTCCAGTTTTTCAACTTTTGGTGCATCTGGCTCGCTTTTTGGGTTAAATGCACTGTTTTGTCATTTTCCTTCTTTTGTTTCTTTCCATTTTGGGCTGCCACCTCATTCCGGAGCTAGCCGTTTGGAGCTGACCCACAAAAAATGGCTAGTTCCTCTCTACCATGAGATCTGATCTTAGATCCATGGCCCAAAAGAAAACCGGTCACTTCCGTTTTGCATTTTCTCTCATTTTCTGCTTTTTAATTTAGATTTTATTGAGGTTACAGTTGGGACCTGCCAATCCGTACTGTGCAAGTCCCAATAGTCCGGCACATTCTCCTCCTCTCTTTTCTTCTTTTTGTCTAATTCTCCCTCCTTTCTTTTCTATTTTTCTTTGTTTTTCTTTTATTTCAGTTGTGACAAGTGTCAAACTGCTGTGCACCCTCTTTCTAGGCCCTAGGGCCTCATTCAAGGTCATGTTTATAGTTGTTACTTGACCGTTATTTCTCGGATTCCAACAATGTCACCCCCCATGCCCCTAGAAGGCTCCATTTTGCCTCCGTTTGTCCAATTTTGAACCCCTTTTTCTCCGATTTTCTAAGGACAGTCTTTTTCTCATGTTGAGGCTCTCAAGGCTCTATTTTCTCATGCTTAGCACGTCCGAGATATTCTGGACTGCTGGGCATCCCTCCCAACATTATTATCTTACTTTTTTTTCTCCCCTTGACTCTCTCACTTGCCCCCACTAGTGCTAGTGGTGCTAATATTTTCCACTGTCTAGATCCTTGATTTGACGGTGCCATTTGCTTGCACAATTGTTCCTTGTGCTTGCTCATGGTTCCCTCGGGACATCCCAGGTCCCCGCCATTCTCCTCCATACTAGTCTCATTTTCTTGTCCCGTCGGCGGCTCCGCCGACGCATGTCCCGTTTTCCGTTTTTCATTATTTGGACCCTCTTGGTCCCCGACAACATTCCGGATGGTGTCATATTTTTCATTTTTGGGGCCCCTTGTCCTTGGTGGTCCCATTATCTCTTCATGTGTGCCGAATTTTATAGGCTCTCACGGTTGCCGTTTACCGTCTTTTCTTGCCCCATGCCGAAATCGCTCCTTTCTAGCCTTTCGGGTTTGCCATAGCTGATTTTCCCTTAGCCTAGGCATCCCCATGCAGTCCATTGGAACTCGGCCTGCAATGGGGGTCACTTCCCTAGCCCCAATGCCCCACAACTAGCCCTCACTCAAAAGAAAAAGAAACGGTCAACTCCCAAATGCATCCGGACTTGATTTTGGCTCCGGATGCACCAAAAACACGTGTTTCTCCTCATGTATGTAATCCGTTTTATTTCGGTTGCGTGGGGCCTTGCTTTTCTTTGATTTTCTCTGCAATAATTAAAGAAAATCCAAACCCTTTGTAACCGCCATATTCCAGAATGAATCTGGTCACGGACGAATCTCCCCAAGTGGCCGTTTTTTACCGTTAAGGTCTTTTTCTCTTTTCTAATCTTTTCCTTTTCCTTTTTTTTTTTTTTTTTTCTTTTCCTCCTTTCTTGGATAGTAGGGACCTTCCAGTCCCTTCTTGTGGCAGTCCCTACTGACAGCCAACTCACTCACTCCCTCTCTCTCTTTTTGTTTTATTCTCCCACATTTTTTTTTCTTTTCTCTCTTTTTTCTAGCATGTCAAGTGTCAAGTGGTCGTTAAGGCCCTTTTCTAGCCTCTTCCTCTTACTTTTGGCCCTTTCTATGCCCATAGTGCAGTCCGTTATATCTCGGACTACAATAATGTCCTTCCCATGCCCATGGGAGCTTCCCTTTACTCATATTTTTCTCCCATAGTGACCCTTCCTACTCCGATTTTCACCCAGAGGGCTATTTTTCATATGAAGTCTCTTTCGACTCCATTTTCTTGAGGGAGGCTGATCCGAGATTTTTCAGGTTGCTCCCATGCCTCCCACCTCAAGTTTTCTTACTTTTTCTTTTCTTTTTGGCCTTCCCGTTTGCTACCGCTAGTGATTGCACTAACGGTGTTAATATTCTTGGTCGTCAAGATCTCGATCTTGACGGTGCACCTTGCCTTTATTATTTTCCTTCATGTGGTGCCGCCGTTTCCTCTTGGGACTTTCACATGTCCCCGCCACTTGTCCTGTTGGTGGTCCCTGACACTTACTCCCGCCGGTGGTCCCCGACAATTAGTCCCGCCGGCGGTCCCTAATATTTTTTGCCCTGGATGTCATTATTTTTACTTTGTCCCATGTGGCCCCAGGTTCCTTCCCCCGAGGTGTCCCATGTCCCTTGGGCGTTTTGCCGCCCCATGGTGACCCATCCCCCTTGTCTTTTCTTGCGCCTAGCGCATGCTGGTTCCTTTCGTCGCGGCCTCTACCCCGAGGCTCCCGTAGGTGGCCCCCATGTCGACCCCATGTTCTCTATCTATCTGCGGCCTCTGGGCCGCCCGTCCCTCGACTCCCTTATTCCTTTATCGTAGCCATGCTGCATTTGCTGGTTCAAGGGACGTTTGGCCTTAGTGTTATTGCATTTCAACGGCCCTCCCGACCTCATGCTATGTTCTATGTGCCCCTGCTCTTGCGCTCGCTTGCTTGCCGTCGCTAGTTCTTTCCTCATGTGGTTCTCTCCTCAGGGCATCACTCCCTCCTGCGGCCTAATCCTTTGTCTTTTCTCTCTCCCGCTTCCTCACTCCAGATTTCTCTGTTGTGCACAATTTGTCCATATTCAATCTCTCGAGTGACGGGAAGTTATTCAGGACCCACCAGTCCCGACACCGTCTGAGCATTTCATTGGACGACCATACGAGCGCCCTCCACCCACCATGGTGGACGACCATAAGGAGTTCCTCATTTTATATATCATTGGTCACCGAGTCACCGACGACAACCCTTCCCATATCGAGTATGGAAGGGTTACCCTGATGAGGAGGCTACTTGGGAGCCCCTCGAGCACTTGCAACACACTCGCATGTTGGTGCGTACCTATGACTGTGCTCGTCGTGCTCGGTTGACTGCTCCTCCTCAGCCCACTGACCCTCCTCCTTCTCCCTCGGCTGAGGAGACCGCTAAAGTCGAGCCTGCTCTATCTGAGGCAGACCTTCTGCAAAAGCCGGATGCTTCTTAGCGTCAATAACGCACTCGTCGTCGTCCTGCTCGATACGACGATTGACTCTGACTTATATTCCCTTGTCTTTGACTTCTCAGTACTCCATCCACTCCAGTTTTGCCACTTCAGCTCGTCGACGTTGCGGTTCTTTCTCGACGGCATTCCAGACTTCTCATCATGGACATCATCGACAGCTTCATGGATTTCGTCACGATCAGCTCTGTCTACTTCAGACGTCGTCACTCTCTTACCACCTTACCATGTACAGTACCCTGGTTGTGTCGCATGATGGTCTCCCTTCGCAAGGTTCCTCTGAGTTGGACTCTCCCTTGGTATACGCACAGACATCGGACCGCAGCGTTGCCCTGGCTTCCTAGCTTACGGATCGAGCTCCGACTTCCCCCACCTTAGGAGTCATTTGCATGATTTCCTTACCCATCACTTTTTCTACCCTCTGTCGGCCCTCACGCCCTAGTTAGGCAGCCTTGCATGCTTCATTTAGGTGCGCCCAGTATACCAGGCTCCCTTATTTCCTTGCATGGTCGACCCTCCACAACGGTCACCCCTTTAGTCGAGCATTACCCGCCCTGATGGTCTATCTGTTAGGGTCATTGGTTCTGTTTGCTCCCAGTTCCTTACCCTCATTGAGCCTGATGACATGTGTCTCCCTTCCATTATGTGTGGATGTCCTTAGGAGTTTATTAACCCCTAGGCTGCATTCGTCACCCTCATAGATCGTCCCACCCTGCAGTTTGCGACACACTTCTCTTGTGACATCTGGTTGTCTTGTTGTTGCTTTGTTGCTCTCAGACTGAGGCTACTGCCTCTAACATTTCTAGGATTTAGTTGTTTCTGCTTTTGTTGTTCTTTAAACTTATACACTAGTCAATTGTTTTTAGACTGAGGCTACTTCCTCCAACATTCTAGGATTTAGTTGTCATTACTTTCTGCTTTCCTATGACAAGTATACTAGTTAGTAGCTTCTGCTTTCACTTAGGCTGTTAGCTGTGACATTGCTGTTTTTTATGACACTTTCTATCCTACGGTTCATCGCATGGACTCAGCATGGATCTTGCTCCGCATCCTAGACTACTTGGGTTTTCTTTTTCTTTGGTAGAGTTCTGCTTCTTGGCGGAAGCGTGCTTGTATCTAGGCGATCCATCATAGGTCGAGGATCGTGTAGCGGACCTCTGGTTGGCCTGTGAGACCAGCCCCTTGGCCTGTTCTTACAGGCCTGTCGTGTGTTCGGGTTGGTCCAGTCTAGGCCGGTACCTCTGTCGGTACCAGCCAATCCAGTCCAGTTAGTCCGCTGGGGTATACCCCATCCAGAGTCCATATTTCGATTCATTCTACATTCACACATTTTGGAGTACGTGCGTTGGAGTCCAGCGTGGGAGTTGTTGTGCCATCTTATGCAACTTGCAGTCGACATCAAAGAGAGTGAGAGGAAAGGGTGCAAGAATTTATAGCGAGGAAAGGGGCGGAGAGGTTGCGCGAAGCGCGGGGTGTAGATGATCAGGGCAGAAGAAGGGCAGACGTTCCAGAAGGGTCGAAAGAGGCAAATTGAATGATCTGCGTGATTGGGGTGGTCATCCAAGTGGGGTGTGCTTCCCGCGGCCACCATGTTGCCCCGACCATCCCAATCAGACATCCAATCATTCGCAGGGAAAAGAGAAGGGGATCGGACTTCGCTAAGAGGGAAGACGAAGAGACATGCAGGAGGGAGATGCACAGCAAGAAGGGAAGATGGCGCGGGGATGAAGAGCGGGAGAACGGGTTAAACTTTACGCGCCACGCAAAAATTAAAAAACTGCCGCGCGCAAAAAAATTCAAAATTCCTACTCCCGCTATGTCCCAACTGTTTCTTGAATTTCCTGGCGCGGCCGCTAATCGGTCATGCCAGACCCAAATTACATTTTCTACTCCGCCTTTCTTAAACAAAAGAAAGAAAAAGGAAAAAAAAGGAAAATGAAGCACCGTTTTTCCCCATTATCTTGAATCCGTACTTCGGGGCTCTATGTGGGATTTTCCCTTTGGGGTGCGGGAAGCCACCAAATGCGGATTCTGACTTATCTCAGGCCTGCGCATTTTTGACCCTCGTTCCCAGAATGTTGCTCTGTTGACCAAATGGATAATCAAGGGAATGTATGGTGATCTACTTGCAGAATACATTTTGGGACGGGAGTGGCCCCTGTGACGAATTATCTTCTCTAATCGCGCGACTTCCTGCGCGCCGCTGTTGTGGGGAAACGGGAGGGCTTTGATGGGCGACGCGCGCAAGCGGGATCGGTGGGGCAAGTTGCCTGGATACCCTCACTTCTTTTTTGTTTTCGTTGGAGTTGTCGGGCCGGTGCCAGGAAAGTCCCGCGCCGACGATTAAGTGACCACACCCTAGCGAGCGTGAGAAATAACGGTTGTCATAGTTTCCTTCTTGTTCTGCTATGCGCACTAGGAATTTTGGCGCGATAAGCGCGCGGAAATTTGCATTTTTAAAATTTGAAATAACGTCGCGCCCTTGCAAACTCTTCGAATTGTTTTTTTTTGGAATTTTCTCTTGCAATTAGGATTTAGACTAGGAATTTAGGCACCTTGTAATTTGGTGGCACGACGCTTCTTGCTCACACGCACCAAGCCCCGACAGGGTCAAGGCTCTGATTCCGTCCGCGCCTTAATCCTGTGTGTAACTGTAGTTTTTGTCGGGCGCAATCGCAACTGTAATCTGCTTGTTCTTAATGGCTTTCGTATTTCTTTCTCTTTCCGCCTCGTCTTCGCACGCACACTCTTCCTCTGTTCTAAGTGGTTCCCACGGCTGCATGCCCGGATCAATGCGCAGAGAGTGGCTTCGTCCTCCGCCCCGCGGCCTGGACATGCAGACATAGGCACTCCCTCTTTTCTCTTTCTGATCACTTGGTGCTAGTCCTGTATCCCTCGCGCAAGCATGCATGCTATAAATTTCGTTAGCGCGATTAGTTGTCTCTTTAAGAACATCAAGGTTAGCGCGATCAGTGAGCGTCGGTTAGCGAGCAAGTTTTTGAAGGTGGGTAATCATGAGAGTTGGGCGATCCGACGAGCTGGTGCCGAGTGCGCGGGGTTGACGCGTGGTCGCGACAGACTGCGACACGTGGGCGAACCTCGCTTGCACACTCAGGCCAAGCGGGGTGACGACTATGTGTGGCTTTGGAGATGCGGGGCGATGGACTGCCCACATCGAGAGAGAGAGAGAGAGAGAGAGAGAGAAGAGAGAGAGAGAGAGAGAGGGATATGGTGGAATAGTGTCTTTTTCTCTCTACCTTCTTTGTAAAGTTTTGATTCCAACGTTGGTCGATTTTGTTGCCGCACTTTCGGATTTCTTATGTATATCATCTCATATTATCTGTTTTGGGTGTGCATGAGGATGAATGAACGCGCATCCCTTTTTCTTTTTGTTGCCTCCAATCTCCAATTTTCTGTCCAATTACTTGTTTTTGAGTCAGGGTGCGCTGGTTTTTTTGGATGCCCAAAACTAACTCTGCCCTTTTTTTTTGTGTGAGCATGAATGCATTGATTGATTCTGTTTGAGATTTGGATGACAGTTGCATGGAAGGTCTGCAAGCATATAGGACAAACCGACACGCAAGTGGATCATCAGTCTTTGATCCGATCGACCGGCTTATGCGCACGCATGCGTCAGGCAGTCGCCCACAGAGGTGACCTGTAGCCTACACGTTCGCATGCAAGAGCCAACCCGATCCCACTGGTAGAAGATGCCAGCGCCGAATCCCGCTAATTTAAAATAGGATATGGCGATCGAAACTCCCTTTTGGATTACCGACTATGAGAGCCTGAGAGATCCGGAATACCAAGCGTATTGGGAAAGGGAACAAGTCAGACGGCAACAAGCCAGACGGTAACAAGCCAGACGACAACTGTGCAGAGGCGATTTCCAGTTGGCCATTAATCGAGACTCGAGGATCCCAGATTATCCTGATAGTCAAAGCCAACATTACCTTCTAACCCCAGGCTTCGTGGCCATTACCACTAGTTTTCCTCCCTATTACGTCCTCCTCCCGTATCACCAACTACTCGTCATCCCCTGGGAGTCCATAGCCCGGTTCTGGCCCCAACCGTCGTGCTCAGAGTGTCAGCAGAGCAACGAGTACCGTCCGACGGGGATCACTCGACGAACCTGTCCCGAAACGGAACAACGGGAGCACAACTCATCCTCCTCAGCCTCGGAGACCTGCGCCGACCGACAGCGGTACGAGCATTCCCATTGGGACGCCCATGGCGCCCCACGCTAACACCATACGCGGATCAGGCCGCGAGATCGGCCATCACCCCAACTCTGAGCCGAAAGAGACGCTTGCACGTCTACCCCTGGAACTTGACACAAGAGATTCCAATTCCGACCTGGAACTCCACCCCCACTTTCCTAAAATCCTTGGCACACCCCTTTTCGCACTTCCAGGCCCACCAACACTCCGCACACAGGAAGTCGCGTTGGGCGTGAGGTTGGTGTCGGAGCCGACATGTGTCAAGACCCGGGATTGACAAATGGCTCGGCTCTTTCAAACTCAACCGACCTGGCGACCCCAAAAAGGGAACAGCCTACACCACGGAACGCGTCGGCACACGAACCTATAGTAACAAGAAGCCGGTCTGCAGGCAGATCAGCCGATAACATAAATGCCAATCAGGCCAACGCCAATCAAGCGCAGGCTCACCAGGCACAGGGAGGGGCAGGTGGTGGCCCAGTACTCGCCCCCCAGCCCGCACCTCAGCCTTCATGGGTCCGCGCTCCGGCAGCCTCGCCAGATCTGTACTTGTTCGACCCGGCGCACCACCCGGCAGGAGCCTGGCTGGCCACACTCCGAGCACAACAATACAATAACGATGAGGCAAGGATTAACATCCTCGCCCGGTTAGGAGGCGATGCCCACCACTGGTTCAGTACTTACGGAGCAAGCGTTCTTCATGATCAAGGACCGAGTACAGAAGCCCCTCAAATCTATCGCGGAGTACCGCAGCCGATTCTATCGATTATTCGTAAAGTCCTAGAGGGACGAAAAAGTAGGTAGGGACTTCTTCATAGATGGACTTCGAAGTAGAGCGATACGAGCCAAACTGCGAAAACAATTCTCCCCCATTACCTTCACCATGACACAGATCATGGACGCAGCCGAGGAAATGGAGCAAACATTCGTTGCCAGTTTCCTCGAAGGAGAAGATCACGCTAAAGAGGGAGATTCTACAAAACTTACGAGAGCAAGGATGAAATTTGCAGCACTTCAGCACAAGTTCGAGAACATGGGCTTTGTATCAGGCCCCGTCACCTACCTAGAACAGGTGGCGACCCAACGACCTTCTCTTGAACAAGCACCAGGACCATCGGTGGCAAAAACACCTGCTCAGACCCCTGCGCCGACGGGTAAAGCAGACGATTCAAATGCGATTCTTGACCTCGCACAAACGTTAGTTCACCTCCTGCATGAAAGCAAGAAGGAGCAATGCGAGTATAATACCCGCATTGAGTCGCTGATGCGCTCCATGCGCCCCATTAATGTTCGCGTCACCGCGTTCCCTACCGGAGCCCCTGTTGCAGCCGCAGCAGCAGCAGCAAGTGTAAGTACGACCCCAGAACGGACATGTCTTACGCGTGTCACCAGCCCGGACATATGGCAAGGGACTGCCCCCAGAGGTAAGTACGGATAGGAGCAGCTCCGGTTGCGGCGGCACCCCTGGCTAACGGACCAGGCCGAGTGGGAACGATGGTGGAAGAGACCGACTGAGCAATGGCCACTGCTACCATGGTCAAAGAAGTCGCGGAACTGATCCCCTTGATCAATTTATATCGTTAGGATATCCAGGACTGGGTATGATCAGGGCAATTCAAACAGCAGACGACGAACGAGAAGTCCCGGAATGGAGACCATCCTCCAGTGAGATGGAATCCGGCGGCCTTACGTTCATCACTGGAAAGATCAATGTACTCGACATCGTTTGAGCGCTAGATCACCGCATCCCACTCCCAGTCGGACATCTGCTATCCATATCAGAACAAGCTAACGATCGTATGCTCCAGCATTGCAAGGTTTACCGAAAACGATTCGCACTTGCCAAGCTGGCAGCAGTCAAAGGGAAATCCCCCATTCAAGAAACGAAATCGGACGTACCCGGAACCTCGGAACCCGTGCGTCTAGGGCTTATACAGAAAAGAGATCACTTTCTACTCATTAAAACCATTCCGCGGAAATCCGCGGAATGTGACGTGGAAATCTGGGGAGTGTCGTATAGCGTTGTCGGAGCAAACACCCTTACAAGGGTATTTGCTCATGATTTTGCATTCGACACAGTATCGACTCCGGTTATTATGCTAGGGACGGCCTAGAGTAAGAAGTGAGAATTTTTTTGGCTTCGCGCCGTGAAGCAAACTTCTTGACCATTGAGGCCGAGATTTCTGGGTGATCGTATGGAGTGATAAGACGCATACGGCAACCGGAAGGGGTTAATAAAAATTAAAAATCTTCGACCACAAGGGCCGGAGGATTGGAAGAAAAACAAGAAAGGTCGCGCGGGGTGCGCCGACCACAATCTAAAACCGTTAAAGGATCAGGCGGTAAGGCAAAAAATTAATTAGGATGAGTGACGAGACGTCGGACCAGCAGGTATGAGAAAGTCGGCAGGTCGCGCCGCCGTAAAATCTAAAAGACGATTGAGAAATTAATATAACCCCGGCCATGCGGCCGGGGCAGCCAAAAGAAACACACTACCTACCATAATAGGTAACGGCAGTCGGTACCGCTGTCCTTACTCAAATGCCGTGAGCGGGGTTGAGACTCCAACTCTGCCTCCCGTATGTGGTGAGGAAGTCGGCTGGAGTGGCGACTTCATGTTCTCTCAACCCCAAAACAACTGGTGTTTTCATCCCTTTACAAAGGGAGACACCGCTGCAAACTCTGACATCATCCGCACCGGGTCTAGAGCCAGGCTACTTGAACTGGTATCTGCCTATCTACCGGTGTCAAACCTATAAAGAATGTCAACCTTTGTTTTCTTTTGCTCAGCCTTGAGTACCCGACATGTCTACCCCTACTTAGTGTGGTACCGGCTTACCCGCCATTTGTGTGCTTTCCCCGCCGCACCCCTTAATGACGTGGCTATAGGTAAGTACCGATCCTTAGGGCCTTTCGGTCAATTAGGTGCCCTTGCGGGCCACACACGTACTCAAGCCGACAAAGCAAGCCAAAAGACATGCAGACCGGCATTCGTACACACACGCAGACTTGGAAACGGACCCATGCCACTGGGTGGGCTGAGCCCCAGCCCCGATACTCTATATGGATGTGGGCTGCTCCACTTTTACCCGAAGTGTGAGCTAGCTCAATGGGTCTCGGGGCAGACTGTCAAACAAGAGAGATAGGGATCGAATCTGCCCCGGACCGTGAGCGAGTTTTTTTGGTATAGAGGAATCAGCACTTTAACCCCGACTTCGGACGGCCGGGACTTGAACCCGTGACCTTCGTATCGGGGTTAGTTAGAAGTTAGTTTGAAGTTAGACCCCAGCTCCGACAGTTGGCGCCCCGGGGTGACCAGTAGGTAGATTCCTTTTTCTTTATTTATTGCTTTTTATTTTCTTTTCCTTTCTCTTTTATTCTCGTTAGATTTTGGTTCATTTTTATCTTCTTATTTGATTTACCTTTCCCAACGAATCTGCCGCGGATTTGACGATAGGTACATGCGGTTCGTGGTGAACTTGTCGGATGAGCTCCGACTGCGGCCTGCCCGACCCCGCCAAGAACAAGGGCATAAGAACTCGGACTCCGATGAACACGGGCACAGTTAGAAGAAGGGCATAGCGCCGGGAAACAGAGATGTCAGCATGGGAGGCATGAAGCAAGGAAGAAAGAGAGGGGAGCACGGGGAAAGCAGGGGAAGATAGCGCGCGCGCTCGGAAAGAAAGGCGCACGGGGGTAGAAGTAGAACGCAAAGAAGAAGAAGAAGAAGAAGAAGAAGAAGAAGAAGAAGAAGAAGAAGAAGAAGAAGAAGAAGAGGAGGAGGAGGAGGAGGAGGAGAATGAGAGGAAGAGAGTCGCGGGGAAGGTGGTGCACGCGGCTAGAGTAGATAACCAGCGCGGGGATAGCGCAAGCCGACCGAGAGTGCGCGCGAAGCAGCCGAGACGGCGGGCAGAGCATCACACGGGGGGGGCGCGCAAAGCAGTGGGAGTAACAGCAGTGAGGGAGAAGAAAAAGTAGAGAGGAAGAAGAGGAAGAAGGAGGAGGAAGAGAGAAGAAAAGAAGAAGGAGAAGAAGAAGAAGGGGAAGAAGGGGAGAGGGAGCAATACTCAACTCACTATGTATCCATCGGTGGCATCATGAGGGCAGACTGTCATCCGCCCGACTTGGTTGGAAGGTGCATTTGTGCCTGCCGAGTCTCCCACGTTCTATGCCCTCAGAGTATCAGGCATCGCCCTCGGAGCAGGGAGCAACCGGCTATCGACAACGACAACCGTGACAACGACAGCGGCAGCGTGAGAGAAAGGGAGCAGGTAAGTCTTCCTATCGTTGCGACTGACTCACTTTATTTCCATCCATAGGATAAGCTAAATAGAATGAATCTACCACCAGAACATGGAAATATACACCGCCATACTCGTTAGATTGTGTATGTGCGTGTGTGTGCTCGAACCTCGCAGCTAACTCACTCTACTTCCATCGATAAGATGAACACAACCGAATGAATCTACTACTAGAACGTGGAATTGTACAATACTACGGATGTGTATGTGTGTGTGTGTGTGTGAGTGTGTGTGTGTGTATGGGTGCGTGTGTGTGTGTATGTGTGTGTGTGTATGTGTGTGCACGTGTGTGTGTATGTATGTGTGCGTATGTGTGTGTGCGTATGTGTGTGTGTGTGTCCGTGCGGATGATCGTGTGGCCGACTCGCACCGATGAGGCGAGCGGAGTCGAATGAATATTTCGCTAGTACATCGAAATATACGCCACCACGCTCGTTCATTATGTGAGTGGGTGTGTGTGTATGAGTACATGTTGTGGATATGTGTGTGTGAGTGTGGAACCTACTGTGCATAATAGGAATATGTATTTATATATATATGTTTATATAGCAAAATAGTATATGTAAATACGTATATATATATATATATATACATATATATATATATATATTGATGAGTCGGTGAAACTCCGACGAAACAGTTTTGTCACAGCCCCTCGTTTGTTGTCCTCTTCTCTCTCTCTGCCTAAGGTTTACCGGGCAGTTCTGGTTGTGACAATATATATATATATATATATATATATATATATATATATATATAGGGTTCAGCCTCCTGATGAGTCGGTGAAACTTCGACGAAACAGTTTGTCACAGCCCCTCGTTTGTTGTCCTCTTCTCCCTCTCTGCCTACGGTTTACCGGGCAGTTCTATTTGACGATATATATATATACATATATAAATACGTATATATAATATATATATATATATATATATGTCGTCAAAGCGAGCGACCCTGCGCTATGCTGAATGAGGCACATGGTGGTTTTGAGGGCACATGGCATCCGTGTGGGGGATCGAGGTTGTAAGTGATACGAGAGACATGCCTGGTGCTTGAGACGAACGACATTTGGCCGATATCTGCTCGTACTTCGGCAAGCTGATGACGTCACCTGCGGCATGATAGATAGGCTAGGTAGGATCTACCTCTATAGTCTGGGCGCATGGAGCCAGATAAGATATCGACATTGGCTCTTTGTTGATGATGATTAGACTACTCCGACATAGTCATTTATTAGCTTTTTGTTGTGCTCTTATTTGATGGAACTCGCGTTGCAATCCTGTTTTTGGCTCAAGGTCACGACTATCTGATCTCATGTGTATAATGTTGCTTGATTTTTGAAGGTCGCTATCTCTCATTTCCTTGTGTTTTATTTGATTGATTATTATTATTATTATTATTTTATTATTATTATTATTATTATTTGCAAAAACAAACTCGCTTTCGTTCGCACTTCGCATGCATGTAAACAAGTGACACACGAAAACTGGCGACAGGCGCCCACTCAGACCTCAGAGATATGGTAACCGGGAACACAGTTCAGATTCGGGTTCACTTCAATGGCCGTGGTGACTCAGCGCCCATACAACTCTCTCTGTTTGCAGACACCGGATCACCCTGGATATCCCACACGCGTCTCTCTGAACACTCCTACACACGCCACTGACACTAACACTATAGTCGTGGCGGCTACGGCCGCTGCTAACCTACCCCTATGGCTAAGCCCCCTCTAGCCCACTTCGACTTCGGGCTCCTCTGCAGACCACCTCGCACAAGTTACTGTGGCAGCACTTCCGCATGGCTTCCGCAAGGATGAATGAATGGTTGTCCGCTGCCACTTGATTTATACTTCAGTAACTCGTTGGTCTGCTCCCTTTCATCGGTCCATGGTGCACACAGTCCCTCATGGCTTTTTGTTGGACCAGACTGGGACTAACTAAACCATGTCGTATTCCCGGTGAGAGAGAAGAGAGACGACAGACGGGCGCGGACATACAAACAGACTGTCAAACAGACAAGTACAAAACAAACATACAGACGCGGAGAAGCAGGCAGCTGCAGACAGACGGACGCAGCAAGCCAGCCACAAATAGATAGAGATGGACAAGGCAAGGATTGACACGGACGATCGATCAAATAGGCAGACAGACCCAACAAACAAAAACGGAAAATAGATAAGCAGCCGACGACAGACAGGAGGACAGACCGAGAGACGATCAGGATCGTATCTCACGAGATGAAGTCGCATTCCGACTTGCAGACTCATGGAGCAACACTCCAGCGAAAGTTCGGAGAACATGCTAGGCCAGGGCGTTCTGAAGCAAGCGGCCGTGGGCCTGTGGTCTAAGAAAAGCCAGAAGGAAGCATTGACGGGTACGGGCTGACAATTAGTTTTTGACTCAGACAAGACAAATGAACAAAATGGTACGATACAAAGAGCCAACGGACACAGACAAATGAACAAACGAGACACGTACGGGTGAGAAGGTAAAATAAAACGGACGCGGAGGCAGGGAGTGATGCAAGGAGAGAGATACTGAGAAAAGAGGGATGGCCCAGACGAAACTAGATACCTACCTAGTGCGGGAAGGGAGGATAGTGCATTGGTCTTCAGAAATCAAACAAGGTCTGCTAAGTGTACACAGTAGTAGGTAGGAAACACCGAGGCACTAGACAGAGAGGAGCGACTTGGATGCTACGTTGGTATGGACTATGGGTCTGGATATTGATTCATCTCTCCATTACATTGCTCTGTTTGGATGGACTCGCGGTGCGATTATACTCCCTGCCTGAACGTGATTACTCGGACACCTGTGTGGTCGCGTAGCTTGGGTTTCTGCATATTGATCGCATTCAGATTCCTTGCAATACATCTGCCATGCAATTGTTGTTATTATTGTTGTTATTATTATTATTATTATTATTATTATTATTATTATTATTATTATTATTATTATTATTATCACTATTATTATTATCATTATTATCATTATCGTTACTACTTGATATTATTCTCACAGAAAGTACGAGGGAAGTCCTGAGCAAAGGCGGGGATCGCACATAAAGCCATCAGAATACAGACAGATGGACAAGAGCCGGCACGAACTAAACAGGCCCGAATGACAGGCGGACCCATCAGACTAACCTGCATACGGGACCACGAAGCTTGCAAACGCGTGGCCCTGACAATAGAACTGCGAAACAGCGAGCTTGCTCGCTCAGGGTCCTAACAACGATATGTGGATCAGCCAGTATGAATGCACGCCAATTCGATACCTTGTAGGACTTTTCAAAATAAGGCATACGGTCCGACGTGAAGACTTAGAAGTCGACCGTGTTCTCATTCTATGTTTTATACGTATCTTGCTTGCATTTCATTTTTTCCTTTTACTTTGACTGTAACGATTTCAAACTCTAGATGATAGGAGCGGTATGGACGAACCTGCAAATAGAGCATGGGAAGGCTCGGTCTGGAGACCGTGCACGACCTGAGTCCTATAAGCTGAGGGTGGTCCTAGTCTTACCCAGTCTTTAGGCACGCTTTATCTATTCAAACAAGCAGCATGTGGGACTGTGCGTACCCCTGGGCCAGTGTACAATGGCAGATCAATGCAAAACCTGAAGTGTAGATAAAGGGGGAGCGTTCAGTCATTTATTCTGCGTGCTGACAGTACGGCGGTACTGCCTGTATGACGGACAGTAGGTGTCAGGGTAAGAAGTTAGCGCATGCGTGTATGGAGTGTGGGTGTTGTGTGTATTTGGGACATCTAAAGAAATTCAGAGTTCGTAAGTGTGAGACGATGGGGGATACGACAGATCGGTTGAGGGTCATTGCCTGACGCATCTGCGCCATAGCCAATCAGTGAAGTTTGCATCTAAACCGTGTTCCTGAATTGGGTGCTGGAGCGCCGGGCCTGATCGTCACATATTGGTACGAATACGGAGTATGTCGAGGACAGGTCGGACTGTGTCTTTCTTTCCAGGCACTAAGTATAAGGCTGGTAAGACTAACCTGATGCGTGAAGGTAAGCTTATTCTAAAATTAGATCTTAGGCACATGCTAAAATTTGGTGTCGGATTGCCCTGTCCCTAACCACTGCCGGGTTGCCGTGACTAGGGTTGTGCGACACTTCGTGCATAAGGCGGGGAATGCACGTAAACGGGAGGGGGGGATGCCCGGAAAGAAGAAGGAATAGGAAGAGTGAAAAGGAGGAAGGTGAAGGGAGGAAGAGAGAAGAAAAAGGAAAGAAATGAAAACGGGAGGATAAAAAGAAGAAAGTGACAGGAGACTAACTCTTTTTTATATTATTGCTATCATTTGTTATTATCATTATTATTATTATTTTCACTATTTATTATTACTATTAATACTATTGTGATTATTATTTTTATTATTATTTATTTTTGTTATTTTGCTATGGTTATTAATAAACATCATGGGCCACCAATAATGAGAGTGTGGGTCATTGGATAGGAGAGAGGCATTGTCACTATGTGGGGGTGCCTGCCTCCTCCATCCTCCTTTATGTTATCATTGTTTGGTTTTCCCAAAACATTTGTCTCTCCAAATATGATTGAAGTGTTCCCATTAAGGCGACTTTGACCATTGTTGACCTTGAGGATCGAACAAGTAATGACTATGACTAGATGTGACCGAGTAAACAGGGCGATTGCGGGAGCTCTGCCGGAGTTCAGGAGGAACTTTGGAGGCAAGGAACTTTGGAGGCAAGGAACTATGAGGTACGCATCACCTGACCCTTTCCCATATACCCTTACAGGCTACACCTCTCTATAAGGACTGCCTGCATGACTTGTGATATACCATTTTATGTTTCTTCAGGACTAAGGTCAACAGAAGGGGATGTGAATATATGAATGAAGTAAGGATCATGCTTGGTGGAAGGAAAGGAACATAAAGTAACCAAGAAGGAACCTTGGTTGTTTGGGCTTGATAAACAAAAGTAGGGCGATGGAGGTTCATGTGTGAGTCATCGTACTACTTGTGTATGCTCTGACTTGACTAAGGGTTTACAATTAGATACTCATGTGTGAGTCACCTTGCTCTCTGTCTGTCCAACTGTCGTCGTGCCGAGAAGGGGGTCCTAAGGATAATCTATGAGCTAGTCTAAGTACTCTCTACCTGAGCGGCTGTCGTCGTGATGGGACGAGGGTACAAACAAAATACTTATAAAACTGATCTGAGTACTCTCTGCCTGAGCGACTGTCGTTGTGAGGGGACGAGGGTACAAACAACTACTTACGAACTAATCTAAGCGCTCTCTACCGGAACGACTGTCGTCGTAAAGGGACGAGGGTACACACAAATATTNGGGACGAGGGTACAAACAACTACTTACGAACTAATCTAAGCGCTCTCTACCGGAACGACTGTCGTCGTAAAGGGACGAGGGTACACACAAATATTTGTGAACTAATTCAAGTACTCCTTACCAGATCGGTTGTCGTCGTGATGGGAAAAGGGGTACTAACAATAGCTTATGAACTAAATCGAGTACCCTCGACCGTAACGGTTGTCGTCGTGACGGGAAGGGGGTATCTGACTATAACTTATGAACTAGATTTGGTACTCTCTACCGGATCGACTGTCGTCGTGATGGGAGGAGGGTACTAACAATAACTTATAAACTAAAGTAGGTACTCTCTACCGTAACGACTGTCGTCGTGTCGGAAAGGGGGTATCTGACTATAACTTATAAACTAAATAGGGGCTCTCTACCGGATCGACTGTCGTCGTGATGGGACGAGGGTACAAACAACTACTTACGAGCTAATCTAAGTACTCTCTACCGGACCGACTGTCGTCGTGACGGGCAGAGGTACCGGACACTAACTTATGATCTAGATTAACTGCTCTCTACTGGATCGGTTGTCGTCGTGATGGGACGAGGGTACAAACCCAAACTTATGAACTAAAATAGGTACTCTCTACCAGATC
Organism: Chara braunii; assembly: GCA_003427395.1. Taxonomy (NCBI): domain Eukaryota; kingdom Viridiplantae; phylum Streptophyta; class Charophyceae; order Charales; family Characeae; genus Chara; species Chara braunii. The sequence goes on from BFEA01000053.1 coordinate 1,015,121, forward strand.
GGCTGTCGTCGTGACGGGAGGAGGGGTTCTGACACTGACTATTAGCTAACTAAGGCACTCATGTGTGAGTTGTCTCACTACCTTACCAGATCGGTTGTTGTCGTGACGGGAAAGGATGTCTAACATTAACTTATGAAGTAAACTAGGTACTCATGTATGAGTTACCTTACCATCTACCAGATCGACTGTCGTCGTGACGGGAAGAGGGATCCGACTCTTACAAAATAAGAATGAAGGCTCCAGGGAGGGTCGCCCTATTCACACACTTGAAGTCGAAGGCTGACCAACGACCTGCTGGAGGTAGTAAACCACGTTGTTTCTCTTTCTTCATAAACTTACTTACCTTTTGATAGCCCGACCACCGAACCGGTAAAGGGGAGGCTTCTATAGGAGTCACCCTATTACTTGTTTAACGGCTGGACTACTCATTACCCAAAGAAAGTAGTGGAGGGGCCTTTGTTGGGGTCTGTCTATTACTTACTTGATTCTGTACCAACTCACTAAGAAGGTACTCCTATAGGAATACCCTAAACACTCGTCTTTTGTCTAACCTAACCCGGTCTCAGGACGGTCGGCTTCTGAAGGGCAGCAGAATACCCTTGGCAGGATTATCATAATGCTCTCATGAAGTAGACCTTGTCACGTGATAGAAGGGGGCTCTCGTGCGGGTCGCCTATTATTCACTTAGACCGTTAATAACCTCTTGGAAGGGGATGACGTCAGAATCTTTCAGGATTGGTACCTAAAACAAGTAGTAGGGTGCTCATGTAGGAGCCTCAACTATTTGTTGTAGGAAGGATGTTCGTGTGTGAGCTATCCTGTTACTCTGAGTTGATCTTGTATATACATTAAGTGAAACTAAAGGGTGATCAATACTCATGTGCGACTTACTCACCTGTCTGTTCAACTAACGAATTGCTTGGTATTGGCCAAGTAGCAGAAGATTCATGTCTGAATCGATCTACTACTTGAGTATGTCAGGACAAATTATAGAGAAAGGAAAGAACAATGCTCCTGTGAGAGCAAGGTCTTCTCACATCTGGAAAAGGAATAAGGAAAGAAGACAGGACCGTGGGAGAAGAAGCTTGACAACCGCCATGTAGTCCATAACCGTCTATGGCTTTCGGATGGTAGGCCACAACAATGAATGAGTTACATCTCGTCTACATGAGCGCCAAACGGTGCGCTTATCTCCAAGAGAGAGAATGAAAGGACTGAGAGTAGGGTAAGCATGAGTTTCCCTAAAGGCGATTTAGGACACATGCATGAGACTCCTTGGGTGAAAGGAGAGAGTGACAAACGACTTAGGGTAGGGTTGTGAGAGTAAAACTAGGGATTAGACCTGGGATGTCGATCCTAGAGCTCACTACCCATATCTAAGGGCTTGACCCTTAGATCCAAGTATGTGGGGAATCGAGTGGGGGTGTTGAATCTTTGTTTACCTGTGTGTGTGCAGGTCCGGACTCATTTTACTACTGCATTTCAAGGAAGAGGTTCTACAGAAAGGACCAAAATTTCTGTTATTTTTTCGATAACAGGTTGGTTGTTACCGATTCAACTTTCCCCTTTGACTTGATACCCACCTCTAAAGTCAAACCCTGTGGTCAGTAATACTGTCACTTGTGGTCATTGCCTAAATGGTCCTGGTCACTCTCAAGGGTCCTTTGTACGAATGTGAGGGGGTTGGGCTTACGTCTAAGGAAAGACAAGGCTGTCATATATGGTCTGGGAAGTGAGGGACAAGGTCAATGGTTGATGGTTGACGCCGTTAGTGCATGGCATGTGAACTGTCTTTGCATTATTCTGTGCAGGTCTATTTTGTGCGTGACTTTGGATTGAACTCGACCTGGTCTGTTGAAGAGTCTCAGACACACAACACTTGTGAAAGTGGGAAGGGTTCTCGGCGATAATACTTCCATATCCATCATATGTCCAACTTAACTATTATGATGTTCAGTTAAGTCCTAACCTGTTAAGAAAGATATGACGCTCTTTGGTAGAAAGAAAATTTGATTGATATTGGTCGAAAGAATAATATATTACGCAGTAGCGGAAATAGACTGCCTTATTAAAAGTTCGACCTGAATATCTAACGGGTCAGTTCTAGGCGTCTTACCGCTCGTACCCCGTTTTATGCTATAGCGATCGAGCAAACGCCATCGACCGACCTACCTCTACAAAGGCATGTAAAAGCCTTTGCATGTGGGCCGGTAGCTCAGCAGGGATACGCCTACCTGAAGGTGGTGAGAGCCCCTCGGGTAGAGGTAAGTTGTACCTCGCGGCTCCCTGACCTATCGTGGGGCGTCGTGAGAGGTATAGCACGCGCGCACGGTCGGAGTGGTGACCGGTTCTTTTTCAAGAATACATCCTGCGTGACACGACTGTGAGGTTCAGCGCTCCCAGCGGGGTGCGGGACCGTCGTGCACGATAGCGCGATCATCGATTCAGGAGCAACCGTGTTGGTCATATCCTTGAGAGTAGTGGAGAGGGCGGGACGAAGGAAGGATCTGATCTCGCTCATCGATGGGGGCCGCCTGATCTCGGCAGACGAGGAAAAGATCCGAGCGGTCGGAGAACAAATGTCGTATTTAGACTAGGGAAGTTAATGCCTTGGGAGACGTAGTGGTGCTCAATGTAACCTCGTATGATGTCCTCCTTGGGCTGACCGCTCTAAACGCCCTCCAGGCCAGCCTGGATTTCAAGCAACAGGTAGTAGTTCTCAAGAATACGGGTGGCAAGCCATATACAGTTCCTATGCGTCTCACCCTCCCCACAACGGTTAACTCGACACGAAAGATTCAACTAGGGGTAGTCGTGCCAATCCGAACGATCACATGGGAAAGACGGGCGGATGATTCAGAGACATCCAACGAGGAACAAATGTCGTTTCTTCCCGAAGATTCAGAGAGTGACGACGAAGCCGACCCGGCGATCCAGGAACTAACACGTAGAATAACCAGTTACCTGGTCCGGCAGAAAACGACGAAAACTTCCGTACTTACCGAAGAGAAAACCCGACGGACTCGGGCCCTGATCATGGGGGAACCATTAGTACAAGTATCGAGACTGGCCGTTTCTTCGGAACCCCCTCGGACCCTATACGAGGGCGACACCCCGTTGCTTCCACGGTATGTGGACAAACGATCTTTCTGTGACGTCACGGACTTACCTCCCCAATCGCTTCTTACCGTGGAAAAGGAGATACGATTGTTACGTCTGGGAGTGGAAACACAGGTTCCGGAACCCCCTGGGTACCCCGAATCCTCGTTGTTCGAAATCGGAACAACAGCTGCCGAGAAATCCGTAAACCCTCGGGACATTGCAGATGGGATAACCCCCGAGGAGCACGTGGCCATCTGGGAAGAGGAAGCTCAGATGGTGACCACTGTGTTCTCCGGGCGGTTGGATAATTCTTTCATCTCTTCCCCACCACCCCGAGACACGAACACAATACGCACTAAGCATGTGACAGCCGTCATTTACGGACAACCCTACAAATTACACGTATCGGAATGCGTGCCTGATGAAAGCCACCAATTGATTGCAGATATCCTAACAGAGTACCGGGACGCTATCAACATGGATGACGCAGATATCAGATTATCTCTGATAATCCAACACGAAATCCAGACCAGCGACCACCTGCCGATCCATTGCAAACCCTATCGCTACTCACTCGCGGAACAAAAGGCAGCACTCGAACGCATCCGCGAGTTCGAGGCCAACGGTTGGATAGAGCCCGCTACAGGTCCTTGGTCTTTCCCCGTAGTTTTGGTCGCAAAGAAAATTGGGTCGATTCGCATATGCATTGATTATCGAAAGTTGAATGATATCACGATCAAGGATGTGTAGCCCCTCCCTCAGATTGACGACTCGTTGGATGCGATTGGATGTGCCAATTATTTTAGTAAATTTGATATTCGGCCCTGTTCCACCACATATCCTCATAAGGGAGGAGGATCGGTCGAAAATGAGATTTGTACTATTTGAGGGCACGTGCCAATGAATCCGTTGTCCTATGGGGATATGCAATGCACCAGCGACCTTTCAAAGGGTGATGAATGTCATCTTTCAAAACTTCATAAACATGACCCGGTTAACTTAGGGAATGATCAATTTTTGCTTTATTGTGTACATGGATGACATTTTGGTGTATTCTGAGTCGTTCCATTGACACGCGCAGCATATTGAATGGACACGTGGCACGATGTGGGATGCTGGTTTCAAGATTGCGTTGGAGAAGAGCGAATTTTTCCTGTCCGATATCTTATTCCCAGGGTACGTAGTAACCCGAGGAGGCTTGAGACCAGATTCGAGGAAAGTCGAGGCGGTTCGGGAAGCAACCACGCCCACGTCATTAACTCAAGTCCGAGCCTTTCTGGGACTGGCCTCGTATTACCGACGGTTTATCAAGGGATTTGCGGCAATCGCTCGGCCTCTGACGAACCTCCTACGAAAGGACCAACCGCTGAACTGGGACTCGAAATGTGAACGGGCCTTTTCCACTCTGAAGAAGGCCCTGGCCTCAGCGCCTATTTTAATCCGGCCCGATCCCGAGCGGCAGTTCCTACTCATTACTGACTGGCAGCCCGAGGTCATCTCCGCTATCTTGGCTCAGAAAGGGAAGGACGATCGGGAACACGTGGTTGAGTATGCTTCGCGGACGGTGCCGGACGAGAGAAAGAACGACTCAGCGCCTCAAGGGGAATGATACGTTGTGGTCTAGGGAATCCAGCACTTCCACCCGTATCTCTATGGGCAGAAGTTCCTCCTCGTAACGGACCACGAGCCCTTACTGGCACTCAAGAAGCTGACAAACTACACAGGAATGATTGGGCGATGGGCAGTAAGGCTGCAGGAGTAGGATTTCGATATCGTCCATCGGAAGACAGAGAGGCACGGAAACGCAGACAGATTGACTCGACTACACAGGCCAGGCAAGGTGCCACGCGACGAAGAGATCACTCCGTGGAAGGAACCAAAGCAGCCAAAGGGACCCGGGTACGGTCAGGTGAGGGTCCTTCCTTGACAGGCAAAGGAGTGACGCGTGTCCCCATGGCGGCCAAAAGGAACCAAAATGCTGAGGGCCTTCTCTCTCCTTCCTCATCCTCTCTATTCTCCTTACCCGATCGTTTTTGTCTTCTCTGTTAATCTATCTCGCGAGTCCATTCCGTTTCGATTGAGCCACAACGCGAGGGATACGTTGAATGGGTAGAATGTGCTAAGTGCGTGGCAAGAGCCCATATACCATATGTTCAGTATAGGAATCCCCAGAAGCAGTGGCTCTGCCATGTGTGCCGTACCGATAAGATTCCGACGGAGGCTCAATTCCTGAAAGCGACGTCGGAAGGTCTAGAAAATACACTATGGTTTAGATGGGCGGACGTATGGACAGATATTGTCCTAATAGCCACAGTTGTCGAAAATTCTCTCCGAGAATTCTCTAAGGAGGATCGGAGGCGGGCCAATGAGAGGGCACGAGACTATAGGTGGAACGGAGGACGGTTAGAAAAAAGGAAAACGGAAAATTTAACGGATGGAAGCGGAATCTGGATGGTGGTACCGCACCCATTCGTGAGGTATGACTGGGTACGGGCCACGCATGAGGAGACTGCCGCACATTTCGCTGTCTGAATTACCGAGGCAGCCATCGACAAAAATGAGTGGTACTGGTCCAATATCCGAGACGACGTTAAATTTATAGTTAAAAATTGTCCCGTATGTGCTGCCAACAAAGCGCCGATTCAGCCGCCTAGGTCGATAGTGCCCACTATAAGCCAACGGCCATTCCAGAAGGTTAGCATGGATACGACGGATATCGTCGTGCCCCCTGGACCGAATAGCTGTGAGTATTCTATTCTTTTGCCACTTTTGGTATTCGTTGACCACTTTTCGAAGTGGATCGAGGCATTCCCCTATCGGACAAGACAGACGGTGGAAATAGCGTGATATGTCAACCGTTTCCTCGAGATGTATCATGATACCGAGGAAATCCTTACAGACAATGGAGCGGAATTCCGAGGGAAAGTCCTGAGGAACCTGGTCGTGCATGGGGTGTCTATTCGTAATACCGCCCCCCATATGTCTCAATCGAACGACCTCGTAGAAAACGCCAACCGAGTAATTAAAACGACACTCCGACGGAATATTGCAGCTAAGGACACACGGCAGTGGCCTGATATCGTAGACCACATCCTAGCCATACATCGAGGTACCCCACATGAATCGACGACACTTTCGCCATTTCAACTACGGACCAACAACCTAGCTTTTGTCTCCATACCGAGCCTAAATGACGAAACGACCCTTCCCCGAAGGGCCCCTAGAGCGACGGTTAAAAACAAGGCCTAACGCCATTTGGATTTGATGGAAAGGACCCTCCCCCGGCTAGCCCGAAAAAGACAGCGTATGACGGAACTGGCCCATGGCCGACAGATCCGAAGCTATGAGGCCCGGAATGGGAACGCGGGCCCCCGACCCCTGCTTAAATTAGGGGACTTGGTGCAGGTAAGAAAATGTGCTCGTCAAGGGAAACTAGCGCCAAGATTCTTTAGGTGCTTTCGAGTGATCGAGCTCGGACCTAACGGAGTGAACATTGTGCGCCTCGCTCCCGAAGTGGCAGGCAGTCGGTCAGCTAGGCCCATAGTTCGCCACGTGTCCCAGTCAGTGCTTTTCCCTCATCTCTCTTTCCGAGTACAACCACAAACGGTCCCTCTTATCAAGTCTGAACAGTGGCAAGGATGGTGGCAAACTTATGAGGCGCTATCTTTGTGCTTAGTCGAGATCAGGCTGAAGTGGACCAGAGACAACATTCACCCCACTGCGAACGAGGACGTGGAATTACTCATTATTCAGGCGTGGAGAACGGCGGTGGAAGGGGATTTATTGGGATTCGTATTCGGATCGGTGGAGGCGGGACATCGATAGCTGATCGTCGGGGAACTCTTGATCCTCTTGACGCAGCTACTGGAGGATTTGCCAATCGACATCGTCTCGCACTGCGATGAGAGCCCGGCGTCGCATATACTCCCACGCACTTTGACGCCATATCTACAGTGGTCGGCATGCTTGGAGGGCGATTGGGACAACCGTAGTTACCCGTCACATGGTAACTAGCTAAACCCTGCGGAGATAGTCGACCTTCTCTTCATGGATCAAGAGAAGTAGACGTCAGAAGAAGAAGAAGAAGAAGAGGAAGAGGGAGACAAATCAGAGGACAACCCCGAAGAGGATGAGTATTACAGCGAGAACAGTGAGCATGAGTCGAGGGCAATAAGCGAGGAGGAGGACGAAAGCGAGGAACAGGAGGCGGGACAGGTGGGAGCACAGGAAGAGGACCCTGCTGCAACCGAGCGACGCCGTGCAGAAATCGCGGAGGAAAAGCGGACGTTGGAATAGGCCGCGGGGACTGATTTGTCGATTTCGAACGATCCGACCAGAGATTTGGAGCCGTCAATGGAGGAAGATGAGTGCTGCGCCACAGAGGCTTCGAGTGCACCGACACTGAGGCAACGAAGCCGATCCCCCTCCCCCTCCTCCCGTCCCTCAGTTCGAGCACGTGCCGATGCGGGGCATCGGGCTACGTCCCCGGTCATTATCCCGTCGTCCCCTTGACTACCTTACGTTTTGGCAAATAGACACTCACTCGTCCTTCCCTAGAATCCTTTCCCCTCGTCCCTCTTCTACCAGTTCTACACCACCCACCTCGCCGCCACGATATACCCGCACCCCACCATTCAGTGCACTTTTTCCTCCTTTTGCCTTCACATCCATCTTTTCAGCGGAGCATGGGGGGATTACAGTGTGATCGAAGTTTACTGCACAATCACAGGGACTATCCCTGTGTGTACAGACCACGAGCAGTTCCGCACGGCCGCGCTTTATACCCTTTCCACTCTCTATCCTAATTACTTCACTTCCCTTCCACATGACAGTCGTCGTTTCCCGCGAATACACCGCACCGTCCGATACCTTCAACTTCCCGCAACAGTAGTAGGGATGGTCAGCTTCTTACCCGCACTCCCGAGAGAATATCCCCCACCCCTGTGTAACCGTTTGAACGCTGTGAACGCGCATTCGCGTTCAAATGTGCGTTTGAACGCGGATTTAAATTCACATTTAAAATTGAACGGCGTTCAATTATTTTTTTATTTTTTTATTTAGTTTTTAAAAAATCAGTTCGATGCTTAAAAATAACTTTTTTTTTCTGATTTTTTTTTATAAGTTTTGTACGATGTGAGGTACATGCCTCTCAATTTTGGAGTCATTTTGCTAAGGCAAACAAAAATGAAAAATCGCGAAAGATGGCGGTGTCAAATCGTGTTTGCTCACTAATTTCAATTCTTTTTTGAAGTTTTTTTACTTTTTTCTATTTCTTGTTTTCTATTTTGTTTTCCAATTTGGTAACGAATTTAGATGTAATGCTCAGGCAACTGTTGTTTATTTTATTTTTCTTCATAACATATATTTTTTTCAGAATTTTTTGAGGGTTTTTTTTTTTTTTTTTCCCGCGCGGAATTGAATTCCGCGTTCGGTCCCGTTCATTCAACGCGCGTGCATTCCGTTCAGTTTCTGAACGGAAAACCCGCGTTCAATGAACGCGCGGTTTCACAGCCCCACCCCCGCCCCCGCATTCCGACTCCCCTACCCCCCCTCCTCGAAACACTAAAATGGGTGCAGGGATCAGGACGTGTTAACAGAATAACTTCCACACTCTTATCCTACGGTTATGATACGTGCACCTTGGAGAGATATGAGTGCAAGCGGGAGCTTCCACAAGATTGGAACCCCCTGAGTGTCACATATGTGATGAACTATCTTCTGTAATTGCGCGACTTCCTGCGCGAAGCTGCTGTGGGGAACCCTCGCTTCTTTTTTGTTTTCGTTGGAGTTGTCGGGCCGGTGCCGGGAAAGTCCCGCGCCAACGATTAAGTGACCGCGCCCCAGCAAGCGCGAGAAATAACGGTTGCCATAGCTTCCTTCTTGTTCTGCTATGCGCACTAGGAATTTTGGCGCGATTAGCGCGCGCGAATTTTCGTTTTTGAAATTCGAACTAAAGTCGAGCCCTCGCAGACTCTTGGAATTTTATTTTTTTAAAATTTTCTCTTGCAATTAGGATTTAGACTAGGAATTTAGGCACCTTGTAATTTGGCGGCACGACGCTTCTTGCTCGCACACACCAAGCCCCGACAGGGTCTGAGCTCTGATTCCGTTTTTGGCGGGCGCAATCGCAACTGTAATCTGCTTGTTCTTGATGGCTTTCGTATTTCTTTCTCTTCCTGCCTCGTCTGCGCATGCACACTCTTCCTCTGTTCTAAGTGGTTCCCACGGCTGCATGCCCGGATCGATGCGCGGAGAGTGGCTTCGTCCCCCGCGCCGCGGCCTGGACATTTAGATGTAGGCACTCCCTCTTTTCTCTTTCTCATCACTTGGTGCTAATCCCGTATCCCTCGCGCAAGCATGCATGCTATAAATTTCGCAAGTGCGATTAGTTGTCTCTCTAAGAACATCGAGATTAGCGTGATCAGTGAGGGTCGGCTAGCGAGCAAGTTTTTGAAGGTGAGTAAGCATGAGAGTTGGGCAATCCGACGAATTGGTGCCGAGTGCGTGGGGTTGACGCGTGGTCGCGACAGACTGCGACATGTAGGCGAACCTGGCTTGCACACTCAGGCCAAGCGGGGTGACGACTATGTGTGGCTTTGGAGACGCGGGGCGACGGACTGCCCACATTG
>BFEA01000053.1:1026616-1045215 GCA_003427395.1 Chara braunii
GCCTTCAGGCCTCGTCATCGGCCTCATGAAGTGACCGGACCGTCGGGTTTTTGCTGTAGAAGTGGTTGGTTCGAGGCCTTCAAGCCTCGGCGTCGCACTCGCCAAGTCCGCGCGGAGGTTTCCGATAGGGTGAAGCGGCGGGAGGACTCCCCGGCATCCGAATTCGAAATTGTGCGGGCAGCGCCCCCGCATTACGGGAGAGCTCGGGGAAACGTGTCGCTCCCTCGTAACCCAGGACCAAGCGTCGCCAAGAACACAAGTCCCCCTGGCGATACCAGTGACAATCAAACTGCAACCGCCACACGGCGTGAGCGGCTGACCAGGGCAGCACCGTCAAACCCGTATAAGGCAATATTAGAGTCGGGGAATCAAAGCGATCAATCAAGACAAACTTGTTCCCCCTTATATTACACGCCCGAGGCGGGTCTCGCCAACACACTTGCTCTGTCCGTCTCAGCGCGCGCCGTACGTCCGCATCGCAGTAGACACTATCGTCATCTGCAATGGGGAAGTTCGGTAACGAGATGAGACGATCGGAGGTTAGTGATGAACTCGGGCAAGATCCCGCGCTCCCGGTCATCCGAACCAACACTCACTCCATACAACACTCGATGCAACTCTTCTCTCTCAAAGTTGGTGCGTCGGGAGAAGATGACGAAATCTAAACTCTCTTCCCCTTGCGGGGGCGTCGATCGCGCGCGCGGACGCAGGCGGTTGACATCACCGGTGCAGGGACGAGAAGTTCAAAAGCGATGACTATCAGTTCAAAAAGAAAGGCGATAGAGAGAGAGTGAGTTACACCGAGACTGCGCGTGCGCGCAAGAAAGGCCACGGAGGGGAGGGGAACAACAGGATCAACACACTCATACTCCTAAGCAGACGGTCCTCCAGTTCAATTCCCCCATCCCCGCCCGGATAAATACATACACACACACATGCATGCAATCAACAACCCTTGACAGGACGTCCAATCTTCCATAGACCTTCGACATCACTCGTGCGCCCAACCAGCTCCCATCACTCGGGGCTTCACACACACGTCATGCATAGACAAAGCAGCAATGGAGATAAAAGCGAGTCCTTCTTGTACACAAAAATTCTCAATTAACGGCCGCCCCCAGGCGCAGCCTTCAAAACCTCCCAAGACCACCGACCACCATAGCCACAAGGCCCTGCCGCGACCGGCGTCCAATCCCCACCACTGCTCAGTCCCTCCGACTGCTTCGCCCTGAGACCACCGCGGGTCCACCCCACGTCGTCACTCCGCCCGTCCTTGGGCTCGTCGAGCCTGTTTGGCGTCGCGGACCTTCGCGCATAGCTCGCGCAACATTGCAACCGAGATAAAAAAGAGGGAGAGGAGAGGGTTGCATGAATTTATAGCGCGGGAGGCGGCGGGTTGCCAGCGTGAGGTGCGGGCAGCGTAGGGGGTAGACGGGCAGGACAGGAGAAAGGTGGGGAGTTAGAGGGTTCGACCCGCGGGATTGCATGGTCCTACGTGATTGGGGTGTTCGTTCAAGTGGTGCGCGGTTTCCCGCTCTCCACATTGATCCGAGCATCCCAACTACGCGGCCAATCACTTCACGGAGAAGATGGGGTAAGGATCGAGCTGGGCGGAGGGGAAGACGAAGAGTCCTACATGGGGGAAACGCGCGCAGCAAGAAGGGAAGATGGCGCGGGGATGCAAAGCAAGAAACGGGGGTGCGAGACGCGGGAAGAATTCGGAGCTTAGGCGCGCGCGCGCAAAAATTCAAAAAGTCCCCACCGAAACCGTTTCTTGGTTTTCATACCGTGGCCGCTATTCACCCACACGGGGGTTATTAACCAAAAAAATGAAAAAGCCGTTTCAAGAAGAAAATAAAAGCAAAAAGAAAGAAAACCCCCTCTTTGTCTGCGTCCGTACTTCGGGGCTTCCGCGAGATTTTTCCTCAGGGATACGGCAAGCCGCGCGGTACGGGTCTGAGCTTATCACATCTGTGATGCGCAGGGGGTTCTGAAAAATTAACAGTCTCCCGACTGCTGATGTCATCATATCTTGGATGATCGGGCGGCCTCTTCATCGTCAGTTGGCCCGATCATCTTCCTAATCTACGTGGATGCATTCTGCATCCTCCATCGCCTCCTCCTATAATATACATCCGATCGGGCGACTCCTTGATCGTCAGCTGGCCCGATCGGTAAGTAACTGATTTTTTTTATTTTTATTTTTGGATTTACAGCGCGTATCATCGCACGAGCTTTAGATCCGGAAAAGAAGAAGAAAAAGAAAGAGGTGGTGGTGGAGATGATCATAGGAAGTTATCAATCTCCGGATTGAGAGGGGGAGGAAGAGGAGGGAGGAACGCCGCGAGCGCGGCCAAGTTGGCTGGCACTTCCACTTCATTGAAGTGGTGCTGGACAAAGGAGGGGTAAAGGAAAGCCCCCGGCACATGCGAGAGGACCCGTGGCGCGAGATCGGCGATCGCTCGAATGACCCGTCGTCGCAGCGGCCGATTTCTCGGACCCGTCAGCACCAGATGGGTCTCCGTGTACGGCTTCCGCTCCCGCTTAACTGTCGCGAAGATCAGGATATGGTACATAATGTTGGGCCGCCCACCGGTCTTGTAGATGAGCGTGCCCACCAACCTCGCCGCTATACACCCGTCGAATGGAGGCTGCAAGAACGCCTCCCATGCCGGATCAGGACGCGGCGCCCCCTCGATGGCCTCAAGCTGGATGGTGGCCAGTTCCACTATGTGATCCACGTCGGTTTGATGGACCGTCCGGCTCGGGGGAACTGCTAATATCAATGACCGGGGTATCCCGGGGGGGTTGGCGAAATTGGAATGGTCCTGCAAGGAGGGGGGGTCTGGATGCGGGATATGGAACTCGTCCCAATCCCCCCCCTGCGCCTGATGGCCCGACTGCATGGCTATTGAGATCGGGGAGGCGGGGCGGCTGAGGTGTCGACTCCCGATGGCCTGTGGATCTCCGCGGTTCTTTGGCGGGGCAGTCCTCCCCCAGTCGGGGCCCGATGATGAGGGTGGCTCTTCTATCGCGAACCGGCTCGACTCCGCGCGCCGGCATAGGCTGGACAACTTCCTCGATAGGCCCCACCCGACTGGCCTGAGCTTACGGCAATGGACTTCGTTGCCGCTTCGGGACGGTTTTCTTTATCGGTGCCTTCAGGGCCGACGGCTTTGGATACGATGATGGAGGCCGCAGCGGCTTGTCTTCGTGCCCGAAGTCCACCACGGACCCCCCCTCACGCGCCAGGTAATCAGGTATCACCGCCTCGTTATACGCTCTGCATGGGGCGGAGGCGGTTCACAGTCTGAGCTGCAAGTCTTCTTCTTCTGCGGCGATTACCTGCGCAATGGACAGCAGCTCGATGTGGATGAGCTGTAAGAGCCCGGGCGATTCGTTCCGATCCTCCTGAAAGGGTAAAGCGCCACCGTTCCCTCCTTCCGCTCCGGCTTCGACTTGGCAATTACGTAGTATACGTAGAGGAACTCGCCGACGTTATGAACTTCGTGCTCCATGAAGAATGTAAACATGCCCAGCATCACCGACGAATACAGCGCCCGATGCAGCTCCCACTCGTCCTCGTCAGCGAGCGGCAACTGCTAAACGTCCGTCATCTCCACCAGGTACTCGGGGAAGTTGCGCATAGGATAGGGGAGTTGTGTCAGTTGGTAAGGGAGGGTAGTGTAAGAGAAGAAGGGAGGCATTTAGAGAGAAGGGGGAGGGACAACTTGAATGTTGAGGGGCTCGGCGGGAGGGAGGAGCGCGGGGAGCTGCCGCACCAATGCAAGTGCTCCCTCCGGAGCCCGCCGCAGAAGTCCTTCGTATGCGGTGAAGCGATGGGTGCCCCTCACCTGCACTCGCGCCACCGATCTAGCCACCTGGAGGGCGTAGTCGCGCAAGAACCTGTATGCCGGCTCCCGATCGTGCCCGGGCAAGACGGTTAAATCCCCGGTGAAATTAGCGACGCTGTGCACGAAGTTCGTAGCCACCTGGATGGCTCGAAACTCGATGAACACTCGCGTGGATTCCTGACCACGCACTGGCGATATGTCCACATAGACCCCCGCGTACGTCACACGCTGCCCGAGGAGCGAGTACACTGCCAAGTCAGCAACACTGGGTGCCGACACGTTCACTTGCTGAATGTCGAAGCGCAGCTGCTGATCGTCGTTGAACAGGTTCCGGAGAAGAGCGTCCGAGATGGGCGGCTGGAAGTGCTCGAGCAGCTCATGCTCCTGTTGGCGATGGTTCATCCTGTGAGGCAAGGTCTTCCGCGGATGCCGATGACGCCGATCGGAGAGAAGGGGGAGAAGGAGGCGAGGACGAAGGAGCGCGAGAGAGGGACGAAGAAGATGATTCGGGAAGGACAGGTGGCCGCACAAGATCCAGCGATGGCCGAAAAGGCCGGAGAGCAGCAGCGTGCCTCGTCAGCGGGCGGCCTTGTGAGTTATGCCTGGGAACCAGCTTCACGGAGTGCTGGCCTCGTGCGCCAACTTCCGTCACCTCGTAAATGCCTGTGTAGCGTGGGTGGATCTTGGAGGAGCGCGTGGATTTCCGTACCTGCACCAGGTCCCCAACTTTATAGCGAGGTAGTGGTCCCGCGGACGCATGTCGGTTCTCGTAGTCACGGATCTGCCGTTGATGCGTCCGATCTACGGCCCTCTGTCGACGGCGAGCTAACGGGGGATAGGCCCTAGCCATTAAGTCCATGTAGTGGCGGGCCTTATCTCTGTTCTGGGCCCGTGTTGCTCTAACTTTCATACCTACCAAGGGGGACAACTGCACCCGAGGGACACTATTGGTTCTCAGTTGGAAGGGGGACACCCCAGTACTACCGTGTGGGGTAGCCCGATAGACGGCCAAGATGTGGTCGACAATGACAGGCCAGGGCTGGGTATCTCCCGCAGTGATATTCCGTCTAAGAGCGGTCTTAATCAGTCGTTTGGCATTCTCTACCAGGCCATTGGCTTGGTGCCAATGCCTTGGCGAGTAGATAATCCTAACGTCCGCCCTGACTAGGTGACGTTCTACTTCGCCTTGAAATTCTGACCCATTGTCCATGTGTACCTCTTCTACGTCTAGATGTATGCACAAAAATCGGTTTATGTATCAGGTTACCTCCTGTGAATTCGGGCTGGTCATAGGGTACGCCTCGATCCATTTCGAAAAATGATCAACGGCCACTAAAAGAACATTGAGCTCTCCCTGATCGACGGGACCTCTCGGAACGTTGATACCCGTCGTGTCGATACTAACCCTTTGAAAGGGGCGCTCTACTCGAGTAGGCACCATCGTCCGAGGCATCTGTACCGGCGCCTTGTCCGCCGCGCAGGCCGGACAATTCTGGACGATGTATTTCATATCTTCTTGAATTCCCGACCAGTACCATCCATTCTTCTCGATAGCCTTTTCCGTGTATTTGACCGCGAAGTGGACCGCATCCTCTTCATGAGTGGCTCGGGTCCAATCGAACCTAGCTAAAGGGTGCGGAACCGTCAACCAGCTAGGCCCTCCGTCATCCTCGATTTTTCGTTTTTGTAACGTCGATCCCTGCCAGCGATAATTGTGCGCCCGCTCCGTGACTCGCCGCCGCTCGGCTTTGGTCAGTTCTGCCAGCGAGTCGCCTGTCAGTCTCCTTAACAACAGGATGTCCGTCCAGACTTCTGCCCTGTGAGCACTGGGCGCGAATCCGTCGGCTGTTCTTGCGTCCAGATACCACTCCTCGGTAGGGACTTGGTCCGTTCTACAGTTGGGACAGACGCATGTCTTTTCACTTCGGTACCTACAACAAAAAAATTCCCATGAGAAATTAAAGTTGAAAAAACATTCCATAAAAAAAAATCGTTCATATTTATAAATTATCATTCCAATGTTTGTCCAATTCTAAAATTTTCAATTTAATTTGATAAGTTCGCGTGTAAATATGAGCTTTCCCTTCCAACTACATCCATTTGTTCAAGATGGAATGAAAGTCTGGACGAGTTTATGAAATGTTTTAATTAGACCTTCATTCTACTACAACAAATATCGTCTAATTTAGATTGGATTAACCTATTTATAACTGGAAATCCTTACTTAGAATGGCAGTCCAATTAAAATATTTCATGAACTCATCCAGACTTTCATTCCATCTCTAGCATGCAGTTCAAAAAAGAAGGGATACCCCATTCTTGGAAGGAAAGTTTTTAAGTAAGACGGAAAATTTTAAAATTTGAATGACATTTTTTAAGATGGAATGAAAATTTCAAATTTATAATGTAATTTTACTCTAGAATGATTATTTAATTTTGGGAAATTTTTCTATTGTAACACACTCTCCGTGAGATTTGACCGTATGACACTGACTACACTTTACCCATAACAGAAAACTGGGCCCTCCCGGATGTGACTCTTTTCGATTCGGGACCATAGGCAGAGTACAGAAAAAACAAGAACTTAGATGTGACTTAGAGGAGGCATTGGGACTAGACGAGGGAGCAAGAGAACTGGACGAGGGCAAGGAGATGGCGTCCGCCATCTCTGGCGAAATCTCCATTCTAGACTCAGGCGCCGCCCTTGCGCAGCACGTGCAGTCCCCCGTAGCACGGCTCCGTCCGAATGGCTTCCGGTTTCCACGGAATGAGTGGCTCATTGGCGAGACACTTGTTGGGCGGCAGGAGGCGCGTTAATCCATCGGCATTGTCATGCTGCCGTGTGGCACGGTGGCGAATGTCGAAGTCATAGTCCTGCAGGCGCACCGCCCACCTTCCCAGCATCCCTGTGTAGTCCGTGTTGTGGCGTAGGGACAGCAGCGGCTGATGATCCGTTACCAGCACAAATTTCTGGTCGTAAAGATACGGTCGGAAATGCTCAATCCCCTACACCACCGCCAGGGATTCCCCTTTGCATGCTTCGTAATTAGACTGCGCCTGGCTCAGCGTCTTAGACGCATACTCAATGACGTGCTCCCTTCCGTCCGTTCCGTGCTGAGTCAGCACCGCCGATATCACCTGCGGCTGCCAGTCAGTATGCAGCTCAAACTGTCTCGTCGGATCGGGACGCGCCAACACGGGTGCCGACGTCAGAGCCTCCTTGAGTGCCCGAAATGTCGCCTCGCATTCCGGCGTCCAGATCAGCTGCTCCTCCTTCTTCAGCAGGTTCGCCAGTGGCTTGGTGAGGCAGGCAAAGCTTCGAATGAAGCGTCTATAATAAGAGGTCAGCCCTAGGAAGGCTCGAACCTGAGTGAGCATGACCGGGGCCGGGGCTTCTCGAACCACTGCTACCTTCCTGGGATCCGGTTTCAGTCCCTCGACCGTGACGATGTAGCCCAAAAAGGAAATTTCGGACAGAAAAAACTCGCTTTTTTCCAGAGCCACTTTGAACCCCGCATCCTTCAATGCATGCAACACCCATTCGACATGTTCCACATGGTACTCGTAGGTTTTGGAAATAACCAAAATGTCTTCCATGTACACAATCACAAAGAAATTTATCAACGGCTGTGTCCAACGGGTTTTGTTAACGAACTCGGCGAAGGCCATATTCATGGCCCGTTGGAATGTTGTGGGGGCATTGCGAATTCCCATGGGACACCGGATCCACTGCGACGTGCCCTCGAGCAGGACAAAAGCGGTTTTGGGCCGGTCTTCCGGTCGGACTATGACGTGGTGAAAACCGTGTCGGATATCGAACTTTGAAAAGACCCGAGCGGATCCGACAGCATCCAGCAGATCGTCAATCCACGGTAGCGGATAGACATCTTTGGTAGTAATAGTGTTTAATTTGCGGTAGTCAATACACACTCGGACTGAACCGTTTCGTTTTGGCACGAGGACCACGGGGAGTGACCATGGTCCCAGCGATGGTTCAATCCATCCTAACCGTTCGAACTCCCGTACCCTTTCCAGGGCCAGCTGTCTTTCCTTTAGGGAATAACTGCACGGTCGGCAATGTATCGGGGCGCGATCACCGGTATCAATCGCGTGTTAAATCAGGTGGGTAAGTCCTATATCGTGGTCCTGGATACTGACGGCTTCTGGGTAGGCCCGTATAACTGCCAAAAGAAGGCGTTTGTAGTCGTCCGGGACACGGGCCAGTAATTGAACTTCTACGGTTCCCCCAGGAAGGGAGACCGTCGTCACAATCGTGGGGACCGCCGTGCTGGCATCAGGCAAGGCACCAAACAAGGAGTTGTCGGTCCCCACCGAAAGGACAGTCGCAATGAGTTGGCTGTCCGCCGGGCTTATTGGCTCGCTTTCCATGTTACTGTCACTGTCCAGTTCGGCTTCGGCCGAAGGTTGTACCGAAAAGGCCTGCGCCAGTTCCCTTGGTCCCCATCGATATCCCCTTGTTCGGGGTTGAAACGACACCCCCTCCTTCAAGAGTATAGCGGCTTTTTCATTCGTAAGTAGGGGGCTTGGGGGACGGAAAGACAAATCGCACAGCCCCCTAAGTTCTGTAAATCTTTCGGGCAAGGGGTCCGTCTGGAGGTATAAGGACGTAGGGGGTTCCGAAAGGTTAGTTATTCGGGACACCCTCAGCAGGGGTTCTCCCTGCACGATAGAGGAGAACGCATGGGACTGATTGGATTCACTCCGAACAATTTCCATGGGTTCTCGTCGCCAAGAATGGCGCCACCGATCCTGAACCCGGATCGGATATCGGTCAGGTACATCAGTCTCGTCAGTTTCCAACGAGGTTTCATTTTCGCTTGGTGACAGGCGTCGGATCATGTTGATTTGCTGGGCTTTCGTGGTGATTCGAGGCGCCGGCTGGGTGCGCATACACACCGCCAATCTCATTGGTATCGTTTGTGGTTTGGGGTGGGCCGATGTGAGCACCACCTTACAGCTGTCAAAGTGCATTCGCGCTCCGACCGCCACCTGCCACGGAATGCCTAGCAGAACATCATACGCCTGTACGTCCAGCACGATTGCGTCGCACAAACAATGCACCCGCCCCACCCGTATAGGCACGTTCGTTATTCGCCCTTTACAATGAATTTTGTCTTCTGTACCGGATATATACAGTTCATCCGATCGGAGAGGCTGAACCTGTCCTTCCCTTCCCAATTGTTTCGTCAATCTCCAAGAAATGGCGACCGCTGACAATCCCGAGTCTAGGATGGCGACCGAGGGGTTTCCCCAGACCTCGCAGTCACACTCAACGCTTTTCCAGGTTATAGGATAGGCTCGGAGGAATACCTCGGGTTTTTCCGAGGCAGAATCTACGGTCTGGATCATTCCTATCCAGTTGGCTTCGTGCACCTTTGAGGTCGAGGGCTGCGACTCCTCGTTTGTGGGTGGGTCCCGTAGGACCGGCTTTTTGCCCTTTCGACTTTCCTCGAATCGGCGCCTGTTTTTGAGGCATCGTTCGATCAACTTTTCGTTAGCCGCTTCAGAAATGGTTAGCAGATAGGGAATAGGGACGGGGATCCGTAGATCCAGAGCCTTCAAGGCATCCAATACTTCGATATGGCCGTCCTTGTATTCAGGACCAGGTGCCCCAAGATCTTCGAACCCTGGTCGCCACGATCCGAGGTTGCTTTCCTCGGTAATCCATTGGGCGTGACGTATCACTCCAATGGTCCCGAGCTCGAACATCGCCGCCGCCATATACTCGTCGGGTCCTATCTCGGTGGCCGCAGGGATCACCATCTCCGTCGTTCCAGTGTCCATTACCGTGGCTACCCTCCCCTCTCCTGCAGCGGTTGGAGCAGCCAACGGGATTTGGGAAGGTCCGGTGGGACCCGCGGGTCCACTCTGAGTTCGAGGTTTCGGACAATCTTTCGCAAGGTGGCCCGGCTGATTACAATTATAACAGCGTAGGGGCGGGACAGCCCCGGCCATGGCCGATTTTATCATAGGGGCCCCGACGGCTATAGCCGCTTGTTGCCGTTGTGCGGCGGCTATGCGTTGCCGCTGCAAACCTTGAACAAACTCCGTCAACGGGGCCACTACTGTAAGTAGTTGGGCCGCGACCTCTTTCATGGATACTTCTTCCTCGGCACGGCCTCCTTGAGCTTGACCAGAGCGACGGGAGGTCGAGGCAGAGGAAGAAGCTTTCCGATCTGAGCCTTTTTTTTGTCGGACCCAACCCAAAACGATCTTCGAATATTCGTGCCGTAGAGGTGTAGCTTTTGCGTCAAACACCCGAAGGGTCATCTTCGTCGGATTCTGAGTCCAGGCCCACATCGTAATTTTCTTTCCCGTACTTAACGACGTACTGAATTAACTCCATTAGGGTATGTTCTATAGGGTTGCATTTCTTGCAGATCTTTTTCCGCAGGCGAGAATCTGACAATCCTCTGACGAAATCAGTCCGTACCATTTTCTCGTCCACCCCGGAGCGTTCGGCTAGGTAAGTAAAACGTTCAGCATATCTAGCCAAGGTCTCCCGAGGCTGCTGCGTGTATTCCTTTATTAGACGGAGGCATTGACCTGGTGCGACGTGATCAAATATGTCGAGAAATTTCCTCTGGAAGGCTAACCAATTAGTGAAGGGGTTCTGTCCATACCACTCAAAAGCAATTCTGGCTAACCTTCCGGGGATTCGTTTTCGGAGCAACTGGTCCGACCAGCCCTGGGCTTTCAAGGCAGCTAGCCAGGTGCGAGGGTCGGTATCGTCTTCGGAGAAAATGGGAACTTCGGAGGGAGAAGGTACAAAATACAGGGGATGATTGGCCATCCCCGCGTGGTTATCGTCGTCGTTTCCACCCCCAATTCCGGGTTCAACCATCGCGGGAGGCGGACCTCGAGCCCGGCCTCTCGCTCGGTTCTGATTGCTATTCGCGGGCCGCCGTCGACGGGGAGCCAGCCTACTCAAAAATGAGAAAAATCTAAAAAGAAAGATTAAAAAAATGAGAGAAAAAAAGAAAAACTCTTAAACAGGGTAATCGCCCTAGGAAAACCTTGGAGCCAAAACGAATCAGCTCTGATACCAACCTCACGCCCCCTCGCGGCTTCCCGTACTGGGTCGCTGATCAGAGTTCTAGGAGGGGCGTGGGCGAGGATTTTTGGCCGTAGGGGTTGAGTCTCCCGGACGGAACGAGAGGCTCTCGTTTCGTGCCAGAGGTTACCCCGGAGTCGAACTGTCGTCGCGAAGTCCCGTGGGGGGTCGGATCACTTCGGAGCGATAAAATTAGAAGGGTTTCCGCAAAAACGAACTACCGTCGTGCATCGGGACGGGAAAGGGCATCAAGGGGAGAGGGCCATGGCGGCGGAAGACAGAAACTCCGACCGTCATGGGCTTGAGGGATAGGTAGTGGGTTCGAAGCCTTCAGGCCTCGTCATCGGCCTCATGAAGTGACCGGACCGTCGGGTTTTTGCTGTAGAAGTGGTTGGTNGCCTTCAGGCCTCGTCATCGGCCTCATGAAGTGACCGGACCGTCGGGTTTTTGCTGTAGAAGTGGTTGGTTCGAGGCCTTCAAGCCTCGGCGTCGGACTCGCCAAGTCCGCGTGGAAGTTTCCGAGAGGGTGAAGCGGCGGGAGGACTCGCCGGCATCCGAATTCGAAATTGTGCGGGCAGCGCCCCCGCATTACGGGAGAGCCCGGGGAAACGTGTCGCTCCCTCGTAACCCAGGACCAAGCGTCGCCAAGAACACAAGTCCCCCTGGCGATACCAGCGACAATCAAACTGCGGCAGCCACGCGGCGTGAGCGGCCGACCAGGGCAACACCGTCAAACTCGTATAAGGAAATATTAGAGTCGGGGAATCAAAGCGATCAATCAAGACAAACCCGTTCCCCCTTATATTACACTCCCGAGGCGGGTCTCGCCAACACTTGCTCCGTTCGTCTCAGCGCGCGCCGTACGTCCGCATCGCAGTAGACACTGTCGTCATCTGCAATGGGGAAGGTCGATAACGAGATGAGACGATCGAAGGTGAGCGATGAACCCGGGCAAGATCCCGCGCTCCCGGTCATCCGAACCAACACTCACTCCATACAACACTCGACGCAACTCTTCTCTCTCAAAGTTGGTGCGTCAGGAGAAGATGACGAAATCTAAACTCTCTTCCCCTTGCGGGGGCGTCGACCGCGCGCGTTTGACGTCACCGGTGCAGGGACGAGAAGTTCAAAAGCGATGACTATCAGTTCAAAAAGAAAGGCGATAGAGAGAGAGTGAGTTACACCGAGATTGCGCGTGTGCGCAGGAAAGGCCGCGGAGGGGAGGGGAACAACAGGATCAACACACTCATACTCCTAAGCAGATGGTCCTCCAGTTCAGTTCCCCCGTCCACGCCCGGATAAATACATACACACACACATGCATGCAATCAACAACCCTTGACAGGACATCCAATCATCCATAGACCTTCGACATCACTCGTGCGCCCAACCAGCTCCCATCACTTGGGGCTTCACACACACGTCATGCATAGACAAAGCAGCAATGGAGACAAAAGCGTCAATTAACCGCCGCCCCCAGGCACAGCCTTCAAAACCTCCCAAGACCACCGACCACCATAGCCTTAAGGCCCTGCCGCGGCCGGCGTCCAATCCCCACCACTGCTCAGTCCCTCCGACTGCTTCGCCCCGAGACCACCGCGGGTCCACCCCACGTCGTCACTCCGCCCGTCCTTGGGCTCGTCGAGCCTGTTTGGCGCCGCGGACCTTCGCGCATAGCTCGCGCAGCATTGCAGCCGAGATAAAAAAGAGGGAGAGGAGAGGGTTGCGTGAATTTATAGCGCGGGAGGCGGCGGGTTGCCAGCCCGAGGTGCGGGCAGCGCAGGGGGTAGACGGGCAGGACAGGAGAAAGGTGGGGAGAGGGTTCGACCCGCGGGATTGCATGGTCCTACGTGATTGGGGTGTTCGTTCAAGTTGTGCGCGGTTTCCCGCTCTCCACATTGATCCGAGCATCCCAACTACGTGGCCAATCACTTCGCGGAGAAGATGGGGTAAGGATCGAGCTGGGCGGAGGGGAAGACGAAGAGTCCTGCATGGGGGAAACGTGCACAGCAAGAAGGGAAGATGGCGTGGGGATGCAAAGCAAGAAACGGGGGTGCGAGACGCGCGAAGAATTCAGAGCTTAGGCGGGCGCGCACAAAAATTCAAAAAGTCCCCACCGAAACCGTTTCTTGGTTTTCATACCGCGGCCGCTATTCGCCCGCGCGGGGGTTATTAACCAAAAAAATGAAAAAGCCGTTTCAAAAAGAAAATAAAAGCAAAAAGAAAGAAAAACCCCTCTTTATCCGCGTCCGTACTTCAGGGCTTCCGTGGGATTTTTCCTCAGGGATACGGCAAGCCGCGCGGTACGGGTCTGAGCTTATCACAACACCACTTAAAGAATCAAGGTCTCAGGAGTCAACTTTTATGCCGCACTACAAGACAAAGGTGGGGGTCAGATACCTGCACATGGCTGCAGCTCAGGTTCCACAGATAATGGCTACACGAAGATACATAAGACAGAAGGGTCAAGAAGCAACATTGCCAGATTGGCCAGCTCAGTGGAGGGCACTGAACGCAACAGAACTGCAGTCTTATGTGGATGCAGATATTGTTGGTAGTCCCCACGGCCTTGTGGTTATCATCCAGAGGAATGGACATTTCAACTACCTGTTCCCATTATAAGTGGGGCTGGGAGTCGAATGCTCATTTGTGGGTGCTCTGTCCTCTGGCGGATGAACTGGGGATGTGGTAGACTTCCCATTGGAACAGATTAGTGGGAGTCTGGGAGACACATTCAGCTGGAAGATGACTGGGTTCTTTTCGGAATCCTCCCTGAGAAAAAGTTTAATTTTACAGCTGGGTTAGGATACGTGACCCTAGAGTGCAGAGGCATTATCCTGCAGGAAATCTGGAGAGTGAAGAATATAAAAGTTTTCAAGGAAGAAGATATCTCCATTGCGCAGCGGCAACAGCAGGTTCGTTGTAATCTGAGGTCGATCATTCTGGCAGACTGGAGGAATTGTTCAAGGGGTAGGTCTCGACAGTGGTTCGCCAAGACATGAGCTCTGGGGAACCAGCTGGCAACAGTCTCCCCTGAGGGTAATCTTCAGTTGGCTACTTGGCTACTGCCGAATTAGGTAAGAAAATGGCCTTATTAATATGTAAGCGGTCCTTTGTACTAACTGAGGAGTTAGTTCCTTCAGAGGCTAAGACGTAGCAATCATTTAACAGTAGTGGCAGATCACACAGTCAGTAGATATCGAGGAAGGGCTAAAGCCCTCCTTTGGAAGATCATCTGTGGACAGCTGTGCTTTTTCTTAGCTCTAACGTACAATTTTGGACGCTGGACCCACGGTTTCCAGCAGGCAGAGAAACTTTTGGGTCTGTAGTTGAATGTCGAGCTCTGCTCATGAGCTGAACTGGCTGATGCTGCCAGGATAACTCTGGGTTGAATTGTGAGGGCCCGGGCCTCGTCCCTGTGATTTTTGGTACTATATTGAACAACTTTCCCAAAAAAATAAAAATAAAATAAAAAAAATAAAAATAAAATCACACATGTCCACGAAAGGAGGACACCCCGGTGCGGCTAACGCAAAGACCGAGCATTTTGCCAGTAGCTGCGCCTCCCTTTCTCATCGTCCCCCACCCCTCATCGAGTAGCAGCACAGGCTATGGCCAACCCTCTCCCACACACCACACACAACCCACTCACGCTCACACTCACACCCTCGGCCCCACCCCATCTCTGACTACCGCTGTTGGGACCGGGGGCAACATGAATTACCTCGTTTGCGAGGCCCTATGCTTGCAGGGGTCCCTTCCATATAGTCTTAGGATAGTGGTAGGAAGGTAGTGAAAGGCGAAAAACGAATTTGAGAGAGAAGGACACACCCCGCCCCCCCCCAAAAAAAAAAAAAAGAAAGGAGGGCACACAATACATCTACAACGGAATGTAGGCGCCCAATCAGACCACATACAGCCGCTGCGCTGACAGAGTACAGCCAAACTGCACACCGCCTTTACAGGCACGAATCATGCACAGAAGTACAACTACACATCATGTCAAGATGCGTCAATGATGAGACTGGACAAATTATTTGTCCAACGTCTCGCTCGCAGAGTACAATCGTTGAAAAAATGAATGACGGCAAAGACGATGCAATTTTTGTACAACGCTGTCGACGGCAACAGTAAACACTACAGGCCGCGAAACCACGAACCGAGCTACTTTCCACAAGAACAAACCGTGGCCATCAGATGGTGGCCCCATATGCGCCCCTGATCGGTCACTCACATTCATGCGGGTCACTCAGTACAACTACAACGCCCGCAGGTGGGACCTAGGGGCTCGTTAGACACTCCTCGGAGCTTCCTGGGGCCCAAGGACGAAATCCTTGGAGAAATTTAGCGTTATCGGCGTCATCGTTGGACTCATCCTTGGACAGATCCGCCCTTGGATCATTTCCCGGAAAAAAGAAAAAAAAGAAAAAGAAAAAACTATTTTTTTTTTAATTTTAATTTGTTTTTATAAAAGGGCGATTGCCTTGAGGTATTATCATCGGACTAACCAGGTAAATTCAATATTGTGTCTAATACTATATATCGTCAAATAGAACTGCCCGGTAAACCGTAGGCAGAGAGGGAGAAGAGGACAACAAACGAGGGGCTGTGACAAACTGTTTCGTCGGAGTTTCACCGACTCATCAGGAGGCTGAAAATATATATATATATATCGTCAAATAGAACTGCCCGGTAAACCGTAGGCAGAGAGGGAGAAGAGGACAACAAACGAGGGGCTGTGACAAACTGTTTCGTCGGAGTTTCACCGACTCATCAGGAGGCTGAACCCATATATATATATTGTGACGATATATATATATATTGTGTCTAATCTGACATCGGGTTGCCATCGGGTTGCCTTGAGGGTGGTCCTTGGAGCTTTTATCGGAAAAAAGAAAAAAAAGAAAAAGAAAAACAGTTGCGCCTGAGAGTTTCAGCCAATAGGGTGCCGCCACGATCCGGATTCAACCGCTGTAACGTCTCTCTACGCGTGTGCCCTCTCCTCTCCGTGAAACGTGGATCCTTGGATTGGAATCGCGTCCCGAGGAGTGTCTAACGAGCCGCCTAGCCCCGTTCTGTTACGTTTCATTTTCTGTCTCCCCTGTACCTTCACGGGCTGGGGGTGGGCGAGGGGAATTGTTATCTACCCCGGGGAAACACCTGCGCGCACATACACCCGCACACAGTCAATGCTTTTTTTTTGTGGAGTTGTCTAGAGCGAGCAGGCGCGCACATACACACGCACAGAGGCATGCTTTCTTCAAGTGGAGTTGTCAAGAGCGAGCATCGCACCTGCGCGCAGACGCACACGCACACGCACACGCACAGAGTCATGCTTTCCGGGTTGAATGTGAGATATTCTCGGCCTCTGTCCTTTCCTGATTTGAAATGATATGTTACAATTAAAAAAACAACAACATGACAACAGACACACACACACACCCACCCTCGCAGGCCCGCACACATGATGAGTCGGTGACAGTCCGACGAAACAGTCTGGCACAGTCGCGCTTCTTTTCTGGAGTTGTATATAGCGAACATGAGAAGTTTGACAACACACACACACACACACACACGCGCGCACGCATGCATCGACGCAGAGACGCGGATGCTACCGCGAGCATGGTTGAAGCCGGACTGCAGGCCGGCATTCGATCGACATACACATCAGGAACTTGATAAAATTGAGAAGTTACAGCTTTTTCGTTCATTGTGCTTGCCCGATAAATGTTGGGCAAAGCGGCTCCCAACACCCAGGCTGTACATATGCACATACTTTTCGTCGAGACAGAATTCCTCCGCCTACCCGCTTCTCTCTCTCTCTCTCTCTCACACACACACACACACACACACACACACACACACACACACACACACAGACTGAGTGCCTTTGCTATCTCTGTGTTCTGTCGTGGAGAGAGCCCCCCGTGTGTTATAACTAGTACTACGATGTCTCTTTTAGAAACGTGTTCACTGCCAAGGCATTCCCCTCAGCACCACGGACTCTGTGATGGATCTCGCCACAATGGCCTTTTGTGCTCGGAGTCAAGGTCCCAAGGGCATACTCGTCACCACGGACTCTGTGATGGATCTCGCCACAATGGCGACTGTAGTTCATTCGGGGAAGTCCTGGTGTAAGTATGCCCTCACTTGCTAAATTGGGTGATCATGGTTGTCCCTTATTTGAAGTGTTGGAGTGCTCCACAACGGTGTACAAACTTAATCTCTCTCTCTCTCTCTCTCTCTCTCTCTCTCTCTCTCTCTCTCTCTCTCTCTCTCTCTCTCTCTCTCTCTCTGTGTGTCTTTCTCTGCCCTCTCTCTCCCCCCCCCCTCTCTGCACAGTCTCTCTCTCTGTCCGTCTCTGCTCTCTCTCTCTCTCTCTCTCTCAGGGGATACTTCCACTAAGATTTTCCTGCTTCTGAGTTCGTCCGACGGCAACTACAGCGAGATTCGGTCTAAAAAGTCGCTGTAGTACTATGCCTTCTCTCTCTCTCTCTCTCTCTCTCTCTCTCTCTCTCTCTCTCTCTCTCTCTCTTGTTGACAGATCTACTGGAGGACATACACGAGAAGGCATATACATACGGACAGCCCCTCGATGAGTTGGAGGAGATCCGACGAAGCAGTCGGTAAGTTCATTGACAAAACACGCGGGAGCGCACAGTCACACTCACGCGCCACACCACAGAAAAGGCTCTCATAAAACAGGGAGACAAACCAAAAAACAGTGGAAGTGAATCGATGAACACACCAGAAAAAAAAGAAGTGACGTGAACGAGTGGAGAGGTCAGCGAAGGAGAGCCAGTGCGGCCCTTCAGTTCTGCTTCCCAGCTGGCGTTGTCCTCGAAATGAAATGGGAAAAGGGATAGGAACAGTGGCGGGGTCCCTTTTTTGGCTCTTGGTCCCGTTTTCGCAGCTGAGAGGCCTCCTCTGCCTGGACACTTCCGCGGTATTTTGATGTTATGCGCGACAGCTGTGCGACAGGAGGCACTGTCGTAATCGCAGACCATTCTGTCGGACAGCCTCCCGCAGCGGCAGACCACCGTGTGCGACCAGCCCGTGCAGCGCCAGACCACTGTGCGCGACAGCGTAGCGCAGTCCCATAGCCCGTGCCAGCAGCGGCCGCCTCGCGATTGGCACGGCGCGAAGCGCGCCCGGCGTAGCACGGCGCGCTTATGGCGCCGGAGTTTTGGAACAGGGTTTGAACTCTGTACTCGTCGGTGAACTGCAACACATTCACCCCGCGCGCGATTGGGATTGTGTATCTGCTCGGTCGAGAAGACCGCGGCACGGCAGCAGTACCTGTACCTGTACCTGCGACTGTGTGTGTGCGTGCGCGCACGTCGCTCCAATCCAGCACTACGCGTATCACGCGCGTCGGATCATCTTGGCGCGGGGTAGCTTTCAAGGCCAAGCAGTAGACAGGGAGCGCTTGTGAACGTCCCGACCGCCGGGTTGTATCATCGACGTATGGGAGAGGGGATACGTCCGGAGGAGGGAATCGATTGTTATGATAGATCATCATCATCGACGGAAAAGGAGCACGAGTTCTCGACACGTGTCGGTAAGTTAGACATCTCATCATAGCCTCCAGATGAGAGAGAGAGAGAGAGAGAGAGAGAGAGAGAGAGAGAGAGAGAGAGAGAGAGAGAGAGAGAGAGAGAGAGAGAGAG
>BFEA01000053.1:1061664-1080750 GCA_003427395.1 Chara braunii
GTCTGTGTATGGTATGGGCTGGCGCAGTCTTCCTGTGTGAAGCGCCAGGCCCCATTCACACCATGTAACGATGATGATAATGTATGTTCAGGGCTGCATTTCAACATTGATTGTTCGGATCACTGGTATCTAAGTCTTCTGTTGTGCTATCTTATACTTTGTATTGAAAGGTCGGTTCTTGTTCTGGTCTGCACGTTACAGTATGCAACATTCACACTTCTGGTCTGCACGTTACAGTATGCAACATTCACACTTTGTGATGGACACGATGTATGTTTGGTATGCGTTCAATTATTGATCGGGCTAGTCATTAACATTCTAGCATTCTGCTTCGCTATCCTATACTACGTGAATGAGGTCAGTCCCGTTCAGGTCAGGACTTGTATCTAAGTTTTCCACTGCGCTATTCAGCACCATTTTGTATGTATCGGAATGCACATTGCTTGTTGAGATCTACTTGCACTGCATTGTCCATTCAGTCCTTTTTATCACAATGCGGATCCTCCTTTTCTATGTACATCGCCCAACTGGGCATGGAACAGTAGGTCTTTGTGGAACTCTTGTTGGTTGGGACCCGGTTCTGACTCCATTGGGACCATTTGGGACTCTTTGGGACCAGGCCTAAACAAGAAGGGCCCCTCAGGTGCAAATTTGTTGACATTAGTTACATTGCTTTATTTGATTGGGACTAAGAGTTCATGCTTTCGGACCAGGACACTCGCTGCTGAGGGGATCTCAACTGAGACATTTTAATAGACTTTACCGCACGATCGGCCGCTTGACCCGCACCTTGGACAACACTCAATTCTCTCTTCCATTGTGTAGTACACTTTGAATTTGATTTGTTGTGTCTTTACGGAGCTGAGACCGACTAGGCTTCAAAGGACTTCATACGTAGTCGGGCCAGACTGTGTTGCGGAATCAGATCTCTTTAATCATTTTGTTTTTATTTTTTGATTGTTTTGACTGCGCTATAGTCCAAATAAATCGCCGCTCCGGCTAGGAGTTCTACCTTCTCTTCTAAGTGCTTTCAAGTTGTTTCTTTCATTGGGTTCGTTAAATGCCTGCGTCTACACGATCGAAAACGAGAGAGAGAGAGAGATAGAGAGAGAGAGAGAGATAGAGAGAGAGAGAGAGAGAGAGAGAGAGAGAGAGAGAGAGAGAGAGAGAAAAAAAAAAAAAAAACTTTTGAGTGTTGCTCTTGAGGGGGTGAGGAGAAGGAAGAGGAGTGTTTGTTCCAGAACTGTGAGGAAGTACGGACCGTTCTTGATAGACTTATTGACACCCTCGTCCTCCATCATAGCATCTGCAGCAGAATAGAAGTTGCAAATGGACGCTGCCCCTAAGGCAGAAAAAATGCAGTACCGTTTTTTTAATGAAAAAGCGTTGAAGAGGGAGGAGAAAGAGAAGGAGAAGGAGAAGAGAGACAAAGTAAAGGCTCATGATGTCGTCTTCAGTATCGTGCCCGCCTTAATTGATGTTGAGGTGGAAGAGAAGACTTTCCCACTTCTCAGGGCTTTAGTAGATGTCTTGGCTGTTGAAGACCAAATTGGCCAACTCGCAAAGGTGTTTGATGAACTCAAGAAGTTGCGCGAGGATATGGCCCTGATGGCGCAACAACACCGTGACCAGCTGCAACAGTTTGCTAACATGTAGCCGACCCAAAGTGTCCTTCCGTCGGCTTACCCTGCTTAATGTTGCGTGTCTGTCCGTTCTTGCCCCTCTAACTGTGTCGTCTTCTTATTCTTCTTCTTCCTTGAGTGTGGTCAACAACCTATCCCGACCTGCAACAGTTCCAGACCCTGCTGCTGCTGCTGCTGCTGCAGTAACAAGTGGCAGTGCAGGGCATTCTGGAACTGTTGCAGCCCCGAATTCGGACCCAGCAATCGCTGGTCTTAGCTGCAGCTTTCCCTACGTGGATAGAAAGGCGGCACATATTCCATCTAAATACGACGGAAAGGACGACGTTGAATCTTTGAGCTGCTCTATGCGATCCTACTTTGATGTGCTGGGGACACACTCAATTACTCAGTCGTCGGTCCTAGGGACCAATGTGGAACCCGTCGTAAGGGGCTTCTTAGCTTGGATCAGCTCCAGGCCGTACAATTAGGCTCTAAAAGAATAGACCTGAACAAATGGCGGAAGGCTACGCCAATAGCCACACTCGAGGATCTCTTGATTAAGCAATATGCTGATCCGCATGTTGCAGCCAAAGGTAGACTCAAGCTTGACAAGCTCAAGCATGACAAGTGGACCGGCACCATGCATAGTCTGCAGTAGTACGCTAGTAAACTCTTTGCTACTCATGATCTGGAGATGATTGTGTGGTCTTGCTTGGATGTGATTAAAGGTACGGTTCCCTCCACTGTACACATCGCTTGGGGCTTGGGCTCATAGCATATACAGATTGCTAACTCAAGTTGGAGGCACAAGACCTCCCGGGTGGATCGGGTGACAAAAAGACCACCAGCCGCAAACTTGAGGTTGACGAGGAGACCTTCGCAGAGGTCCCCTTCTCTTGGTGACGATCAAGAGCAAGACTACGAGGCATCTTGCTCTTCGGCAGCCCATGAGTCCTACTATGTAGATGATGATGAATCAATGAATGCCTTTAAGAAGACTGTCTTCAAAAGTAAGGGACCGAAGAACGCAGTGAAGAACAACACTAACACCATTCACCTCCCCAAGGGAGCGAAAATTCCACCCAAACCGGAGGATCCTGCCACAAAACCATGAGTAGATCTCCGGATTAGTGAAAGTGAGTGGAAACACAGGATGAAGAAGTGGGTTTGCCTGCATTGCACCGAACCGGGACACTTAGTCCAACATTGCTTCAAATTGCAGCAGGGAAACCAGCAAAGGGGGTACAAATATCATCAACACACTTTACAGACGGAGATGTTGAACATGTAAGTGAGAATCCTTCACCGAATTCTGATCCTACTCAACAAACCTCTCTTGAGACCACATCTGATATTGATTCTAAGGCTGAGAAATTGCACGTCCTTTACAAGGAGCCTTGGGTGGAGTCGGAAGAGCTTGACTTTCATGCTCTCTTGTTGCGTTGGGCTCACATGAAGCAAGAACGCGCGCAAGGGAAAACAAAGTTGATCTTTGTCAAACTCTGCATTAACGGTCGTTACATCCTTGCGCTGGCCGATTGTGGTGCAACCGCCAACTACTTTTCACTGCTTGATATTCGTAAGGCAAGCTTGGGAATGAAGCAAGTGACTTTGCAGAATCCTTGTCAAAGGTGTGCGCACTACCTTTGACGCAGACCACACCATCACGCATGAGTTGAACTTCTATGTCCTTGATAAGTGCCCCTTCGACGCGGTTATTGGCTTGGGTTGGTTGCAGGCCCAATGTGAAAGAACCACGTGGAATGACTCACAATTCATGACAACGATGCCATGGGGATCGAGCGTCCAGTCCTCTTGGACGAGCCGTACGAGTCCCAACTGACTTTTCTCAATGCAATGAAATTTTGCAAAATGTGGCACAAGCGCAAAGTTGATGAGCAAATGTATATAGCCTTTGTAAGGCCTTTTCATGTGCCATCCATTTTTGTTGTACATAATGATTTTACTTTGCATGTCGTTTCTACTTATAATGCAACTACTTCTACCTCTACTAAATCTACTTCTAGTCCCAACGACTCTGCTTCAAATCTTGTTGTTTTGGCGATACCTATGCAGTCCGGTATGCTTGCACCAGATTTTGATGATCCACCTCCAAAGATTCCATCAGAGATCCGCAGCCTTATCAACCGATTCCCTGAAGTTTTGGTCGAACCATGTGGAGTTTTCGTGCGTTCGTTCCGACACAAGATGGAGTTGATAGAAGGCAACACTCCTTCAAAAGGTTGTGTCTATCGAATGGGCTCATGCGAATTGGAGGAGTTGCGAAGGCAAATTGATGACATGCTTGAAAAAGGTTGGATCAAGCCAAGCGGATCTGAATTCGGTGCATAAGTTATGTTTGTCCCTAAGAAAGAAGGCAAGCTACGAATGTGTATCGATTACCGCAGACTGAATAGAATAACAAGAAAGAATGCATACCCTTTGCCACACATTGATGATCTGCTTGATGTTGCAGGTGGATGCAAGGTCTTCAGCAAGCTCGATCTCAAGTCTGGTTATCATCAGATTGAAGTCGACCCTGCTGACCGATACAAAACTGCATTCAAAACTCGCGATGGGCTGTAAGAGTTTACCGTCATGCCCTTCCGTTTCACGAATGCACCAACCACCTTCCATAGTCTCATGGACAAGGTGCTCCATAGTCTGATTAATCGATTTGTTGTTGTTTATCTGGATGACATACTAATCTTCAGCAAGTCGATGGAGGAGCACATGAGATACCTTGAGGAAGTGTTGCAGATCCTCAAGGATGCGCAACTCCATCTCAACTTAGAGAAATATGAGTTTGGGAGAGACAGCGTCATCTGCCTTGGACATCGGTTGTCCGTTGCAGGTCTAGAGCCCAAGGCAACCAAAGTTGAGGTTATCCGCAAATGGCCTCAACCAGCAAATGTCGGAGAGTTGCGTTCTTTTATTGGTCTCGCGTTATACTAACATAAGTTTGTGCCCAAATTCTTTATCATCGTCGGGCCGTTGTCCAAATTGACAAGCAAGAACGTGTCTTATACGTGGGATGGGGAATACACAACCGCCTTCCAAGCATTGAAGGCGGCTTTGGTGAGTCATCTCGTGCTCCGTATTGCAGATCCCAAACTTACATTCGTACTAACTACGGATGCAAGCGTGTATGGGATCGGTGAAGTGTTGCAGCAAGATGATGGTGGCGACTTACGTCTGCTTGAATATTACAGCAAGCGCATGCCCAGTCACAAGGTAGCTGCCTTCGCTTACATGCAAGAGATCCATGCTTTGAGAGAGGCATTAGATCGTTGGAAACACTACCTCTTGGGTCGCCATTTCAAAGTGTTCTCAGACCACAAGACTTTGAAATGGACCCAGACACAAATTAATCCATCAACTACATTGCCCCGCTGACTGTATGAGATTGATGTGTATGATTTTGAACTTGAGCACAAAAAAGGTTGTTACAATCGCGTTGTGGATGCTTTGTCTCGCCACCCTGAGTACATGACTTGCCTTGTGGGCTCCTATGATCTCCGTAAGAATTTGAAGGAGGAACTAGTTGAGCATACTACCAAGGACCCGAAACTCAGTCCCATCCTTGAGCAGATCCAAGCTGACCCTAGCAGTTAGGCTGATTTCCACGAGTGTAAAGGTTTGCTCTTTCGACGTTACGGGAAGTAGGACCGATTGTGTGTACCCAACCATAAGCCTATCCGTACTCACTTCGTGGACTTGGTTCATGGCCGGAGTGGACACTTCGGTTTTGAGAAGACACGCGGAAGCCTATTGTAAAAGTTTGTATGGCCTGGGATGAAAGGATTTGTCAATACATCAAACCGTCTCAGCAAGAGCCGTATGGGTTGTTGCATCCTCTTCCTATTCCTGATGGCCCGGGTGAGTCTCTTTCCATCGACTTCACAGACATGGGAAAAAAAAGCAGGAACGGATATTCACAAGTAATGGTGATCGTTGACCGCTTTTCAAAATTTTTGAACTTGATCCCATTGCCACCTCACGCTCCAACTCACCTTGTGATCGAGGAGTTTCACAATAAGTACATTCTGCAATGTGGGCCCCCGAAGACTCTTGTGAGTGACTGGGACACTAGGTTCATAAGTGCAGATTGGAAGGACTTCACCTCCCAGATCTATGACATCAAACTCAAGATGACGTCTGGTCGACATCCCAAAGCCAATGGATTGGCCGAGGAGATCAACCAGACTGCGATCCAACTTCTTTGAGCTCTAATTGTGCCTGATCAGAACTCTTGGGATGAGGAATTGCCGATTGTGCAGGGATTGTACAACAACGTCATACACTCCTCCACCGGGATGACACCTAATCAGTTGCACTTCGGGTGGCAAATTCGCAATCCCCTGGCCTTTCTAATTCCTGACCCGCCACCTGGCCTTTCTAATTCCTGACCCGCCACCTGGCCTAACACCTGGCCAGCCAGGCTGTAGCGCTAAGTTTGATCGCTTGCTCAAAGTTGCTGTTGCAGCTATGGAAAGGCGACGCAGTGCCATGATTAAGCATGTTAACGAAAAGTGCCAGCCAGAACCTTTCACAGCGGGAAGCTATGTCTGGGTCAAAATGTCAGAGTTTTCTGAAGAAGGTGTATCACGAAAGCTTCTTCCTCAGTATTACGGTCCGTGGAAGGTATTGAACCAGGCAGAGGAGGATTCATTCGGTCCTTTTTTACACGATTGACATGCCTACTCATGTGCGCACGTACTCAGTCTTTCACGCGTCAAATTTGTTTCCATATGTTCCACCTAAAACTTTTCAGTATTGAGAATCGATGATTCCTCGCGTAGTCAATGGAGATCAAGATATTGATAATTTTTTTTAGCATAGTGGAAAAGGGAAAAAACAGACAATACAAAGTACATTTTCTATATCAGCCCTGGATTGCTAAGAAAGACTTGCTGTAGAGTGCCATGCGAGTCGTCAATGCATATGAACGACTGATTGTCTCCAAACAACAACCTAAATTCGCCGCTACCCTCACTCCTACGGCACATACCCAATCTCTCTTTGCCATTTACTCTTATGATGCGTTATGCAGGGACTCTGAGTAAGGGACGTCGCTCTTGAGGGGGGGGTAGTGTAATGACCCGCTATAACACAGAGTGAGAACATTGCTGATTTTTTAGTTATGCCGATGGAATGGATGCCTTGTTGAGATTCCCGCATTTTGTTGAGTTTCCTAAGTCTGTGTGTGAGTGTGCTTGGTGACCTGCGTGCCTGTCTCAGTGTTTGTCGACATGACTGTATGTGACCCGCAAGGGTACTTGCTTGTTTGGGAGGCCCGGAGGGCCGGTACTTACTTGTGGCCGTGACATTGAGGGTTGCAACAGGGAAAACACTCTCGTGGCGGAGCCAGAGGCCCGTGACACGTGGAGCAGCGAAAAAACACTCAAGTAGCAGGCAGGCCGGTACCACACCCAGTGGAAGTAGATGTGTCGAGTACTCGAGGCCGAGCAGAAGTAGACAAAGTTGGCATTTTTAGAGTCCTAGTAGTGGTAGGCTAGGCCTAGGCAGGTACTTGTCCATCCAGTGTGAGTCTAGGGCCTGTACGGGCAATATTAGAGTCTGCAATGATGTTTCCCTTCGAAAGGAAGGAGGTACCAGTTGCTTGGGAGGCCGAGCGGCCTGAAAGTCACCGCCCAGGAGGCAGGTAGGCCGCTATTTCTTAAGGCTGAGCGAAGAGCCCAGCCTCATTGTTGAGTGTCCAAGTTTGGTGACACGCTGCTGGAGCGCTGGCTGGAGGAGCGCTGGCTACTACAGCGTTGCTCGGAGGAAGAAGCTCGGGAGCTTCCACCTTGGCTATGCTGGAGCTCTACTAGTTGGAGGAGGAGGGAGAAGAGGAACAAGGAGGAGAGTGGCGAGGTACCTACCTGGCTATGGTGGACACTATCTTCATCACCTTGTTAGGCGCTGCATCTGAAAGGCCCTAGTTGGGGTAGTGCCGCATCAAAGAAGTTCGGGACACAGTCAGGCATGGCGGCTGAATGGGCAGCGACATAGCTGCCTGGTGTTGACCTTGGATAAGAGGGCAGCGACATAGCTGATTTGGGTTGTCCTTTGGACAGGAGGGTAGAACCCTCACTACTACGCCATAGCCTCGACCTACATGAAGAGGAAGAGGAAGGGTGGCCATGGCTGTGGTGGACCTCATGTTGTGCGTGTAGTAGAAGAGGTATTGAAACATTGATTCTGGTTCATCTATTCAACATCATTATTTTTATTTCTCGTTTGAATACGAGGAGAGGAGGTAAGGAGGAGGAGAGTGGTTGGTGAAGGAGAAGAGCATTGCCATTGGCATATGCTGAAGTACATCTTCTTCTTCGTTCTTTCTT
Source organism: Chara braunii (assembly GCA_003427395.1). NCBI lineage: Eukaryota > Viridiplantae > Streptophyta > Charophyceae > Charales > Characeae > Chara > Chara braunii. Next base: position 1,069,634 of record BFEA01000053.1, read on the forward strand.
CTTCTTCTTTCCTTCTCTCTCCTCTCAAGTTCATTCATTTCTTTTTGCAATTGGAAGACATTGTTCTTTATGATGAATGTATACTTCGAAATTGGCCAGGATCGTAAAATTTTTGTTTTTGTATTTATTTATTTATTTATTTGTAATTTATTCGCGAACATATCGTTTTACTTTCACTGATGGAATATCATGAGGTGCAAAAAACAATTGCACTTACGGTTCTTGGACAAGCATTACCCTTCCACTTTTTTTGTGACTGCTTGGTGGTTATAGGCTTACGTTTTCTTTTGAATTTTCACTCACGATTTGAAATTTGTTCAGCATATGGTCGTCTCGTTGTTTTCATCGTCGAAGTGGCTTTATATTTCAATCTCGATTCCTCTAGCCAAGTTCTTTTGATCTTTATTTTTTTTTTGTCGACGTCTTTTGACGATATTTAAGAGCAAAGTTCACCGAACGTGTTATCTTTGTACAGGTCCTTGGGTGTTTTAGTTACTACTATTGAATTTAATACTGTAGAAGGTCGTCTGCTCTTATATATTCAATATTCATTTATTTATTCATCTGTGGTAATAACCTTTGATTTTCCAATATTTTCTGTCTAAGGTTTCCAAAAAATCAAGGAAGATTTTGAGCACTGCGTTGTCTTTACAGTTTTTGACAAAGGCCAGGAATGTCGAACGTGTTATCTTCCAAGGGTATTCTAATAGTATGAGCTCCATACAATATAGTTCCATTACGGCGGGTAGATTCTTCATGTCATACGTATTTACTACCATTCTATGTAGGGTGTCGATGATTGTTAGTACTTTGGTGTTCACGAAACTGACACTCCTGAAATGACGGATAGACCGAAGAGAGAGAGAGCTTAACAACCCCTCCCGGAGCGTAGCTTAATTCTTGAGTTTATGCGTACGTTTAAGGAGGGGTTCGTGATCCATTTTTGTTATTTTGTTTCCAAATAATTCCATTCTATGGTTTGCGTAGGTGATGTGGATTCCAACTTCAGCGATGAGTGGTAACATTTGTCGTATGAATTTATGCATGCCATCTCCCTTGTGTTTTTTTTTTTTTTTTGCAATTATTATAATCATTATTTTGATTTTTAATTGTTATAATCATTACAGTCTGTTATACGTGGTGCAGTTTTTCATTTGCCCCATGTTAACGAGTAGCTCTACTCTCGATAGTATACTATGTATATATGCCCATTTTCCCCCAATAGTAAGACAATTCGTCGACTTTGGCCGTTCTACCTTCCCGATATGTCCTAGCCGCTTGACAACATGGATGATGAGTCCTCCTCATCGTCGCTGGAATCCGTGTCATCATCTTCGTTGTCTTCATAGCTTGAGGCGTCGTGCTTGATGTCTTCCGGGTTGATTTGTGTTTCGAGGTCAGAATTATGCATGCAATCCCTCCCTTCATATGTTACCGGTCCAGGAACTCTACGCAGGGTGGTGATGGCTTGAGGTTTGTCTTTGTACTTGATGTTATTAATCTTGCACAGTTCCTTCAGATCCGTGTAATGAAGCCGGAGGAGTTGTGAGTCTGACAATGGCTCATATCTAAATCAATGCTCCTCTTCGTCTTTGCTGTGCTGTTCGCTGCATTTGGTCGTCCGATCTTTGTTCTCCCTCTCTTTGGGTGCGGTGGTACTGGACGACGTGGCACACTCCTGCTGAAGTGTACTGACACTGGTGTACATATCATCCTCGGACCATGGAAATGAACAGGGTTAACTGTGGATGACACGTGAGGTGTGAACATTTTGGTTGGCTCGTTGATCTTAGTGAGTGCACGCTTTACAAGGGCGAGATCATGCTTCATCAGTTCGATCTCGTTAACATCACGCCGTACCTCTGACACCATCTTCTCAACCTTACCTTCCTCCGTGCTTGCATTATCTGCTCCGCCGGTCCCTATTTGCTAATTCCCTGTCTTACTTGTCTCGCCTCCCATGGTCTTTGGTAGTGCAGTTTCCAATGCCTTGTCGATCATTGCCTTCAACTTCGATGCTGTCACTAGTTTTGTTGTCTTCTCTTCTTTTGGTCCTGTTTTCTTCTCATTTGCGATCTTGTTAGTGTCCACCTTCTCCGCCTGTGCGTGCTTCTTAGTGCAGCCAGCTTCGTTGTCAGTTGCTCGACGGTCTTCTTCATCTTCTCCGCTTCAGGTCTAAGTGCGAAGATCTCCTCCTTGAGATCGGCAGTGAACCATGCTTTATTCCCTGGTGGTGGAGAGTCATTTTCTCTTTGTTCCCACTGTTGTCGTCTAAATCTCCTAGGTGACTCAGATTCCGCTCTTCTCTTCCTTACTGACACCGATCTTGATTTGTCTCCGATCTCTTGGTGTCCTGGATCTTCCCCGCTTAATTCGCTTCCTTCCTAGCGTCGTTGATGGCAATGATGATGAGTGTCCTCGCCTTCGTCTCACCGACGATGAATGAGAACACGCCATCTTCCCTAAAGTATTCAGTACCTTGGGTGTCGTTCCTCCACAGGACGATGCCACATGGAACACTTACCAGATGATAACAACCAAATGAAAAATAGCGTATAATACATTGAGTGACTCCAAATTGCAAAGAGAAACGTAGCAATGAATATCAACGAGAATACAACTGTCCATCTGACAACAAATCCATCCAAGATAAGATCAAGGAGCGATAAGTCCAACAAGGCACCAAAAGTATAGGATGGAATCGATCTCCATCGTGTAAATCAACTCCAGTATTAACGCCGAAAGTAAATCGCGGACACAACTCCGCATAAATGCAACGACTGCAACCACTAAGACGAACGTTAGTAGGACAAAATCCACGATAAAACAGAGTATTGTATGGTATACGAGATACCAACCTTGAATCAATGCCGATCTTCATGGGTGCTTCCCGCGAGTTCAAAGTACCGTGCTTTGATATACACACTTGCAATATTGGACGACACGTGCGAGGCTTTACTTTCACAGAATACACATCCTGTCCATGGCATGCGGTTACCCTTCTACCTCTCTGCTCAGGTAATCCTTTCAACCATTATCCATAGTATATATACCTTTGGTCTGAATACTTCCTTGTCTGACTTCCCCAGTCCTTGCAGTCAGTCTCCTCTCATCATCGTGTGCTCGTTGCCGCTCCTGCCTTCTACCGTCCCGAATTCGCCCTCGATGAGTATTTCGAGTATTGGATTCCGGCTATTCCGTGCTCCTCTCTTGCTTTGTCGTTCGATTTTCATCTGGTCGCCAAATCCTTCGACAATTCATCCTCCAAAAGGTTATGCGTTGATATATCTACTGGAGTTTTCAGGTGAGTTGTCCGGTTTCCTCATATTGACTTCCGTTCTCGTGAAATTCATCTTTAGGTTTTCCACTCTTTTTCTTTTGTTGCTGTATAAGTATCCAGGGTTCGGGATATGTGTCGTTGTAAATCCTTCGGTGGAAATATTACGAAGTAAAACAAATTCATTTTTTGCCTTGTTTTTGTTTTTATTTTTGTATTTGTATTTGTTTTTGTTTTTATATTTACTTATTTGTATTTATTAGCGAACATATCGTTACTTTCACTGATGGAATATCATGAGGTGCAGAAAACGACTGCACTTACGGTTCTTGGACAAGCATTACCCTTCCGCTCCTTTTGTGATTGCTTGGTGGTTATATCCCTAGGTTTTCTTTCGAATTTTCATTCGCAATTTGGAATTTATTCGGCATATGGTCGTCTCGTTGTTTTCATCGTCGAAGTGGCTTTATATTTCAATCTCGATTCCTCTAGCCAAGTTCTTTCGATCTTCATTTTCCTTTTGTCGATGGCTTTCGACGATTTTTAAGAGCAAAGTTTAACGAACGTGTTATCTTTGTACGCGTCCTCGGGTGTTTTAATGTCTGGTATTGAATTTAATACGGTAGAAGGTCGTCTGCTGTTATATATTCAATATTCATTTATTTATTCATCTGTGGTAATTACCTTTGCTTTTCAAATGTTTTCTGTCTTACGTTTCCAGAAAATCAAGGAAGATTTTGAGCACTGCGTTGTCTTGATAGTTTCTGACAAAGGCCAGGACTGCCGAACGTCTTATCTTCCAAGCGTATTCTATTGGTCTGAGCTCCATACAATATAGTTCCATTACGGCGGGTAGATCCTTCACGTCATACGTATTTACTACCATTCTATGTAGGGTGCCGATGATTTTTAGTGCTTTGGTGCTCACGGGACTGACACTCCTGAAATGATGGATAGACTGAAGAGAGAGAGAGAGAGAGAGAGAGAGAGAGAGAGAGAGAGAGAGAGAGAGAGAGAGAGAGAGAGAGAGGGGGGCGGCTTGTCTTTTTTTTTTGTCATCGACGTGGCTGGCGTTGTACGTAAGAGGTGATGAACAGGTGGGGCTTTCCGTCCTTACTTCTTTTGCTTTCCCTGTTTTGCTTTGTTTCGCCTTCGCGCTCTGATTCACAGTGTGACAATATATATTTTCCCTCTTTTTAATGGGTATAGGGATAGTTCCTGATGATAGATTCTTTTCAAAAAAGTAGTTTAGGAGTTGAACGTAGCACGATCTGACAAGCGCAAGCCTAAACACGGTCATCATGGAGATGACGGAAGTGATGTCGATGACGGAATGTGAGACGAGTCCGCGATAATGGACGTGATGGATGGCTGGGGGGCTGTCTCTTATACACATCTAGATGTGTATAAGAGACCACACACACACACACACACACACACACACACACACACAGAGAGAGAGAGAGAGAGAGAGAGAGAGAGAGAGAGAGAGAGAGAGAGAGAGAGAAAGAGAGCAGGGAATTTGTTCTTTGCCAGGTTCGGGATATTTTTAGAACACGCTCTTTAGACCATATTCAGCACCACGTAGCCACATGCTAAACAGGGTGATTTCCGAGGGGGGCATTTGTGCAAGTATTCCATCCTCCGCATAAACAAGGGGTAATTTGCTAATTTCGCAATGTGTCTTCGCTCGGACCTGCTCAAGGCTTCGTCGCTCTGTTGATTACTGGATAGCATAGTTGCGGCGCACCAGTGCGATGTGCGGTGCGCTCCGGTGCGCAATGTGCAGTGCGCTGTTTTAGCAGCGTGTGCATTGTGTGTTGTATGCAGTGCAGTGCGTTGTCACATGTGCGCCCAGTGCGCTGAAGCAAAAAACAAAACAAGCCCCCCTCCCCTCGTCACCCATTGCAGCCAGGCCACCTACACTAACCACAACCCCCCCCACCCCCTGCAACCAGGGCGCCCTACCCCTGCTTTTCTTTTTCCCCTTTCCTGAGAGGATCCCCTAATTTAGTCCTGTGCTGACTCTGAGAATCTGATTGCTTTGGTAAGTACGGTCATTCGTCTTTGATTTGTTGTTTGTTTGTTTGATTTTTCTTTTGTAAGTATGTTCTCGTTCCCTCGTCCATATCTCCACCTCTCATCATCCTTGTCCATCTTTCCTCCGCTCCTCCATCTTCCTCATGTCCTCGTGCATCTTTCCTCCCCTCCTCCATCTCTCTTCCTCCTCTTCTCCCCCATCTCTCTTCCTCCATTTCTCCTCGCCCATCTCTCTTCCTCCATCTCTTCCTCCATCTCTCCTTCCCCATCTCTCTTCTTCCATCTCTCTTCCTCCATCTCTCCACCTCCACCTCTCTTCCTCCATCTCTTTTCCGTTTACTTCAATGCATTGGCAACATACCCCCCCGCCGCCCCCCCCCCCCCCCCCCCCCCCCCCCCCCCCCACACACACACACGCACAGAGAGAGAGACAGAGAGAGAGAGAGGAGGAGGGGGAGGGGGGTGATAAACGTGTGGCACGACGCGATCTTTGTATCCCGTTTTCTTTTTCGTTGCCGTCTTTCCTCTGTGGGTGTTTGTGGGTGTCGTCATGACGAGTTTGTAACTTCAGATAAGTCGTCATGGCGAGTGTGTGTGTGTGTGTGTGTGTGTGTGTGTGTGTGTGTGAGAGAGAGAGAGAGAGAGAGCTGGTGGGTGCCCACCTTCATGGCTGCCCACTGCCGCTTCCCGCAGCTGCCTGTCGCCGAAGGTGTCTCGCTGTTGCCGTCCGCCGATGGTGTCCCGCCGCGTCCCTCCCTGCCTCCTTCGTCGCCCTCCCCCCGCTGTCGGCGAGAATACCCTTACAAGGGTATCTGCCCTGGTTTTTGCAAGTGACAGAAAATAAGTTTCGTTCAAAATTTGAGTACACCGTGCGAAGTCGCAGTTGCATTTTGATTACGCTGACTGAATGGTTGACTGAAAGTAGAGAGTGTGTGGGCATGCAATTTTGAGGCACGCATGATGATTCTTATTTTGATGTCATAGAGTCGGCGTTCCCGCCGACAAACTTTTGATTTTTTGATTAAAACTAGGAAGGGTTTTTCTCCATGTTGAAGTGACCATGGTGCGTGTGCGCTCGTACGGAAGACGTCATTAGGCAGTAATGCTGCTTCTGGGCGGTGATTGGAGCATGCGAGAGAAAATAGAACGTGAGCAGGGACCTCCGCGCGATGGACGCAGGAGGTTGACGGTCGTGGACTTAGTTGACAGGCCAGGGTGTGGCTTTGGAATGCTTCAGTGGATCCACTCGTTGCATGGTACCCACTTACATAGGTGTTCGTTAATGCTAAGGTCAGCCTTGGGCCTAGTATTATTGGTTACGGTGACAGACTTTCAAAGCAGAGGTACGGGGATCGAGGGCAGCGACCAGTGGCGATGGAGCACTGGAGCGGTTGAAGATGCTAGAGGGTTGAGGGCCCGGCGGGGCTATCCCCCTTGGTTTTGTTGCTGGCCCATCCATGGGCCCGGTTGACGGAACCGAGAGGGGGCACCGACGGTCTCCCATCCATGGGCCTGGTTGACGGAACCGAGAGGGGGACCAGCGGGCTTAGCACAGCTGGTGCACCCCGAAACTGTTGAAAAATACAGGCCTAGGTCCTTTGGGACATCCGTTAAAATTGGAGCGATACAGAGGAGATTAGCTTGGCCGTTCACTTCGGAGGATGGTGAAGTCTCTCTATTTTTGCCTAGCGCGGGACGCGGGCCAAGGAGTCAATGTATATGCCAACCGATGGATGCATAGCCAACGAGGCAGAAGAAACCGAGTGGTGGGAACCACCTGCGGGTCCACCATCCGCCAACCATGATCTGCTGCAGGGCAGCTGTCCGCCACCCGCGAGCTGCAGAGAGGGGTTTTGAGTGTGAGCATGCCGGTTGGGACCAGAAAGATCCGAATTGTGTCTGGACGGAGCGATACAGGGCAAAGTAGGGAGGTCCGCAGCGGTGCAGAATGCACAGCTGTGCACATGAAACCCTTCTCCACTTCGGTCTTCAAAGTTTCATTTGGATATCTGTTACTACCACCAAGATCTGCAGCGGGACCTGTTTCACTTGGGCTCACGCCGCATGCTGCGCAGCTGGCCCGCTATCGTCCTACCAGTGGCAGAGTCAGAATAGCCATGACAAAAAGCATAGGTCGTGCCCTTCAATGTCATCCATCTGTGGGGACATGTTGCGTGAGTTATGGCCATGTGCAGGTGATTGAAAATCCGGGGGCATGGTTGCTTCCCGGTGTAGGGCCAAACCCCGGTAGACTTTCGAGCCTTAGTCGACCCCACTGCGGGTCCCAGTTGTCTCGGCCCGCCCACGCTCATACTCGGGGCGCGGGCTGTTCGTCCCGAGGTCACCCCCACCTAGTGCTTTGAGATGGATGGGGGTGGGCCATCGCGCGAAGAGGTTTGACATTGGGGATGTAGCTCAACCCTCACGCCAGGTGGTAGTCTCGCTGGTTCCGCAACACTGATTTTGTTTTTGATTCTTTGTTGTGTTCTCATGCAATTGCTCCTTCCAATACGCAGGCAGTCCAAGGATTCTTTGAGCGTCTCTTCTCTTGTGCGTAGGTTAAGCGTTATCCTTAGGCCACGCACCATTTCCCTAAGTAATGTGGCTATATGGCGTCATCGGGGTGTGGCGGAGCCATCCTCCCCCTCGCCTTTACGCATCCATCGGGTCTCACAATTTGCTGTTTTCCTTATTGAAGTGGGTCCCTTAGTCTTTTCGGGGTCCTCATATGCATGCACGCATAACATCACAATTTCCTTGGTAAGATTGCACTCTCAATCACACTTCCAAGTCTCAAGCGCAAAAGTCATTCTCATGGTTTGGCTTTATGTTAAGGGTCTCATAGCCCCTTCGTCCCCTTTTCCTTTTTCTCTTGATGCCCAGTTCCTCTTGCCCCTATCCCGCTCAAGGCATTTCTAGCCATTACTCACCTGCACAATCCGACACAGGCAAGAAGATCCATACAATGTCCCCTGTTGGGGGTCAACACATAGCCCTTCCCACATGCCTATCTTTTCAAATTCCTTGGCTGCTCTTTGTTCCCTCTTGTTGCTCAATCAGCCCATTCTCTTCTCATAGTCATGCAGTCGGGGAAATGGTTGAGTCAAACTGACCTCTCTCTCAACTTATGCTTCCTTCCGGATCCGGCCTTTCTCCCACTTTTTCAGACGTCCTTTCTTTTGCCTTCTTGGTGGCACAAGGGACCGACTATCCTCCCCTTGTCCTCTTTCTCCACCAAGTGAGGTCTGATTTCGGTTACCGTCCGTACCCTGGCAATGTTTTCCAAGTGAGGGGAGAAGGGTTAGTCATATGCCAAGTGAGGGGACGGGAGAGAGGTAGAGTGAAGGCGAGGTGAAAAAGGGGGGAGGGGAAAGAGAGGACTAGAGAAGGAGGGGGGAAAAAGGGGAGAGAGAGAAGGAGAGGGAGAGAGAGAGATGTGGAGGGGGAGAGGGAGCGAGAGAGAGAGAGAAAATAAGACCTTCTAATCAAATCAGCTCCCCGTAGGAGCAACCAAACATCGATCATCCGTCTCATAGAAAAAGGTTGACTAAGTAAATCGTGGAGTATTATGCACGAACATGACAATGAGAAGCTAAATCAATGGAAAACACATGCACCAAGAGAAGAGATCAACAAGGAAAAGATCCGGAACATGAACTTCGACAATGAGAGACTAGACTAGTGGAAGGCACTTGCACAAAGAGAAGAGTTCAACAAGGTAAAGATCCGGATCATGAACTTGACAATGAGAGACTATACTAGCGGAAAGCACATGCACAATGAGTAGAGATCAACAAGGTAAAGATCCGGAATATGAACTTGACAAGAAAGGATTAGACTAGTGGAAACACATTCACAAAGGAGAAGAGCTCAACAAGGTAAAGATCCGGAACATGAACTTGACAAGGAAGGATTAGACTAGTGGAAGCACATGCACAAAGGAGCAGAGCTCAACTACGTAAAATATGTGGAACATGAACTTGACAATGGGAGACTAGACTAGTGGAAAGCACATGCACAATGAGTAGAGATCAACAAGGTAAAGATCCGGAACATGAACTTGACAATGGGAGACTAGAATAGTGGAAAGCACATGCACAATGAGTAGAGATCAACAAGGTAAAGATCCGGAACATGAACTTGACAATGAGAGACTAGACTAGTGGAAANGGAACATGAACTTGACAATGAGAGACTAGACTAGTGGAAAGCACATGCACAATGAGTAGAGATCAACAAGGTAAAGATCCGGAACATGAACTTGATAATGGCAGACTAGACTAGTGGAAAGCACATGCATAATGAGTAGAGATCAACAAGGTAAAGATCCGGAACATGAACTTGACAAGGAAGGATTAGACTAGTGGAAGCACATGCACAAAGGAGAAGAGTTCAATTAAGTTTAGTAGCGGAACGTTCTGTAAGTTGAAGAAGGCTGTTTATGAAACAGCTGGAGATATCAGAAGTGAGAATGCTGACATGAGTAACAAAAAATCAGGTGAAAAACATGATCGCCGAAAGTTCAAGGGTTTCTGCGTCCAGTCAATCTATGCAAAGCTCCGGAACATGAACTTGACAATGAGAGACTAGATTAGTGGAAAGCACATGCACAAATGAGTAGAGATCAACAAGGTAAAGATCCGGAACATGAACTTGACAATGGGGGACTAGACTAGTGGAAAGCACATGCACAATGAGTAGAGATCAACAAGGTAAAGATCCAGAACATGAACTTGACAATGAGAGACTAGACTTAGTGGAAAGCACATGCACAATGAGTAGAGATCAACAAGGTAAAGATCCGGAACATGAACTTGACAAGGGGAGACTAGACTAGCGGAAAGCACATGCATAATGAGTAGAGATCAACAAGGTAAAGATCCGGAATATGAACTTGACAAGGAAGGATTAGACTAGTGGAAGCACATGCACAAAGGAGAAGAGCTCAACAAGGTAAAGATCCGGCACATGAACTTGACAAGGAGAGGTTAGACTAGTGGAAGTACATGCACAAGGAGTTGAAATCAACGAAGTAAAGATCTGGTACATGAACTTGACAAAGGAAGAGGCTAGTCTAGTGGAAGCACATGCACACGAAGGGAAGACCAATCGGAACATTAAACCAAGTAGGAACTTAACAAGGAGATGCTAGACTAATGAAAAGCACATGCACATAGGAGGAAGATCATCCGGAACATTACACCAAGTAGGAACATGACAATGAGTGGCTAGACTAATGAATAGCACATGCACATGAAGGGAAAGATCATCCAGAACATCACACCAAGTATGAATAAGACAAAGAGATGCTAGACTAATGAAAGGCACATGCACATAGAAGGAAGATCATCCGGATCATTACACCAAGTAGGAACTTGACAAGGAATGGCTAGACTAATGAAAAACACATGCACATAGTAAGAAGATCATCCGGAACATTACACCAAGTAGAAACTTGTCAAGGAGTGGCTAGACTAAAGAAAAAGCACATGCACATAGAAGGAAGATCATCCGGAACATCACATGCTATTACGTGAGTGAAAACAAGAGTCTAAGTAGGCAAGATAACCAAGGTTGAACCAAGGGTCATCCATGAAAGTAGCGGTGCACTTCATACTAGTGTATGAGTGAAAATTACAGGTTTGGAGAACCCATGTCACCATGATTGTATCACGGATCATTCATGGGTCTAGCGCTATACTACTTACTAGTGTGAGTGTGAAAAACACAAGTTTGAAGCTCCCAAATCACCAAGATTGCATCAAGAAGCATCCATGTGTGAAGCGCCACACTACCTACT
>BFEA01000053.1:1092062-1105931 GCA_003427395.1 Chara braunii
ACCAAGATTGCATCAAGAAGCATCCATGTGTGAAGCGCTATACTACCTACTAGTGTGAGTGTAAAAAACACAAGTTTGAAGCTCCCAAATCACCAAGATTGCATCAAGAAGCATCCATGTGTGAAGCGCTATACTACCTACTAGTATGTGAGTGGAAAACACAAGATTGGAGAGCTCAAATCACCAAGATTGTATCATGGATCACTCATGGGTGAAGCGCTATACTACCTACTAGTGTGAGTGTGAAAATCACAAGTTTGGAGAGCCGAAATCACCAAGATTGTATCATGGATCACTCATGGGTGAAGCGCTATACTGCCTACTAGTGTGAGTGTGAAAATCACAAGTTTGGAGAGCCCAAATCACCAAGATTGCATCAAGAAGCATCTAGGAAAGAATCGGAGTACTACCTCCTAGTGTATAAGTGAAAAGAGAAGAGTTTGAGTAACCCATGGAAGAGAGAAGATGAAGTAAGAGAAGATGGAGGAGAAGGGGAGAGAGATGAGGGAGATGGAGATGGAGAAGAAGAGGAGGAAGACTAAGAGAATGGAAGTGAAGAGGAGGAAGGAGGGGATGGAGAGGGGAGAGAAAAGACGGAAGGAGGGAGTGAAGGAGGAAAAAGAGGAAGAAGAAGAAGGAGAGGAAGAAGGAGAAGAAGAGGGAGAAGAAAAAGAAGAAGAAGAAGAAGGAGAAGAGGATGGAGAAGAAGAAGAAAAAGAAGAAGAAGAAGAAGAAGAAGAAAAGGAGGGAGAAGAAGAAAAAGAAGAAGAAGAAGAAGAAGAAGAAGAAGAGAAGAAGAAGAAGAAGAAGAAGAAGAAGAAGGTGAAGAAGCCTCTTCCTTCCTCTCACCTTGTTGATTCCTTGATGTTGGTGTCCTCTTGATGAAGCTTCCTCTCCTTGCACAAAGCACCTTGGCTATGGCCTTCTTCTTCTTCAAGCCTCTCTCCTTCCTCTCTCTCCTTCTCCCAAATTACCACAAGCTCCAATCATCATAGCTATGTAGTCCTCCCCTTTCTTTGCACACTTGTCTTCTAGCTATGGTTCCCTTCTTTCTCAAGTCCTCCTCCTCCTCCTCGGAATGCCCCCTCCTTTGGCTATGGTCGACCTCCTACCTTTAGGGCAATGGAGTCCTTCCCTCTATGAGGGCTAAGGGGACCCCAATGAACCTCTCAACTACCTCTAGAGCCAAGGAGGCATGTCGGAGCCCCTCCTTAGGCCGGTGCCTCTCTCCCCAGCCTCTTGAGATTCTATCCCTAGCCTCCACCCTACCTACACTCTCTAAAGTAGTACTACAACACCCCTTTTGCAATCCGGTTTGGCCTAGGGGTCTACTGGCGACACTTTGGCCATGTCTAATTGCCTCAATGAGATGTGAGTGGGGCGGCCAACCTTCCTTCCTTAAGTAGGTGGCCCGTCACACCTTGGGCAGCCCACGGGCCCCTCTTATGTGCCCTAAATGGTCCGAGGCACTCCCAAGGCCTCTTCTTGCTCCCTCGGCCTTAAAGGCACGTTCGCTAGCCTTTTGGGCAGCACTTGGACGTAGGGAGCAAGTATCAGTTGAGCTGCAGCCTCCCTCTCTTATATAGGTTGTCTTCCATTCCAAGAGCAACCTTTAGGACTCCCACAAAAGGTTATGGGAGTTCCACAATGCTTCTCAAGGCTCTAAGCACAACATACCTCAAGAGTGTTTACTTTTGAGGTGTGATCTCGTCCTTTGATCAATTCCTAGGGCCAGATCTTGTCCGAGATAAAGGTTAGAGGCCTTGATGGGCTCTAACTCACATTTCAAGTGTATCTACCTCAAATTTTGGTTGGATGCACTTTTCCTTTTCTTTTCTTTTCTTTTTTTTTTTTTTTTTTTTNTTTTTTTCTTTCTTTTTCTTTTTTTTTTCTTTTTTTTTCTTTTCTTTGTTTTATCTCAATTTTTGGTATTATTCCATAATTGTCCGTTGTGAGTTGGCACCACCACAATGCCCCCTTTTTCTTTTTCTCTCTTTACTTTATTCGGGATATTTGAGAGAGAATGCCCTTAGGGCCATATCTCTAGCTCCGGATTTTACTCCATGAAATCTGGAATATCCAGCCTAGGTAGAGACTTGTCAGTCCCTATATTGCCAGTCCCAACTCGTCAGCCCACCTCATTCCTCTCTTTTCTCCCCTTTTGTCTCTCTCTCTCTTTTTTCTCTCATTTTTTTTTCTTTTTCTTTTATTTCAATTGTGACAAGTGTCAAACTGTTGTGCACCTTCTTTCTAGGCCTCAGGGCGTCATTCAAGGCCAAGTTCATAGCTGGTACTTGGCCGTTATATCTCGGATTCCAACAATGGCACCCCCATGCTCCTAGGGGGCTCCATTTTGCTCCCGTTTGCCCATTTTTTAGCCCCTTTTGCTCCGGTTTTCTATGGGCAGCCTTTTTCTCATGTTGAGCCTCTCAAGGCTCTATTCTCTCATACCTAGCTAGTCCGAGATATCCCGGACTGCTGGGCAGCCTTCTCAACATCCTTATTTTTACTTTTCTCTCTCCCATGGCTCTTCCACTTGCTCCCACTTGCACTAGTGGTGCTAATATTTTCCACCGTCTAGATCCTCGATCTCGACGGTGCCGTTTGCTTGCACAATTATTCCTTGTGTTTGCTCATGGTTCCCTTGGGACATCCCAAGTCCCCGCCATTTTTCTACATGCTAGCTCCATTTCCTTGTCCCGCCGGCGGTCGCGCCGGCGCGTGTCCCGTTTTTCGATTTTTATTATTTGTACCTATTTGGTCCCCGTCAACATTCCGGACGACGTCCCATTTTTATTTTTTTTGGGCCCATTGCCCTTGGTGGACCCATCATTTCTACATGTGTGCCGATTTTTCTAGGCCGTGAGATCTCATCTCACGGTTGCCGTTTACCATCTTTACTTGCCCCTAGCCGAAATTGCTCCTTTCGAGCCTCTCGGGCTTGCTGTAGCCCATTTCCCCTTGGCCTTGGCATCCCCATGCACTCCGTAACTTCTCGGACTGCAGTCATGGCTGTTTTTTACACCCTCAGCCCCACAACTTGCCCCATGTTAACAGAAAATGAAGCGTTAAATTTTCTAGTGCATCCGGGCTCAATATTGGCTCCGGATGCACCTAGAACATGTGTTTTCTCTCCCCCATGCAGTCTGTTGCAACTCGGACTGCAATGGGAGTCAATTCCTTAGCCCCAATGCCCCACAAGTAGCCCTTACTCAAAAGAAAAAGATCCCAAGTGCATCCGGACTTGATTTTGGCTCCGGATGCACCTAAAACATGTGTTTCTCCTCATGCATGTATTCCGTTCTATTCCGGTTGCAAGAGGCCTTGATTTTCTTTGATTTTCTCTGCAAAAATCAAAGAAAATCAAAGTCCTTTGTAACCGCCATATTCCAGAAAGAATCTGGTCACGGATGAATCTCCCCAAGTGATCGTTTTTTACCGTTAAGGTCTTTTTCTCTTTTCTTTTCTTTTCCCCTCCTTTCTTGGACAGCAGGGACCTGCCAGTCCCTACCTATGGCAGTCCTTACTGACGGCCAACTCACTCACTCCCTCTCACTCTTTTTGTCTTATTCTCCCTCATTTTATTTTTCTTTTCTTTTTCTTTTAGCATGCCAAGTGTTAACTAGCCGTTAAGGCCCTTTTCTCATTTTTCTTTCTTTTCTTTTCTTTTTCTTTTCTTTTCCCTCCACTTGTGGTTAGTTGGGACTTGGCAGTCCCTACTTGCTGCAGTCCCAACTGACGGCCAACTCACTCATCCTCTCTCACCTCTCATTTTTCTTTTCCTCTCATTTTTCTTTTTCTTTTTCTTTTTCTGTTTTACATGCCAAGTGTCAATTAGTCGTTAAGGCCCTTTTCTTGCCTCTTCCTTTTTGTTTTGGCCCTTCTGTGCCCAAGGGCCAGTCCGTTATTTTTCGGACTGCAGTTATGGCCCTTCCATGTCCTTGGGAGCTACCGTTTGCCCCTCTCTTTTCCAAACGGTAGGCCCCTATACTCCGATTTTCTCCGGGAGGCCAATTTTTCGCATGGAGCCCCCACGGCTCTATTTTCCTTGGGGGAGGTCAATCCGAGAGTTTTCGGATTGCTCCCATGCACTTGTCTTCTTTACTTTTTATTTTTCTTTTGGCCCTCCCGCTAGCTCCCACTAGTGCTTGCACTAGTGGTGCTAATATTTTTGACCGCCAAGATCCCCGATCTTGACGGTGCCGCTTGTTTTTTTTTTTTTTTTGCACCCCATGCCGCACCGTGATTTTTCCTTGGGACGTCACAGTTCCCGCCACTTGTCCCGCACTGGTTCCCGACACTAGTCCCCGACACTGGTCCCCGACACTAGTCCCGTGCTGGCACCGTGTTTATTATTTTTGTACTTAGTCCCTTGTGGTCCCTGGCACTAGTCCCCTTGGTGCTACATGGTCCCCGACACTTAACTCATTAATGCCGCACTCTTTGCTAGGCCCCAAGTGGCCCCCGACACTCGACCCGTCAATTCCATATTTTTATCTAGTCCCGTGTGGTCCCCGACACTTTGTCCTACCGGTACCACATCTTCTCTTGGGCTCCCGTGGTCCCCGACACATTGTCCCGCCGGCACCGCATCTTCTCTTGGTCTCACGTGGTCCTCGGCACATTGTCCCGCCGGCACCACATCTTCTCTTGGTCTCTCGTGGTCCCCGGCTCATTGTCCCGCCGGCACCACATCTTCTCTTGGTCTCACGTGGTCCCCGGCACATTGTCCCGCTGACACCACATCTTCCCTTGGTCTCACGTGGTCCCCGACACATTGTCTCGCCGGCACCACATCTTCTCTCGGTCTCCCGTGGTCCCCGGCAGATTGTCCCGCCGGCACCACATCTTCTCTTGGCCTCACGACCCCCTTGCCGCTGCGCCCTGGTGGCCCACTTGGCCTGGCTACGTTTTTCCGTGTCGGCGCCTTACGTCCTATTCCCTTCTACTTCTTTTCTCTCTTCGCAGCGCCCATCCTATGTTACTACTATTTCCCGGCGGCCCTTCTCCATTTCGGGGGAAGGATCGCCTTCACTATTTTCTTGCGGTCCACTGCCGCTCCCCATTCCGTCAATTCCCTCTTAGTTTAAGGTTCCCAGCAACTTTGAGCAGCCTCTAGCTCCCTATTGCCTGCACTTACACCTTCAATTCTTCCAACATCCTTGCCTCCGGTTTTCTCTGTCGTGCACAAATTAGTCGTATACAACCTCTCGAGTGACGGGAAGTCATTCGGGACTCACCAGTCCCGACACCTGGCTGTAGCCTTCGGAAGCAACCTCCACAGTAGGCTGGTACCAATCCCAAGGTAGTTGACAGTACCAATGGGCCTAGCTCAATTGGTACACCCATCAACTGTTGAAAGACGGGCCGCAGTTCGGAATCCAGGTGTGGTCAGAGGAATAAAGAAAAAAAAAAAATAATAATAATAAATAAATAAAATCCATTCTGAATGACCTGGAGCCGGCCATTTCAATGCTGATAACTCGAATCACTATCCATAGGCCATGGCACAGTCCCTCGGGACATCCGTTAAAATTGGAACAGTAGAGAAAATATTAGCATGGCCTCGTGTGAGCATGGCAAGTATAAGTTCAGAGCGGGCTTTGGTTAGCAGATAGGGCGAATGAGATAGCGACATTGGTTTCGCCTCTAGAGATTTGTTAAAGGAGTTAGGTGAAGAAGGGGGTGCGTGGAAGAGTAGAGATAGAAGGGAGAGTGGGAGTGAAGATCGTGAAACTCACTCATTTCTTGATGGATTTGAGTGAGGTAAGATTCAAAATAGGGGTTTTCAGCTAGGGTGAATCTGATTGCGAGGTCGGAATTGAAGTCTGTGGGATAGTCTTAGTGTTGTAGTGGTTAGAGGCAGCGTGGTGTACGGGCATAAACAAAAGCGGGATTGAGGCAGGGGAGTTGTCGACGTACCTTCCCTTATTTTGGAGAAAAGTTCGTCCTTATTTTACACAGTTTGTAAGTAACAGGGTGCTTACTTGTTTCGTCCGCTGCTGTCTCACCTCACGGTGATCGCCATTAACGTTTTTGTCGGCGTGATGATTGCCTCCATGACACGTGTCAATTCGATGATGTTTGTCGGAGTGATATTCAACCCCGCTTGGCTGCTCCTCCTGATCATGATCATTGTCCCCTTTTGTTTCGTTTTCCATCACGTCCGTAACCTCTACCCCAACAATTTATTTTTTTCTCTCTATATAATTTCCACTGAATCTGGCCATAGCAACGGTAAGGTTCATCCACGGAATAGGTGTGCACAAGAGAGAGAGAGAGAGAGAGAGAGAGAGAGAGAGAGAGAGAGAGAGAGAGAGAGAGAGAGAGAGAGAGAGAGGGAGGCGGGAAAGAAAGACTCGTCTACATCGCACGGATTTTTGCGGGAGGCTTCGACATGCATCTCCCCATCTTCGAGGAGAGGATGCATTCACTTCCTGCCCAATGACGGGCACAACATCGGGAAGCATTTAGAATGTTGATGTATATTTCCAGGTTCTAGCGGAAGATTCACTCTTAATCTGCGTATTCAGCAAGTAGAGGCATAACCCAGGTGATGCTGGTCGTCTTCAAATCGGGTAATGTTTTTTTCCTTCATCATTTGGTAATCACCGATGTACTTGTCTCCTCGTACATGGAGGTCGTGTTGTTGTTCACCAACATCATCGCGATCGTTTGTTTCAGCTGGATAGCGTTTTCAATCGAGAGCACCAAGTACCGATGCATTGAGCCGTCTTCCGGAAGAAGATTCGTTTTCATTATGTCCAAGTTGGGGCAGTCAACAAGCGGGGTAGGAACAAGCATGTGAAGGAGAGAGTGTGAAAGAGGGACTTACTTGGATAGTTGTGCGGGCAGTGTTCGTTTGCAGCATGATGATCCAACAACTGGTTACGCTCGTCATCCAAGTGTTGTTGCTAAATGTTCTCCGACCTGTGCCGTCACTGTTGTAATTGCACTCATCAACAGAGTGTATCTCCCCATATTCTAAGCGGAAAACTCACTCTTGCTTTACACATTTGGTAAGAAGGGGCGACAGGCCAGGCACGAGGTTGCTGCAGTTAGGCACAAACGAGCAAGAAGGGGCGATGTATCCTCCTAAGTCTAGTGGAAGGTTTGTCCTCATTATGCACAATCGGTGAACAACGGAGCGAAGTTGTTGTTGCCGACTTTCGTGGTAGTTGTCGAGATTCTAGTGCTGCTCATCGTGGTCTTCGTCCTGTTGCAAGTTGATGAAGATCTCGGTGGTCACCGTACTCGCTATCGTTGTCAGGCTGGTGCTAGTCGGCCCGTGCTCTTCGTTCTACTGCCTGTGGACGAGATCTTCCTCGAAGTGTCAACTGGCCTCAGAACGATCATCGTGCTAGTCACAGTTTCTGTGTGTAGTTGCTCCGGTCGTGATCCTCAACCGTTGCTGACTACCAAACTCGTTTTTTCCAAGGTGCTGCATCTGGCCAACTTTAGCAGCAGATGCAAACTTATTTTGTACAGGAAGAGTGGCGCTATGCCTGAGCGGGACCGGAGGGGAGGAAGGCCGAACTTACCTCAACAGAACTGTGGGACTGCAGTGAATGTAGCATGGAAGGTTCATGCCTAATGAGTAGCAAAGCTTTGGCTTATCGCTGAGGGAACGGCCCGCCAACGAGGTATCGGTTGAGGGTTCTTCTTCTTCTTCTTCTTTAAGTCTATACAGGTTGGAGCGCGGGAGTGTAGTGGACCCATGACAATTGTAGTTGTTGCCACTCTGAATCTTCAACAGCAGTTGTCGGGTAGGTGTGGAGGACTGTTGTTACTAAGTAAGTGGGGGCTTCCTTTTACATAGTCTTGCGCTTCTTCTTACCAAAGTTTCTAGCTTCAAAATATTGTGTTGATCCCAAATGAAGGTAGCTATTCATCACCCAGTATTAGTCCCTCAGCTGTGCGGCCAGCCATTTGGCTCGGATTGCCGTTTCGGATTCATGAAGGCTACTGATTGAGGTGCCTAGACCGGTATCTGATACCACTACAGAATTCTGCTGCACTACTAGAAGTTGTTGCGTTGCACTACTGCTGTTGTTGAAAACAGCGGATCATGGACAGTTGTCTGGGTTAAGGCTGTATAATTTTTGGCTACACAGCCTATGCATTCCGAAACAAACAGCTTGGATTATATTCAAACACCATTTCGGAAAAGATAAGGACACTGTCTGTGTGTTCACTGTACTTTCAGCTACGCCTTTACTGTGTAGCACCCTGCGTTGTGGTAATGCTGCCTCCACAGGGCATTGTTGCTGATGCGTGTTCGAAGGGGGCCGATGTTACCTCAATGGGGTGGTGCCGTGTGATCAGCAAGTATCAAGTTGTGGCCACTTGCTTCCGGATTTCACTACAGTTGTTGTTCAACTTCCGGGCGTTGCCACTGAGTATTTGGTTGTTGTCGTAATAGGATCCTACTGAGTTCATACTGTTGAGGTTACTGTTGCCGGTCCAAACTGTTGTGTCCTTGCTATTTGCACCATTGGTGAGCTTGTCATTTCTCTCAGGCTGGTGCAACACTGGAGGGGCAGTGGGTGAGCCATGTAGCTATTGAGTTTTTCGCTGGTATTATTGCTGGCTCAGGCTGTTATGACAGCGAGACCTGTGTTGGCTGCTGTTGGTGCCAATAGACTATCGCAGTGGGAGAACTGAGCTTGCAGCAACGCCCATGTGTTGTTGAATGTTGGGTCATGTTGGCTGAGCTCGTATCAGGCGGATCGTTGCTTTGACCGCACCTTGTCGTATTGCTACGTTTTCAATTGTTGTGCTAGCAGCATCCAGTTGAGCTCGGCTGCGATTACTGTGTTTCAAGTAGAGCATGGGGGTGTGTTTTATTTGAGCGGTGTGTTTCTGGACTGCGCATTGCGTCCTTGGTCAACGGTTGGAGTGCAGCGGTTTGAGAGTGTAATCAGGCTTTTGCGAATAGGTTACTGCTGCGAGTTGAGAGACTGTTAGGAAGTACCACTTGCGTTTTGGTCGTGGCTCAACCGACTTCACTGCATTCTTTTGGCCATCATTGCGGGGCCCTCTGGAGTTGACGATCTCAAGGCCCTCTCACGCGAGTTGAGTTTGTCCCTCTCCTGTATCTCGAGCGTCTGAAACCCCTCTTTTTGTCCTTCTTAATTAGTCTAGTCTAAGGTTACGAGAGGAAGGCAGCAGGCGGGATTGCAACCCGTAGGACCGCATCAAGACTTTGTGGGGAGTTCGCCCATCGATTGTAGAAGCTCTGCCGAAACCCAGGCGGGGTTCTGGAGCTAGGGAACACTCAAGTATAATTTCATTTTACACGTGTGATCCCTTCCCTAAAACTGTTTTACCCTTTGTTATTGCATGCCTGTAAGTATGACTGGGAAAGCTAATTGCTTTTGTTTGTTTTGAATTCAGGACATGATCTGAAAGGTAAAATTGGCAAGTATGTATGATAAACTCGGATTATTTGTGTGAATTCGGTCAGAATGAATGGGGGAAGGCGGAATGAAGGTGTTTTGTTTGTGTTGACGGGGTCAACCCAAGGCTGGGTTCAGTGTTATGTTTTATTTTTGTCCGCTGGGTTGAATGTATGACCTTTGAGGGTTGGGCCTATCCTAAGTTGGACGGTCCGGCCACTTATTTTCTTTTCGGGTTTCTGAACAGGAGGACGGGCGCCCTATGTTGGGAAGGCTTAAATTCTTGATGTTTCCTTTGGGTTACTGAAGCAAGACTGGGGATATTCTAAGTTGCGTAGACCCAGTTCTGTGTGTGTTTCTTTTGAGGGGGACAACGTCGTACCCATAAGTTGGGGCGGCCTATCCATAAGCCATGAACTTAAACGATAATCCAAAGTATAAAAGATGATATATATGTATATATTATATGCATCTTACAGGCGGGCACCCTAAGTTGGGAGGTCCAATCAATAAGTTGGGTTAGGAACAAAAAGAGAAGGAAAGCAAGTGAAGAATATAATGTGAAGGTAACGTGGGCAGGCTGAACGTACCCCTAAGTTGGGGCGGTTTAGTCCTATGCCCGTGATAACATAAAAAGGCAGACAATTAGTGTAAGACTTCTTTATTTTCCTTTCTAAACACAAGGCATGGTTGGATGTGTCCCTAAGTTGGGTAGGTCTGAATTTTTGCCTAAGAAAAAAAAAAATTATAAAGTTTGTTCAAAGTATTTATGGTTGTTTGAACTGTTGTTACGGAGGCTAAGCGTACCCCTAAGTTGGGGTGGCCTAGTGATATGCCGTTGTCGCTGATGTTATGTCGGGTGGACATACCCGTAAGTTAGAGCGGTCCGACCATTCGTCGTTTGTGTTTGTTTAGGCTGATTAGGCATACCCCTAAGTTGGGGCAGTCTAATCCTATGCCATACGTAAACTTCGTTTAAGGATGACTAGGCATACCCCTAAGTTGGGGCAGTCTAGCCTTATGCCTCATGTCGCCAGTTAAGCAGAAGCCAGGCTCACCCGTAAGTTGGGGCGGTCTGGTCATATATGCTTTATGTTCATTGTTTATGTTGGGTTGGACATACCCCTAAGTTGTGGCAATGTGGACATACGTTTCAGTTATGTAAGTTGGGCATACCCCTAAGTTGGGGCAGTCTAGTTGTGCGTATCCTAGTCATTTGCCTAGGCAGGTCAGGCGTACCCCTAACTTGGGGTGGTATGATCTATGCCATAGGAAATGGGGTTATAAAGGGGTAAAAAAATTGAGAGATTAACGAACTACTTGGATCAAACTGATGTGGGATTGAGAGAGATGTTTGTTTACGCATGGTTGCAGACTCTCGTTTGAGGCATTTCTTGGTAGCTTTAGTTGTTTAGATGCTCGCCGAGTGCTGGAGCCATAGATAGACTAGAACGGATGATGGGAAGGGAAGCTTGGGATATGATAGGACTGACCTTACTAGCAGTTAGGACTAGTGGTATCTCACGATACTATCTTGAAAAGAGGATCGTGTAAACTATCACCAACTCTAACTATCAAGTAAGTGTTAGAAGTTGGTCCCAAGTATAGTTGTGCTTTGTCTTTGCATTTTTAACTTTGTATAAATCTTGGCAGTCTCCTGTTCGTACGGGAAGCGCTGCCGAAATTTTTACAGATCTGAAAGAGTTAGTCATTTTTGGACACCTGAAAATTATGAAAGACACTTTTCCTACGGGAAGCGCTGCCGAAATTTTGCAGAATTTAGAGAGTTGTATTATTTTCTGCTATGAGAAATTTAAAGTTTCGCCCTGTTTTGGAGAGATGATGCCAAAGTTTTCAATAACTTTTGAGAGAGGTAAGGTAGAGGTTAGTAGAGGAGCTAGGCTATAAGATGGAACATGTACCCTGTTTGATTTAAACATTGTAGTGGCTCTTTTGACATGTACTGTGATGCAGATCTACGTATACGATTGAAGGCTTGACTCGTTCGGCCTGATCCTACAAAGGATTATTATTCTGTTATCTTCTTTTGATAACAGGTCGGTTTCCGACTCAACTCTAATTCATTCTCGCTACTCAACCTAAAGGCCTTAGCCCCTGTGGATTGAAATGTTTCTTTTGGGTTTTTAACGGACTTTATTGAATGACCATTTAAAAAGGACTGAGTGTTTTATTTTGGGAGGTTGCACAGAGGTTGGGGTTTGTGTGGATAAGGCAAATAGGTGTGAGTGCAAAGAGTGGTTGAAGTTGACCCGGTGTAGTGTGTGCTCTGTCGATGTTGATTTTTGATGTGATTGCAGGTATGTTCTGTGAGTTGGATTCCAGACTTGATTTTGTCTATGATTATATATATTTTTGAAGGAAGTCACACCGTGATAGTGAGAGTGCTCGTCTCCTATCTCATAACTTTTATGTCATGTTTCTTATGCCCGCACGACTCATTGAGGTCGTGCGTTGTGATTAAATAAGTTTTGCACTGAGAGAAAAAGGAGAACCCTTTTATCTTTTTTTTCTTTTTAGAGTCTTTATAGTTGGACGTTGGAGTCTGTGGTAGTCGTTAAAGTCAAACCCCTTGCTATCTCTCCAGACCCTGGATGATGGGGCTTCTCCTAGGCCACAAGAGCCGACTGCCACCACAAGCCGAAACTTGTGTACCACCCACTCTCCACAGGGTGCAAAAGAGGGTGTGGTGATCAACCGCCTTGGCGGTTGTCTAGCGTCGAGAGATTAACCCCTCAAGGCGCGTGTCAGCCAATACTTGAGTGTCGAAACGTGACCCCCGAAATTATCAAGGGTCGCATGATTGTGGGTACCACATAGTACTCCATCGTTGTGACTACGTGCGTATGCTTGCATTGCTGGTCGATATGAGAAAGCCCAAGCGCCCGCGCGGCTTTATGATGAGTCTCGCGCGCGACGCCTAACTGTTTTCCACGCTGAAAGGTTATGGGTCGGATACCGAAGGGACTAGGACCTTAGCACCCCAATGCGTCGATTCTCGTGCAGGTCCGATTGGGGGGCGTTGACCACGCGTACCCCCTATGCTACATCGAACGAGAAACGCCCTCGACCTAGCCACGTCTGCGATTGCATACGAAAAACTTTCGCATGTGGTTCGGTAGCTCGGCAGGGATACGCCCGCCTAAGGGATGGTGACAGCGGTAAGTTGTGCCTCGCGTGACCCTATCCTGTCGTAGGGGCTCGCGAGAGGTACGACTGGCGCACTCGGCCGGAGCGGTAAACCGCACTCTACGACGAAGTCCTGCAAAATCCTACGTGACTCGGCCGGGAGGGTCCCCCTGTGGGACCGATGCGCTCGACACCGTTGCTCTCCATCTTCGTTGATCAGTTTGATCTCCGCCGTTCGTCGCATCTCTCCCTCCTTCCTTTGGTGCGTCAAGCTGCGAAAATGGCAACGGGGGCGCGCAACTTTGGAAACCTGCCGCCACCCTTCTCCAAAAAGTTTTTTGGGGGAGGGGCTTGCCAAATTGATTTTTTTTAATTCGGCAGGCCCTTCCCCCAAAAGATTTCGGAGGAGGGGTGCGGCCAGTTTCCAAAGTCGCGATCCCCGGTCGACAATTTTGCGGGATGAGGGCCCGCAATCCGTAAAGAACCCCCCAAAAAGAAAAATTTCCACCACCCCTATTTTTTGGGGTGCGATGTGCGGTGCACAAACCGTGCGGAAACCAGAGCACCGCAGTGCTCCGCAACTATGCTGGATAAGCTTGATTTTTTTAATGGTGTAAAGTACTATCAATAAAAATCAGCGACGATAAATTTCATCTGATAAAATGGACAATGTCATTTAGCAGTGCACTTTCGGGACACTCTATAAATTTGAATTGCAAAAATTTGCTGGACGAGAAATGTTCTTCAGAAAAAAAAAAAAAAAAAAAAAAAAAATCTTATCCAGAAAATGTTTAGCGGCATGTTGAGAAGATAGGCCCTACGTTCCTCACTCAAATACAACACACCCTCAATACAAGTTATCTTTCCGATCAAATACAGTAATGGTAAGGGTCCATTGTATTCGGGTGAACTGAGCTGATTTCACTATAGGTCCACAAAAAAAAAGTAAAAAAGTTGCGTAGCACCGTGTTCACATTTGGAGGCAAACGCGAACATGTTCGCCCGAACGCGAACAAGCACCCCAAACCCTCTGAAGGCGAACATAAAAAATATTTAAAAAAAAAAAAAAAGTTTTCATAAAAATTTGGAAAAAAAAATGCTATGTTGCCTTGAAGTCATGTTCAAATTCGTATCCAATCATGAGTTAAAAATAAAAAACCGAAATATATATATATATTACTAGGCGGTCATGCTGTGCCTCTAGTGCCAGCGGCGTGTCTGGAGTGTATTTTTTGGCTGTGACAGACCTTTCTTTGTTTCGTGGATGTTTTGCTGGCTTGTGATGGGGTGTGAACCGACAGTCTGTAGAGTTTTCCATCTGGTG
>BFEA01000053.1:1133761-1179814 GCA_003427395.1 Chara braunii
GCGCCAGTGCGCACCGCTCTTGAGAACCATATCAGAGTCCTTTTGCTGTTTTGCGACTGTGCGCCAGTGCGCACCGCTCTTGAGAACCATATCAGGGTCCTTTTGCTGTTTTGCGACTGTGCGCCAGTGCGCACCGCACTTGAGAACCATATCAGAGTCCTTTTGCTGTTTGCGACTGTGTGCCAGTGCGCACCACTCTTGAGAACCATACCTGAGTCTTTTCGCTGTTTGTGACTGCGCGCCAGTGCGCACCACTCTTGAAAGCCATATCTGAATCTTTAGTTGTGCGCCAGCGCGCACCACTCTTGAAAGCCATATCTGAGTCTTTAGTTGTGCGCCAGCGCGCACCACTCTTGAAAGCCATATCTGAGTCTTTAGTTGTGCGCCAGCGCGCACCACTCTTGAAAGCCATCTGCAACTGTGCGCCAGTGCGCACCACTCTTGAAAGTCATATCTGAGTCCTTTTGCTGTTTGCAAGCGTGCGCCAGTGCGCACCACTCTTAGAGGGCCAATTTCAACAGTGCTATTCGCAAAGGCCATTTTCAGAACAGTGCTATTCGCAATGGCCAATTTCTGAACAGTGCTATTCGCAAGGGCCATTTTCCGGACTTTGTGCTATTCGCAACTGTGCGTTGAGTGCGCACCTTGATTGAGGGCCATTTCGCAACTGTGCACCGAGTGAGCACTTGATTGAGAGCCATTTCTGAGCTTTTGTGCGGCGGTTCTCTGGCCCTAAGTGAAGGCTGAGTGGAGCCCTCAAATGCTAGTCACAGCAAAAGCTATTTTATTCATTTTATTATGTGACCGACATCGGCCCTAAGTGAGGGCTAAGTGGTGCCGGGCACAGTGAGGTTATCACACACGCTTAGGGTTGTGATGCTGGACTGTGTTCAGCGTTCCCACTCAATGCGGTAACGCTGGACTATAGTAAACAGTGGACTGAGATGCGGTAAACTTTGGACTGTGTTCAGCGTTCCCACTCAATGCGGTAATGCTGGACTAAAGTAAAACAATGGGCTGAGATGCGGTAAACTGTGGACTGTTTTCAGCGTTCCCACTCAATGCGGTAATGGTGGACTATAGTAAACAGTGGACTGTGACGCGGTAGACTGTGGTAGATTGCGGTAACACCATACTGTGGACTGTCTGGTCGGACTATGCTCATGCTCGGAACGGTAATAATGGTTAGTCTTCGCTTGAATGTTGGGCAACACTCTTTTCGTCTTGGGATATTGCCGTGCAGTGCACGCGCATATAAGATTTATTATTTAAGTGTGCGCCAGTGCGCGCCCGGATGAGATATTATTATTTAAGTGTGCGCCCGCGCGCGCCCAGACCAGATATTATTTTTAAGTGTGCGCCCGCGCGCGCCCGGGCCAGATATTATTTTTAAGTGCATGCCCGCGCGCGCCCAGACTAGATATTATTTTTAAGTGCACACCCGCGCGCGCCCAGACTAGATATTATTTTTAAGTGTGTGCCCGCACGCGCCCAAACTAGATATTATTTTTAAGTGCGCGCCCGCGTGCGCCCAGACCAGATATTATTTTTTAAGTGCGCGCCCATGCGCGCCCAGACCAGATATTATTTTTTAAGCGCGCGCCCGCGCGCGCCCAGACCAGATATTATTTTGAAAACGCGCTTGCGCGCGCCCAGACCAGATGTTGTTTTAGAGTGCGCGCCCATGCGCGCCCAAGCTTGGCATTGCAGTTAGAGTGCGCGCCCATGCGCGCCCAAGCTTGGCATTGCAGTTAGAGTGCGCGCCCATGCGCGCCCGAGCTTGGCATTGCAGTTAGAGTATGTGCCCATGTGCGCCCAGGCTGGATATCGTTATTTGAGTGCGCGCCCATGTGCACTTGCGCTGGATATGTGTGCGCCCAGGCTGGATATTGTCATTTGAGTGCGAGCCCTTGTGCGCTCGAGCATAGGATTGCTAGCTGAGATGATTTGCCATCACGCTCCGGTTGATTTATCCCTTTGCTGATCAGCAACGCCTCATGCACATGATATTTTCCCTCGCACGGGAAGCATTGGCAGTTCAGTCCCTGCACAGATGACCTGACTCAGTCTAGCCCCATTACATTCAACATTAGTGACTGGCCCCTGTGCATGAGATGTTCTACTGATCAGTTGCTGTTCAGCCGGGCCCTTCAGGCTGGCCTACTTGAGATTGTCGCTGTTCAGCCGGACCCTTCAGGCGGTCCTACTTGAGATTGAGTTGCTGTTCAGTCGGGCCCCTTCAGGCGGGCCCCACCTCTCGAGATTGTAGCAGTTTTCAGCCAGGCCCCTTCAGGCGGGCCTTTTCTTCTGAGATAGCTGCTGTTCAACCGGGCCCATTCAAGCGGGCTTTATATTGAGCTGCTGTTCAGCCGGGCCCATTCAGGCGGATGCAACCCCAAGCCCCTTAGTGAGCTCCGCAGCAAGGAGAAGAGGCGGAAGGACGACTGGATCCAGATAGAGATAACCAGATCCGGAGTCCCAATCACTACATGCGTCCCGAAATGAGAGACAGATGAGTCGGATTTGGAACCCTGCTCTATGAGTGACCTTGATCTTGGCGATTATTTCGACTGGGACACTCACAGGGGTTGAGTTTGTGGATAGCGACAGGAGCGCTGGAGACCAGTGAGCGGAGACGTCGGAGGGCGACATTGAGGAGGATCGCACATCTTCTTGCACGGTATCTTCTTGAGGGTGATTGACTCCTACATGTCAGACGACCCTAGGTCTGAGACAGTTTTTGGTCCCCCAAGAGGGGAGGGTCCGGTCCCATACCTCGAAGATGGCTATAGTCATTTGGTCGGGACAGACTTTGTTATGCAGGCTTATCGAAATCCTCTTTACGGAGATCGTTTCCTTGAGGTATCCTACATCTACTCTGGTGGGAGAGGACGGATTGAGATATTGATTGGAGCTATAGACGATTTCATTCTTGCGGAGGAGCTTTATCTCAGGAGCGTCGCAGACGAGGAGATGGCTAGATGCATGGCCTATATCTGCAAGATTGATCCTCTCGACATCAGCTACGTGGTTCCAGAGTCGATAGCCACGCGAGTTCTCAATGACGAGGTGCCAGAGAGGGAGTCCCAGACGGCAGCACTCACTCACGAGGGGGTACCGCTTATTATTATTGATTGAGGTTCTCTTTTCAGTCACTATTGATGTATTACGACATTATTATTTATTAGTGATTGCAGCCCTCCAATGGCTGCTCCCTGCAAACTCAGTGTACTACTCTTTTGTCTCGTATCTCTGGTCATACTCTTGCAGAGTCTAGTTTCTGGTCTTCTCATTTTGTCAATGTCAATTGCTCTATGATGCATGTATGTTATTTTCCTCCTTATTTCACACAGGGTATACTCAAGCAGCTTGAAGGACTCCTGAATGATAGGGACTCCGGTGACCTTGGGTCTATCCTTTATACGGGGTCAGGTGCAGGCGATAAACCCGAGCGCCTCACTCTAAGCCGTGTCGCCGCTGGCAGGAGGGATAACCCTGACTACTCAGCTGTATGATAAAGTGTGACTGCTTTTGAATACACCTCTATTTTTATACCTATCAAAATCCTGCGTGACAGTCTGCCAGTCCTCCAACCCACTGAGCTCGGTCCTGGGAAGAGCATCCAACCAGACCCTTGAAGCAGTGGGGGCGCGACAACGTCACTGCCTTAATGGCCAACAAGGGAGGCCAAAGTCAATGGAAGACGAAGAGGAGGCCACACTCGTTTTTCGAGCATCCCGGCATCGCGTTCGGGAAGCCCTGGGAGAAGATGGGCATGACACGAGAAGAATGGCAGTCCAAGATGGACAACCGTCAGTGTCTCAAGTGCGGGACTGTAGGGCATGTGATAGCCTGGTGTCCCTTAATCAGAAACCCAAAAGCGAGCAGCTAGTAGGAGTAGCATCTGCTCCTACTGAGTCGAAGGGTTTAGACAAAGGTAAAGGGCCAACAATCCCTTCTAACCCCTCGACGCACATGGCAGAGGATGGCTCGTCTTCGGCCCATCGTCCGGAACGCCCTGAGACAGTCTTATGTTCCGCCTCTTTGGACGATTCCCTTGACGAACTTGGTAACGAATTCATAGCCTTAAGAAGTTCGTGGGCTAAGAAAGCTAGATCTAAGGGTGAACTAATGATAGCACACATTGAAATCGCACGTACACGAGTAGGTGCCTTGTTAGACCCCGAATCGACACGGTCCTATATCTCAGAGAAGGCAATACGAAAGTTGCATCTGAGAATGAAGATAAAGGACTTGCATAGACCCAATCACGTCTATGCAGGCAGACAAGAGCACGATCACTGTCGCTTAATACGTGGACCGTGTGAAATGTTATTTTCACACAAAGGAAGGTACAAAGATCTTACATGAGATATCCTTCCTTATAGAAAATAATTTTCCCTTTGACATGATTCTGGGTATGGATTGGCACGAGGAAGCCGACCCAGAAGTCAAGTTAAAAGAAACAATAGTCTAACTAAAGGATAAAAAATCCGAATTGAAACCAATTAAATTGTATCATAAGTCTGGATCTGACTCATCCTTGTCTTTTTGTTATATGAGTTACCCAGCCTTTAGATCAATGGTCTGTAAGAAGAAGTTGGATCAGGATGTAATGCTGGTACTCGTTAAACGAGTCGGTGAGTGCTCCTCATCCTATCCCCCTTCTATTGAGGAACTTCTCGAGGAATATCAAGACTTGCAGACTGAGCCGACGGGAATCACTGAGCGTGCTATTAAGCACACGATCGAGATTATTTCCGGAAGCAAGATTCCTAAGGGTCCCATCTATCGAATGTCTCGCAGGGAACTTGAAGAACTACATAAACAGTTGCAAGAACTTACTGACAAAGGATGGATTCACCCTAGCTCATCTCCTTATGGTGCCCCTGTCTTATTCGTGCCCAAAAAGGAAGGTGAACTCAGCACACCCCCAGGAGCTGAAGGTACGCGAGGAAACACCATGTGCAGCCAGTTGTCCTTCCAATAGCTCTCCCTGCGAAATATGTAATCCGCAATCCTGTCGTATGTAGTCCCCTTCACTCCCGTCTCTGCCCCCTTCACCGAGTAGGTGATCACGAGCGTGTGTCTCGAAGTCGAGGACTCATTAGCCCTGGTAGTGAAACTCCGATGTCCTACATGTCTGTAGCAGAACCTCTCAATCAATCTACCCCACTTAGGGGTAGTCTCACGACGTCGGGCCAGCTTGGATGGAATGCACGCTCTCACTGATGCAGATACTCCCTCCAAGGCCTAGCCGGATAACAATCAGCAACTCAATGTGATGTATTAACTATCGAGGGCTGAACTCCGTCAATGTGAAAAATGCGGAACCACTTTCGCGCGTTGACGACCTGTTGGACCAGTTGCAAGGTGGAGGTACTTCTGCAAGATTGATCTCAAATCAGGGTACCACCGAATCGAGGTGGCTCCGGAAGATCAACACAAGACGGCTTTTCGAACCAGGTATGGTCACTACGAGTTCGTGGTTATGCCTTTCGGATTAACAAATGCACCTGCCACCTTTCAAAGGTCAATGAATGAATTGTTTCGACAATAGCTAGACCAGTTCGTAGTAGCCTATCTCGATGACATTCTAGTGTAGTAAGACATTAGAAGACCACGAGAAACACCTACGAATGGTTTTGCAGCAGTTGCTGGAGGGCAACTTCAAACTGAACCCGAAAAAGTCCGAGTTTGCTAAGCCTATAGTCTTGTACTTTGGGCGTATAGTAAACAAGGAGGGACTAAGGCCCGAAGAAAAGAAGATTACAACAATTTGAGACTGGCCCCAACCTAAGACTATAGCTGAGTTGCGACCTTTTCTAGGACTTGCTAGGTATTGTCGAAAGTTTGTCAGAAACTTCCTATGAGAAGACTTCTAAAGAAAAAAAAACCTTGGTTGTGGGACAAAGATTGTGAGTCATCGTTTAGAAAGTTGAAATATGCTCTGACTCATTACCCTGTCTTAAAGATTGTTGACCCTGCACTTCCTTTCATCGTCACGATTGACGCAAGTCAGTATGGGATTGGGGTTGTGCTACAGCAGGACGACGGTAAGGGATATAGACCAATAAAGCTTATGTCCAGGAGACTTTCGTCAGAGAAAGTGACCAACTCCACCTATGAAAGGGAACTGTATGCCTTAGTCGCTGCACTAGACACCTAGAAACACTACTTGTTAGGGAGACACTTCACTGTCTATTCAGATCATTCCACTCTGAAATGGATAAAGACACGACCAAGACTCTCTGATAAGCTAGTAAAATGGTCCTCTTTTATGGATACCTTTGAATTTGAGTTAAAAACAATCAAAGGAAAGTCTAATGTTGTTGCGGATGCTTTGTCGAGGCGTGCAGACTTCTTTGGAACCATTGTCTCCTATCTCGATATCGGGAATGAACTGAAGGAACGAATCCTAAAGGGTCATGAGAGTGATGCTATTTGGAGTCCTATCATCGGGACCCTACGAAAGAACCCTGAACTATTCCCTGAGTATCGAATGACTTATGGCTTACTCTTCTACGTGGATAAAACCGAAGAACGATTATGCGTTCCTCAGCAAGAACAAATCAAGAGTCTAATAATTGGGGAATGTCATGATGTTGAGGGTCGCTTTGGTTTTAAGAAGACGTATGCCGATGTCCGAGAACACTTTGAATGGAAAGGAATGAAAGAGGATGTACTAACGTATGTGCGGACTTGTCTTGTCTGTCAGAGGAACAAACCCGAAATGGCAACAGTCAGGTAATGGTCATTATATATAGATTCTCAAAGTATGTTATGTTCATTCCTTTGCCTGTTGAAGCTAGAACAGAACTGGTCATCCAGAAGTTCCAAATACGACGGGTTTTTGAGTATGGATTCCTGAAAACCATTGTCTCTGACAGGGATGTTTGACTCACTTGTCTACAATGGCAAAAGTAGATGGAAGTCTATGGCACCAGGTTGACCATGTTGTCAGGGAGACATCCTCAAACGAATAGCCAAACTGAAGAAGTGAATCGTCCGTGCCAACAACTTTTGCGCATGTATGTCTGACCCAATCAGATAGATTGGGATGAGAATTGACCTAAGATTGCTAGTGCTTATAATAACAGTATACATACTGTTACAGGAAGAACGCCTAATGCACTGCATGAAGGTTGGAAGCCTCGACGTCCTATTGATGCTTCAACTCGGGACCAGATTCAGAGGTTACCCCCAGGAACATGAAGAAGATATTAAAAAGGTAAAAGAAAATGTACAGAAAGCCCAACTTTAGATGATTGAGCAGGCCAACAAACATCGTCGGCCATCTCAGTTTCAAGAAGGAGATCTGGTATGGGTGAAGTCAAAAGAATTTGCCTTGGAAGAAAACGTGTCTCAAAAACTGTTGCCTGTCTACTATGGTCCCTGGATGCAGATGGACCTTCCTATCGAATAGATGTACCCCCACCCACACCTAAGGACCTACCCCATCTTCCATGCGTCTAAACTACTACTGTATGTAGAGGGAGATAACTTTCCTAACCGGCCATCTATGTTTCCACCCTCCATAAATGGAGGTTACGAAGTTGAGAAGATTCTGGAACATGGGTATTTTTCTATAGGTGGCAGAGGAAGACCACAGAAGCAGTATAAGGTACAGTTCAAGTCTCAACCTCCGTCTGAAGCCAGATGGTTTAGTAAGAAAGAACTCTTACCTACTAATCCTGACATTGTTGCTGCATACGAACGTGGGTTGAAAGGAAATTGATGTCTTTTCTGCGATGGAACTCGAAAATTGGGCCGGCAGGAATGCAATAAGCCATGCAGTATGCCTCGTGGAATGTCTGAGGGCCGTGCCAGGCCGCATTCAGATCCAGAAAGGGGGAAAAGAGCCCCAAGTGAGATTCAGGGCCTGCACGAATAACAGTTGACTAACGTCAACAAAAGGACGCCCAATAGTGAAAGTCAAAGTGTACCCAGCCCAGGCCGCTGGTCAGACGCACGCACTTGTTTGTATGCAGGTACCCATACAGCATCAGGACCAAAGGGAGGTCTGCAACTGTATGCAATTCAGGCCCTTGGCTGTGAGTCAATCTGTACCAGTGTGGGTGGGGAATTTGAGGCCAGACAGCCTCGTCAAATACTACATAAGGCTTGGCTTCCAGGTGGTCAACATTCAGTCTTTCTATGCTGCCTCGATGCTGGCTTGACTCTGGCTGGTCGCTGGCTGAGCGCTCGTACTGTGGACGACGACGCGGGACTGTGGCAGCATGCTGGCGCTTTCTGTTCTATGCGCCAGTCATTGCTGACGTGGAGCTGCCACCTGTCTACATTGTTGATGTGGCGCATGCCACTTGTCTACAAGGCTGATGTGGCGCATGCCACTTGTCTACATTGCTGATGTGGCGCATGCCACTTGCCTACATTGCTGATGTGGCGCATGCCACCTGCCTACATTGCATTGCTGATGTGGTGCTGCCACCTGTCTCTACTGCTGACGTGGCATTGGCCATGCTGTCTGCATGAGGTGACTGGTTGCAACAAGGAGGGAGATCGGGATCTGTGGATGATTGGGATCTGGTACTCACCTGAGGTTGATGTCGTTACCGTGAACTGCTGTTGTCTTCATGGTCTCCACGAGGTAATAGTGCCACGTGGCAGTTCTGTGTGATCAGGACCTATCAGACTTGGTACTGTATATTGGTTGTTGACGTGGAGGCGAGGGGAAGCCAGAAGGAGTGGGAAAGGGTTGGGGCTACTCTTGTGTGTTCATTGATTATCTCTTCCACCTTCTCCTCTCTTCGTCTTTGGTAACGAGATATTGTTTCAGATATCACTTCACGTTAACTGGAGACATTGTGCAGATCTGAGTCTACTTGAGCTTCGACGTCTGATGAGTATCTTCCAGTCTGGGTTCATTACATAGATGAAGTTGGCAAGAAAAAGGGCTGAAGAGGGTTATAGAGAAGAGTACAAACAGCAAGTAGAGGCTGGTGGTTTATGGTTCATGCAGCCGACATAAACCACGTGTGGGCCCTAGTTAATCATGTAATGGGCACTCGAAGAGGATTATGGTAAAGAATACAAACTTGAGCATAGGATGCCGGTTAATGGTTGTTCATGCATCCGAGATGGATCACAAGCAGGCCCAAGTTAATAATCTAATGGCCAGTATCGACAACCTGAGCAGACAACTGTCGCAACAGATTGCCCAAGAGATGGCCAATCAGAGGCAGCAGATTTGTGACCTCATGTCCAAGCTGTCACTCCCACCATGGAATCCTTGTCTCCTCCACAGACACGGCTTGCTGTGCTCATGATGGAGACTGAAATGTTGAACAACAGTACCGACATATGCTGCCCATCGATGACCACCTAAAAGTTATAAAAGAGAAATGTCCTGTTAACGACACGATGTTGGGTCACCCACGGTCACCCAGAATCGACAACAGAAAAACCACACAGCAGTCGCACACCACCATGTTGGACCACCTGCTTGGCCGATGGAGTTTCTGCCGTGTCTTATTGAAGAGTAGCCTGGAAGACCTGCTTTTGATTTGAAGTAGTGGTAGGCAAGTGTGCTGTAAGGGAACGGATTTGTGCGCACTCCCCACTCAGCCACACAGGCATACGGAACCTTGCACCTTTTCATAGTCACTAATATCTGGCTGCCTTTTGAACTTCCTATAATATTGGAGAGTGGAATGGGGCTCTGGTTGCTGCTTCTGTCCCAGAACACCCCTTAACACCGTTTTTGTAATTGTGTTTGATACCTGAGCAGGGATGGCATGATACCACGGCGCCTGACAAGCTTGACACAGGTGATGAATAATGGGGAAGCATAGATGATCCAAGGGCCTGGGTCATCATGGCACATGCTTCGGCCAGTTCTATTTCTTTTAAGGTGAGACCGCCTTCACTCCTGTGAGACTACTTGCATGGTCCTGTTGTGGAAGCTTTTCTTGATCATCGGTTTTCATTACGCCTGTTTCGAAAGATAAAAAATAAAAAAAATCAGGGCACCATGACTTTGGATGTCTTTTCTGACCGCATCTTGCGCATTGCCCCTTCTCCATTCTCTCTACCCAAGTGTCCACAGAGGTCCCCATGGCAGTTGCTGCTGAGGATACTTCAGAACTCTGCCTATTCCTCCTGTGACTCTGCCATTTTCTCCTGTTTCTTCTCCTCCTTCCTGCTGCTGCGGGGGCTCTTGTGGACCTCTTTTGGCAATTAAAGGACGGACTGATCCTGAGCCTGTTCCCTCTGTGACCCAGGGTTTTCTCCATAGACTTCTGTGGGATCATCATCTGTCTCCAGATTCTTCGTGTGGGCCAGTCCTGGTTCCACTGCACGTGACATTCAGTTCTTCGTCCCATGCACTGGGGTAAATCTGCTGGCATTCTGCCTTCACCACCTGGTTGCAAAACAAAATGTAATCCCGGGTGAGAAGAGAGCATTGCGAGGAAAATGAGATATAGCAAAATGACCGAATTCCAGAATGCCAATAACTAAACCCTGTCCACACACGCTGAAACAAAACCGCAAAACACAAGTCCATAGGCAACCTGAAAAAAAGAAAGGACAGGGAGCAAAGAGGAAAATGAGGTACAAGTCAATGTCGGGCCCCATGGAAACCAGAAATGGGCAAGGCAGCCCGCCCAGGATTAACTGGCACGCAAAAGGTCTCCAAATAGTGAGCTGGAATGCCAACGGACTAGGAAACATTCTAGCTGAAGAAGGCGAAATAAGAGATATCCGGACGGGCCTGGTGAGGAAAGATCATCCCAGACCCGACCTGATACTTCTCCAATCTGAACAGTCACACTAGAATACAGCAAAGGACGGAGAGAATAGTAGGGTGATGTGCATTCACACTATGGTCCAACGAAGATGGCCAAAGCAATAAAGAGACTGCAATCCTCATACCAAAAACATACAAGATTCTGATCGAAGGCCAGATCCTGAACAGCGAGGGTGACAGTGAAGAAGGCAGAGGTCATGGGTAGACATTAGATGGCAAGAAGAAGACCTGAGAATCCTCAAACTGTATGCACCTAACGCGGGACCCGAAATACTGACCTCCTTTGAGAACATAAAAACCCTCATCCCCAACCCGCAACCGGTAGTCATCGCACCCTGGACCCCAAACTGGACCGGATCTCAAGGACAGTACTAATGGGTCCCACAAGAGCGGGTAGTAGGACATGAAACCTGATGACATAATTTGAACTCATCGATCCACTCAGGGCAATGCATCTGGATAAAAAAGTTTTCTCCCGGATAAGGAAGAACCAAGCCAATCGGACATCATTGTCCACGTTTGACTACTTCCTTATATCCGAGAGTTTACAAGGCGCAGTCAAAGAAGCCGAAATCCTTCCATCTGCAGCACTCAAACAACTGGACCATAAACCCATTCAATTGCTGCTCAACTTCAATTCACCAGTCGAAACAGGTCAGGGATTTTTCAGACTGAACAATTCCCTCCTAGTGGAGCTAACGCGAACAGTATCAGCAGAATCACGAGGCATAGCTGTCTGTTGCTGTAAAAAAAAATTGATCCCTTCATAAACAGCGTGAGTTCAGGCAGACAAATACACACCAATGGTTCATCGATAGTTACGCGGAGCTAACACGAACAGTATCAGCAGAATCACAATAGCCGGAGACCGCAAGAGGAGAAGAGAGGAACTCCACTTCGCCATCTCAATTGCAGAATCTAACCTGGCAGAGGACCCCTCTAGCGAATTCTACCAGGAACTATTAGCTGATACCAAAGAAGACCTAAATGAGTGGAGAAGGTGGGAGATGAGAGGTCTGCAATTACGAGCAAGGATGACTGATTACACACTCAACGAGTCCATGACTAAATTCTTCTTCTCCAGAATCAAAGCAAATGTAAGGAACAACATGATAGAGAGCCGCAAAGACCCAATAGATCAAGGGAACATCAAAACAGCAGGCTTGAAGATGGTTAGGATAGCCAGGGCATTCTCTGCAGATCTATATGAATCGAAGACACCCTCACCCCCGACCACAGCGAACTTAGCAGCCCGTCAACTCATGCTGTCATACCTTGACAAGACGGTTTCGACAACCGAAGCGGAAGGCCTGGACAAACCCCTAACCCTAGCTGAGCTACACAGAGCCCTGATCTAGATGGGAAATGACAAAGCCCCGGGCGTCAACGGCCTCTCAAAAGAATTTTAGAGTTGCTTCTGGTTGACCCTAGGAGAGACTTGCGCGACTTTTTCAACGACAGCATGCAAAAAGGAGGCCTAGGCAATGAACTAAGCACCAATGTGGTTTTATTACTGTATAAAAAGGGAGACAAAGAAGACTTAAAGAACCACAGACCCATATCACTACTCACCACACCCTACAAAACTAAGGCTCTTGCGAATAGAATCACAAAACTAATGAAGAAATGCTTTCACATCGACCAAGCAGACTTTATCTCGGGCAGGTACATACTGCACAACGTGATGACGCTGAATGAGGCAGCAAAGAAGATCATGGAAAAACGAATGAAGGTTGCAATCCTATTTTTCGACTTCGAAAAGGCCTATGACCAAGGCAATTGGGATTTTCTCCACGCCTGCATGGAGAAAATGGGGGTAGGCCCAAACTTCAGAAATTGGGTGAAAGTCCTTTATTCAGACACTACAAGCAGAGTCCAGGTCAACAGGACCTATCGGAGATCGGTCAGACAAGGCAACCCATTGACTCCACGATATTCTCTTCATTATGGAAGCCATAGCTTCCTTCCTTCAGAAAGATCCATCCATCGACCACCTTACTGAACGCAATTTCAATCCGCTACACGACTTCGCTTTACCCACTGCACTAATGTTCGCCGATGACCTCACTGTTCTCATTCGCTCCAATTATTGTTCTTTCCAAGCCCTCATAAGAGCAATGGAAGCCTTCAGACTGGCGTCAGAAATGAAGGTCAATCGGGGAAAAACTGGAGGTTGGTGGCTAGCAGACAGCACCCATCCCGAACCAACTGATACAGGCACACCCACGTCATGGACAGCGGGAGATCAAGCACTATGTTTCCTAGGCATCATGGTCAACAAGGATGGAGTATGGCCAGGAATGGGTCAGAACCTAATTGCCAAGGCAATCACTCGCTTGGCCCTATGCAAAACCGCTCAGGCCTCGTTAATCGCGCGCGCCTTATTAATTAACATGACAATCTTCTCCACACTGTGGTACATGGCATCCATCTGATCTCCCCCTGATGCCGTCCTCAATACGTTAGAAAACAGGGCGAGATGCTATCTGTGAACAAGAGACCCCAACAGGACCACATTTATCAACAAGGTAGCCTGGAACCACATTATTAGGAAACCACAGGAAGGGGGCCTTGGGCTAATTGACCCCAAACAGGAGTATAGCACTGCAGATGAAATGGACTATCAAGATACTGATCAGGCAATTTATTCCATGGACCCAGATGGCTCTAGACAACATCAGAAAGCTGGCACCCATCGACTCCCCCCCGGATATGAGAGGCCTCTACTGGCCTATGGCGAAGGACTGGACAATCAAATCAGGCAGACCTCGCACAAGAAACCCAGCAGAGCCTATCACAACCCCCACCCAAACAGCTATCTCATACTGGAGACCTACCGTCAAAGCCTGGCGTAGAATGATGCCAAGCAAACACGGTTCTCAAGGAAACAGAGAAGAGGTCCTGAGACAACCTCTCTTCTGCAACTCTTGGATCATAGACCCTAGCGGAGTGTCGTGGACATTACGCAGAAAGGACCGGAGATGGCTATCGTGGGTGGAAAAAGGTGTGTGGCAGGTGAAACACATCTGGGCAGAGGATCGAGGACGATGGTCTATCGAACAGGAGTTACGAAATGTTTTAAAAGGCTGCTACACCCTTACTGAAAACCTAACGCTGATTCAGAAGAGCATTCCAACACAATGGCTCTCCCTCCTAAGGGAGGATTTTTTGTGGAAATCCAGGGACTGGGGCATACTCATCTCCCAAACCCAGCCTACCAGAGCATATTGATTCGTCTCTCAAACCAACCCACTTAGCTACCTATCTAAATTCTACTCGTACCCCATCGCTAATCACAGCCTACAAGAGCTGGAAATCCTGAACAAAGAACCCCAGTGCGACACGCTAGAAACCTTCCGACTGAGAAAAGTGAGGGTCTCTAAGGCCAAGCCCTGGAAAATCTTCCAACCGGATCTCAGCATTTCAGACCTCGAATTCGACCCGCAAGAGTTGGTCTGGAAGCAGGGTAAGTTAGGGAGAGCGAGGGCGATATTTGAATACGATGTCAAATTCGGTTATGACTTGGGGCTACAGACCACAGATCTGGACCCCAGAGTCGAAGGAAAATGGCAGGAGATCCTGAATCTAGACCCCACAGACCCCATTTAAAGTACCTGTCTATTAAACCGGTTAGGATCCGAAGCATGCAGTGGCTCATAGCGCACGCATCTCTGCTGCTCAATCAATGGCTCCACAAGAGGAGGAAACATACGGACCCTGACAGATCTGAATTATGCAGGTTGTGCACAAACAACTTCCGTCCACAACTCCTCTGAACATCTGGCTCCTATCAAACAATACTGATAATCTCAAGGGAGGCAAGGAAGTCTGATTTCACCAGCTCACGAAGCTGGCTCTATGGGTAATATGGAAAAGGTGGTGTACCAAGACTATCGAGCAGAGGTTGACATTGGGTGACCGTGACCTGACCCGACCTGACCGTACCCAGCCGTACCTGACAGTTCTGGATGGGTGCGGGTATGGCATGATTAGTATGCACCAGGGCAGCTGGGTCTGGAAATCTGAGGGGGGTATATGGCCGGTGCAGCAAACTGTAGGGTGGGTGGGGCTGGGTGTTGACACAGTCCTTGGACGGTTACAGCTGGGCAAAGGTTTGCCCTAGTTCCGGGTACGGCTGGGTAGAGGTTTTGTGCGGGTGACTCGAGGCCTGTTGGCATACTGGGCATATTCGGCAAGCCTAGGTAGTATTAGAGCAAGGCCTGAGCCTTTTTCTTCACTGGGAAATAGTGGTACTAGTGGGGCATGCCCCTAGTATAAAAATGTGTCTCTGGTGGTCTGTCGTTCATCTTAGGGCCGAGTTAGTACTAGGGCCAGGCCGTATTATTAATTTGGCCTGGCCCCAGTCATTTCATCTTAGGGAATACGGCATTCACTTATAAGCTTTGACTATAATTGTGGTCAGATCCATCGAAATCTGGCTGTAGTTGCGGCCAAATGTTGACAAGAAAGTATCACTGTGAGTATCCCCAGCCACTGGCCCATTGCCGCCGCCAAAATTCAAAGTGGAAGAATCCGACATGCAAAGGTCTAAGTTTGAAATAAAGATAAAAACTAAGCCTGGGTGGAAAATTTTGGGCACAGGTACGGCTAGGCACGGGTGGATGGATACTGGGTTCGGGTGCGGCTGGATGCGGATGAACGAAAATTTGGCCTGGGTGTGGCTGGGTATGGGTAGACAATTTTTTAATCACCCTGGGTGGGCTGGGTACGGGTAGAGAAAAAAATAAATTAGCGCGGGTGGGCTGGGTCTGGGTAAACAAAATTGTGTTTACGTGGGTCCGGCTAGATATGATACACCAAGGCTTGGGCTAGGTCGGATATGGGTAGGAAAAAAAATAGTTTTGCGACCTCTGCTATCGAGGGCACTGAGGTGGCAAGGGAGGACATGTGGATTCCACTGCTGGGAATGGCGGAAACTGAGATTCGATCCAAGTGGAGGGAGGTGACGTCAGCAATGAAAGTCAGACCAGAAAGGCTAGCCGTCAAGAGACGGTCTTTCGTGAGAAACTGGCTTCTACAGGGAAAGATCGCAACTGTGGCAGATAACAGGTTGATTTGGAAAAAATGGGACAGCGCAACTTCAACAAGGACGATGACCCAGTGATGGGCAAACTGAGATTACAATCTCAACAATATAGACGACTCTTCTCTTTTCTTGCTTTACACAAATCATCTGACAGAGTCACAGTAGATTCTGAGAGGAAAAGTGGTAGGGCAAGCTGACAGTCAATCCTCTGGCTCTGGAGCAATCAATGCTGGTCAGGGTTCCTTCAGCCAGACAGAAGGAAGCGCGAGAGACTTGCCGGTGGGAAGGAACCGGACTGACACTCCCAGGATGGATATGGAGTCAGGACCATAAGGACCTGTTTCAACCAAAAAAAAAAAAAAAAAAAAAAAAAGAATTCCAGAATGCAATTTCACATTCAAAGCCAGAAAGTCCAACACTGTCCAGAAAGCAGAAAATGCGCTAATATTCCACCAACGGAGAACCAAGGCACCGAATCCGAATGCCAATGAGTGCATAATCTCGCCACCACCAACATATGTATCCAAAGTCCTCCCTCCTACTTGTCGCTTAGCGCCCGGACTACTTCTACACAGCTGCTAGCAGCCTACGAATTGACAATGCATCCCGTTGACATCAGCAGCAACTGAAGTGCATGAAGATGTCAACCTTTTAGACTATCGCCAAGACCAGGTACATGCCCTCACATCATCAACCTCATCTCTCTCTCTTTCTCACCCTCATC
This sequence comes from Chara braunii, assembly GCA_003427395.1. Taxonomy (NCBI): domain Eukaryota; kingdom Viridiplantae; phylum Streptophyta; class Charophyceae; order Charales; family Characeae; genus Chara; species Chara braunii. Next base: position 1,150,304 of record BFEA01000053.1, read on the forward strand.
TTCATCACCCTTCTAATACACTAGACCACCACCACCTCCACTGGCTCTGTCCAAGCTGAGCCCTGGCTACGTGGGGCTGGCTATGGCGCTGCCCTCAGCAGTGCCCTGCCTTCTCGCACGCGTGCACGCACACTTGCCTGCACTCTAGCGCAGCAGCAGACCCGCGACCGCTAGCTCCAGCACTGCTGCCGCATGTGCTTGCAAGTGCCCGACCACTTCACCCTGCACCCTGCCCTTTCCTATATGGAAAGAGGCGGGCACTTGCCTTTGCCTTTGCTACGCCCATGTGAGACCAAGTTCCCAGTAGCTTCAGTCTCAGCCAAAGTGTGTGCGCCCAGGCCCGATTCAGACAGTGGCCTGGGACCGAATTGGTTAGGCATGCCCAACCACCCAGGCACAAACGTGAGATGCTCCCTGCTTCGACCACGTTGCTGGAAGAGCCTGGAAGGCTCACACATATTTTGGATTCTCAGAAGCAACTGTCTGGCGCCGACCAAGATTTGCAAAAATTGTCGAGTTCAGGGCGCATTGAGATTCAGGGGGGCCGCCTTCACTTAGGGCGGGCACGCTGTCGGAGGGGGCGGCGTCCCGGCCCTCCGCTGCGTGCTAAACGCCTGCTCACGCATCTTCGTTGCACGCTGAAGACCTGCTCCCTAAACCCCGCTGTGTGCTGTGCTTGCTCGTGAGTTCTCGCAGTATCTCGGGTCTGCCTGGGCTGCACTTTGCTGTGGGACCAGTCCAGTCAACGCTACCACCGACAAAAGGATGGGCGCGCCACTGGGCTTTCCATTGGTCCACGTAGGCTCGGCGCCCTGCGGTACAACAGAGCACAACCGGCCTGTGGCCGTGGTAGCCGCCGGGCCCGCCCAGGGACGTGAAGGTAGAGGGACCGGCGCAGTCCTTTCAACTGCGCGCCAAGTGCCCTCTGGCTGGGTTATGGGATAGGTACAGGGGCTGCAGAAACTCGTGAAGAAGAAGGGGGGAAAAAATAAAATAAAAGAGAACAAGTGGATGCCCGCCGCAGACGCGGCGGAGACCACGAGGGAGACTGGAAAAAACTCATTGCAACATGAGGGACAATTTGTTCCTTGCCACAGCCAGGCCACACCTGACAGGCAGAGCTATGTTCTGTGGCCTGGTTGATATGGCAGTGCATCTTCCCATGATCCAGAGAAAGATTCATTCTCGTTTCTCGTTCACGAGGGACGTATTCGAATGTGAGGATGGCGACGACGTGCCTGTGCACTTGTGTTTGAATGTCGGGGAGGCTGCGATGGAGATCACACGAGGGAGACGGGTGATGCGATCGAAGTGCGGGAGGGGAAGGCTGCGAGAACTAAATGAAAACGGTGCGGGGGGCAAGAAATGACCCCAAAAAAAAACGAAACGATGCCCCTGCAAGCAGTGCAAAAATCGGAGGGTGGATAGTGGTGCGGCGAGGCCCTCACCAGATGTGCAAAATGAGAATGAATCTCCTGCTAGATCATGGGAAAAATAGGCGGCCATATTTTGAGCTCGCGGGCGGGGACTCAAAAAGAATACGACTCGGAGCGCTAAGCCGATATCCGTCACGACCGCGCCCGTCCCGGCTACCGACCTCCCCAACCGTCGTGCTCTCCTAGGAGCGCTGAACCGATACCCGTCACGAGCGAGCCCGTCCCGGCTACCGGCCTCCCCAACCGTCGCGCCCTCCTAGGTCTCCTGCAGCACCGCGCCCGGACCTCCCTGCCCGAATTTCTTTGGGCCCAGCGGGAGCGTCACGCGCGGGGAGATGGAAACGAGAGAGTTTTGTGTTTCACGCCTGCGCGCGAATCCGGACTGCTACGTTCGAGTGTCAAATTGGACGGTTCCATAGTTGTAGTGGTGCTAGGGTCTTCCTCTCTTTTTCCTTCTTCTTTTCCCTTCTTTTATTAACTTCCCTTTCCTCTTAGCCCTTACGGACTTCAAGTTCTCCGCCAGTCACGTCGCGGGGAGGGCAAACGGTCCAGTTTTTGAAATTATGTTCAAGGGCGGGTGGCCTAGACTGGCTGGCCCTTTACGTCTCGATCTACTGCAGGTGCGACAGCCTGGTGGCTGTCGCGTAGGACCCCAAAAGAGGGGCAGCTCGCGACCGCTTTGGTAGGAAGCTTATCACCTCCCGTGGAAGGTCATAAGCCACCTCCTTGCCATTGGACACGGGTACCCATCAGGGAAAGTCTGGTGGCCTGCTTTGAAGGGAAGGAGGCGTCGTCGGTATCCCGTTATGGGACTACTGCGCGCCGATCCCAGTCTCTCAGGTTAAACTGAAAAGGCTGCGTGCGGACGCCGCTCCAGGGATCGTTGGGTCATAATTGGCTTGCCCTTTTTTTTTTTTTTTAATACTATTATTACTGATTAAATTGCTAAGTTAGGGCGGGCGATTTTAACCGTGAAGTCCCAAAGTAGTACTAAACACCTCCTCTAGAACGCAGGGACTGCGGCCCATAGTAATCCTATAAAAATGGGGACTGCTACGTTACTCGTAGCAGGCCATGAGCCGTACGCAGGCTACGTCGTTGTGCCAATGCGGGTAGTTTGAGGAGGAAGTGCAGGGCAGCGAAGTGAGGAGGTGGTAGGCTGTCTTTGTGCGGGGGTACCGGACGTCGAACTTCGGCTATTCTGAAAGTGTGCGGCCATGGCTCTACATGGCTATAGCCCGGACTGTTGGAACCTCCTAACGCGTCGGAGGCCGATGGTAGGGGAGGGTCCCTGGATCACCACCGTTCTCAACTACGATGGGGGAGAAGAGGCAAAGTTGAAGATCAATGCGGAGGGAGCTAGGGAGGCAGAGATAAGAGCAGATCAGAAGTTGTAGGCGGTCATGACTGAGGTAAAGGACAAAGCCAAGCGGAGGTGCAGAGGGACGGCGTCACAACTGAGGTCCAGGTGACAATCTCCTACCATGAGGTTGAGACCTCCACAGATACCGCGGAACGAGAACAGGCTCACCTAGATAGGGACCCGGGGGGAGAGAGCGAGGTCAGCGCGGCGGAGACCTTGTCGTGGCACGGGTTGGACTAGTGGCGGAGAGATCACCCGCCGGCTGAGCCTGTGGAGAGTGGCCCAGAGGCCAACTCGCGACGACGGAAGGAGCAGGACCGCTAGGCAGCAACACAGAAGGTAACCCACGACGACGAGACTAGGCAGTTACAATCAAGGGGCACGGAGCGGAGAGAGAGGGAGAGAGACAAGAGGACGAGACTGGACAGAGGACGTGGCGGGTGATTGTGGTGATCGCGAGTCTTGCCTGTGTCATGGTGAAAACGAACTCTCGAGCATTGATCTGGTTAGCCTTTGCGCAGAGACTCTTAGAGCGAGCAGACGTCTCAAGTGAGCAGACGAGGGGAAGGGCTGCTCATGCACTCGGAAACAACGTATCTGGAATCAGCATGCTAGCATACTAGTTGGCATGCACGGAGGAAGGAGGGACTGGTGAGAAGGAGGTGCTGGAGAAATAAGGTTATATAGAGAGAGTGCGAATAGAGAGAGGTCAAAGAAATACATGTGCTCAGAAGGGGTGAGTGACGGCAGGCGTTGCCGCCTTGTTTGTTGCCGTCATCATTATTTTGTGATTAATGGCGACTCGTCCGGAGGCGAAGTCCTAGACTTCTATGACCGGGCCAGTGATTTCGGACCGGAGGTCAGGGGCAAAAGTTGGCCAGTGCGTTGCGTGAGACGCGTCTGCATAGTGCCCTCAAGGGCACGCTTGTGTCCCTTGTTGACGTCATGAGTTTAGCGTAGACGGTCTCATCGCTTGCTGCAAGGCGGCTGCTTCTAGTCTGGCAGAGCTGAGTTGGGCAATGTAAAGAGTGCCAGTGAAAGGGGAGTGAGACTTGCACAAGAAATCTGTGAAACCTATGCGAGAACGAGTCGACTGACGTCATTCCCCTCACGAGTGCCTGAGCCACAAAAGAGTGTCAAATTGTCCACCCTTGAGATGTTGCGAGCAAGTGAGTGATGGGCACACAAAGCCAGTCCGTGCTGCTGTGCAACTGGAGTGATAGCTAGTACCCCCTCCAACTAGGCTATCTCCGTTATATCCCCGCTTTATGATATGCAGTCTGGTTCCGTACAAGATACGAGTCAACGAGGTGGGACGAGAGTTAACGGAGATGCAGGTCCCTAAGTGGTGAGGAGATGTTTCCCCTTTGCAAGATGCGCTAGGCGCGGTAATGATACGGATCGATGATAATTGGCAAGCGATCTAAGAAGTTAGATTTGTTGTTGGACGCCTGAGGTGAAGATGGTTTAGCTAGGGTTGGTGGTTTGACCTGGTGCAAAGAATTGACGTTGTTTGTCTCTGTCCGCGTAAAGGAGATAAGCTTAGCTTGATCTTGAACTGAGGTGAGTATGGGCGTAACATCTTAGACGTTGACGAGGAAGGTGTTACTATGGTCAGACTTGTGAAAAGGAATAGAGTGCGTCAATGCGCTGATGTCATCAACATGTTGAAGAGAAGGTTTCTATTTGTCGTCTCCTGATTAATTGTTGCTATCATTTGAGTGTCCTTGCTATCCAAATGGTGAAGCCTTGCCAGTAGTATGCGGGTAATAGACCGAGAGGGGTGGCGGCATCGGGCCTAACAAATGGGGCATTGAATTGTGTGAAGCCCTGCTCCAATTGTGCGAATCAAGTGATAGATCTATGTTTATATTGTATGCAGAAGTGCAATGAAGAGGACAAAAGTTGTAAGAGTTGTTGAAGCCTCAACTTCCTCTTTTGAGGACTTACAAAGAAAACCCGTGACAAATACGAATTGGAATGATTGAATGTTTTGCTTTGATCTTGCGAGCCTGCAAATACTCGTACAATCGTATGAGTGTGCGACTGTACGAGCTCAGAGGTATTCATGCAAGTGACCGCACGGGTCTATAGATGCTAGCATGAATGCATGAGCGACCATACTAGCATATGAACACCCGAGTGGCTGTGTTAATTTATAAGCGTTTGTCTGAGTGTGATCTTGCAAGGGCCTGTGCTACCACACCAACCTGTGAACTCACATGTGAACTTGTGAGCGCACTCTCAAGCCAGTGGACAAGACTGTCAACTTAACTCTCCACTCTGGCTGGCCCTAGACGTGCAATGGGGATCAGTCCTCTGTGAGTGCCGAGTATGAGTAATGAGCCGCAGGGGAAGGAAAAGACAGTTGAGAAAAATTGTTTACTTGATCGCCAAGTTTCTACTTGATGGGGATTAGTAGTTGTAATTAGTGTTTCAAACGTTGGTGAAGATTGACTAGTCTGCCTAGGGTAGTGATACGTTTCCTGTCGTGTGACCATGTACATCGGCCTGCTAGTGAAAATGAAAGCCTTTATCATTCCCTACTTTCACCCTTGAGGTTGAGAGGTCTTAAGGCTTGGGGGTGGCTGTCTAAAATATTTTGTACCCGTTTAATTAAACCCTCGCGTTTTTTTAAAACCCTTGAGGAACCCGATTGGACAGAATCTAGGGGTGATCCTGTGGGTGTTTTCTGTTTTGTCCCATGAGTGGGCAGTCTTCAAATGTAATGCACTGATCCAAACGAAACCCAAGGAATAATCCTAAATTGCTCTAGTTACACAGAAGTGCCCCGTTGCTCAGAAAACAGAAGCAGACATACCATTGGTCTCTTTCGAGACTGCCCTACAAGCACTCCCGTCACCGGGGGACGAGCTCGCATGATCAGCCCATGATCTAATCTAATGGAGATAAAGATCCCTATATGGAGTCGTCAGCTCCCTGATCTCAGATCAAATCTCTTCGAGCCCTAGTGGAAATGTGCTTAAGACTACGGCGTTGATTACAAGCACCTTGTCTTTCTTTTCGCCATCCCATCAAACTGAGTCGGAACGTGCCCCACGATCGGAGTGATCACTCTTTGTGCGAGACTGACTTTAAGTTGAGGTTTGACTCGATGAATTAATAGCTAGGCGCTCGATTCCAGCCCACGCAAATAGGCAGAGAGACACCTCGCATGTAACCTTCTTCTTTTAAAATTCAAGCTACAGTCGGACTGCATAAGCTTAAAACTTTCACTCTGGACATAGAGTATCCCGATCATGGATGCTCGACAAGTGAACAGATATAGCACCTTGAATTCCCAAGGGACTGGCTCGGGTAGCTACTAGAGGATCTGTGTGAGCAGCATCTCAGTCAAGCTGCTGAGAAACAACGCCTGGGAACTGCTTGTTGGATAACGCTCAGTGGCTGACCATAAATACTCTGGGGTCCTGTTGAGGATGGATACCCTCTTGTCTCCACAAAGTCCTGTAGAAGTCATTGACCACCTCCCTAGAGTCAGTGCCTAGACCCCCTTGTCATGGCCGAACGTACGGAGACCAGGCTGGCCTGACTTTTAACCCAAGAGAACTAAGCAGTGAGTGAAAGTCAGAGAACTACTCAACTGAGTTTCCTCCCATAATTGGTTCTACTGATTATTCGGGTCAGTATTATTTAAGGCATAACATGGAAGTGGGTCGATGCCGGTTTTGTGGCAACGGTGTTCCATGACTGTATTGAAAACCTGGGGTCACTACAAGAATTGGCCAGTGTAAAACGGGGGCAACGAGGGAGGGCGGTAATGTAAGTGTCCCATCACTTGATCGATGCAGACAGACAAAAGATTATAGTTGGGAGGTTCTGCTGATTACCACGCTTAACTCAAGTCGTAGTCCAAGGCTAAACCCTTGTTTGAGCCATGTCTAAGCAGTGGTAATCCTAGTTCACGAGACAAACAAGGAGTGCTAAATGCGTCATCTACTTTCCCCATACCCACTCATACCGGGGCCCAATGTCATCTCTGAACAGAGGGCACTGTCAAGAGAAACGATACAACATCTGATTAACTGCCTAGAGGGAGATCATTGTCATCCGGATTGGATGCCACATCAAGCAAAGGGTTTCGCCGATGGTTCCAAAGCTCATGCCTGGGCAATCTCAGTATCTGACAGCTTCCCAATCTGGGTATAGAATGAACGTGATGTGCACGTTCCTTACCAGACTCCTGGGCAAGGTCAGTGTGCAGATAGCATACCTATGATACCGATAAGCCGACGATCATCATATAACTCTATATGAATCATGTGAGACAAGGTCGCACTGCAGTTCCAAGTGCTAGTTAGGGTATCAGTTGTCTTCTCTTCATGTACCTCATCAAATCGGGGCCTTGGAATGAAAGAAAATGAATCATGAGGGACTCGAAGATATTTGTGATGAAATGTGGGATCCGTAAAGACAAGAACGAAGGATGGGAAGAGGAAACTTTTCGAGACATGGAATCGCGCAGAGAGATCCTGAGAGAGTGTGCAAATCAGGGGATTAAAAAAGAGAGGTACATCAAATACATATTCTACATCCGTGATCATATCGGTAAGCTGCACAGCACAGGTTCCTTCTTTGAGACCATCGAGAAAGCCAGGGCAAAGCTAAAGTGATGGTCATCTATCCGAACTTTCCTACTTTGTGGGTTCAACAGTGAAGCAGTCACTGAACATCACTAACTTCTCCTAACCATTTTCGACAGTCGACGTTCAGTGATTCTCATATCAACAGTCATTGCCCCCTAACTTTCGATGTTGGAGACCTCTTTGACAGCCACCCACCAGAGTCAGCTAAGTCGGCATTCCTTGATCAGTTCAGCCCGTACGTGATACTTTGCAATCAGTCAACTATCAACTATTCACCCGACACATGAACAATGTTACCTCATTTTCGGTTCAACAGACGGTCTTGGATGGGCTCAATCAAATAGTCTCTAAAGATGCTTTCCAACACCTGTATGTCAGTGCAATAGACTTTAAGCAAAAAAAATTATCCGTCTTTGTAGTCCACACTGAGTTTGCAGGGGGTACTATTCATGACTTGAGGATCTATTTGAAGAAGGGCAAGGAAATTAATGATCTCTGTGACTGAGTTTGGGCCTCAACAGCGGAGTACCTTGAGGAGAAAGAAAGAGAACTAGATGAGAGAGTGGTACCAAGCTGGTCCGTAGCTTCGGACCCAAACTCTACGCTGAGTACCCCAAGCCTCCAGTTCCTTTCATCCTCAGAGATAGTTCTTGTCGGGGTGACGTAGTGGACCTGGCCAAGAGGTGCATTTTTCCAACAGAGATTGACTATGAGGTCGTGACCGAACCGTCCGAGTTTCGGCATCTCAGACGAGGGATCTTCTCTCAGCTATATCTTCCTACTCTATGGGACGAGTTTTGTGCTATGGTTGACTTCCGTATCATGGGCCTTGGAGGGAAGTGCTCGAAACTTGCAGTTTTAAGGTAGCTCTACATCGAGAGGTCACAATCTCAGGAAGTACGTGGACATGGCTCAAGGCACAGGAAACTCACAGTCAAATGAGAGATTGAATAATGGGCCTAGAGGGATGAATGAGGACTCATGACGAATGTCGGTCATGCCTCTTCATCTGTACTTTCTGATATTATTACAAGTTCTCATTCTTCCCTCATTTATCCTTGTCATTGCTCGAGTCAGTCGGTCCTGCTTCACTTGCTTTGACTCTGCTTGATGAATGTGTTCTTTGATGATTTTGTTACAATTTTAAAAAATTAGTAAATTGGCAAATTTGATACACACCAAAATTTTGTGATTATTATTTGCATGATCTTTATTGTTCCGAATCAAAACAAAAGATTCGTGAGACCAGGAGCAGTGAAGACCGCAATTGAAGGGTCTCGCTCGAAGCCGAACGCACACAACAGGAAGCGATTTGCTCTATTTAATTTATTTTCTTATTTATTGCAAGCAATCAATAAAATCCTGCATGACAGCATATTGGCTTTCCGGTCGCTGAAAGTGGCCTGACTAGGAAAAAGTGCAACAAAAATGGCGCTGTTGCCGGAGACATGAAAAATTTTCGTGTCCAGGACGAGCTTGGGTCAGCAATAGCTTTGAGCTTTGATTAGGGTTTAAGAATTGTTGACAATGTCTGAATTTTCAGATTGACTTTCCCATCCTAATCGAGTTATTATTCTCTTGGAAATCCCAGTTGCTAACCGAGTCCTATCTCTTCATGTGTGAGGTACCATACTGGACGGAGAAGGAGACTGGCATTTATTGGAGAGGATCAGGCTTGATTAAAGGTATGCCTTATGAGCTGTTGACACTTTTGAGGAGATTGAAGAGGAAAAATAACGAATTAAATTATGGAATGTTAGTAAAGTATCCATTGAATGAGTTGTCTAAACTCACTTCTAGAGAGATATTTCCCTATTAGTACCAACACTGTTGGGTTTATCACTCTGGCAGTTCGACCATCTGTGTAGTGTTGACTCGCTTTTTGGAGGGAGATATCTATGATATTCGCCTTTACGTTAAAAAGGGAGGCTGCAATGATGGAGAGACCTTTAACTGGCTATGAAAAATTGCTATTCAATCTATCTATGATGAGAAAGCAGAACTAAGCAAACAAAGAAAGAAAGTGGAGTGGGGACTAATGTCAGTAAGCCATGAGACGGTTTATATTCCTCCTATTCCTAACACCTATTGTTATGGATGTAGTTGGCTACCAGTTATTTACATAATACTAAAGAAAGAAAAATGAAGGGACTGCCATGAGCATAGAAGGACTCTCAGTAAAGGAAAACAACAATTGGGAATGGTGCATCTTGTATGGAAGGCAAAAAGGTTTTAAGAAGAACATTGTTAGTGGCAAGAATTTTAGTCGTGAGAGGCAGATTATATGTAGTGACTAGGTTCAATAATCCCTTCATAATTATGAGATATGAGACTTGTGGAAGAGACCGCACAATATTTCATATTCCAGTGGTCAAGTTCATGAATACTGACAGCTTGGACGTGAGAATTTACGCCCCAGCGTGTTTAGAGAAGGAAGTTGATTATTTAGAATGTCGGACAGGGGCTTACATTAGTCTTGTAAGAACAAAAGAGTGGCTTGAAAAACGACAAAGAAAAGAAACTTGGGAAAAGGGAGTGAGGGAGTTTGAGAGGCTCCCTAGCTTCTCTACTACTGATGGCTTTTATGACAGGAGAGATTGGATGCCTCTGCTGGAAGCCATTGCCATGGTAGGTAAGGCAAAGGAGAGTGACTCTACTGTGGTGATAAAGTCCTTGCTTCTGAATACCTTTGAGCAGCGGTTTGAGATCCCTGACTATATTCAGCCTGAGATCTATCTTTCTTGACACTATTTATAATGATCAATAATGTGTGGATCGGTTGAACAGCTAATGTTTGGGGTTGTATTGGAAGGAAGGGTAATCAAAACAGAAGGTACTCTCCGGATCTCAGTCAAAAACCTCTTCACTATGGATGAGCTTGAGCTTTTGCAACCCTTCCTTGATCGAATGAGACTCTGCCTTGAGGGCTGTTACGGATCAGACCAAGATTAACTATCTGTTGAAGATAGTGAGAGTGGGGACCGTTGAAAGAGTATCCTATCACTCCCTTCAGAGAGCGAGTCTCTCCTGCCAGAAGAATCAACAACAATCTATAAGCAATGCAATTTGATTATGAGATTATAGACCTGACAAGGTACTTTATGATCTGGGGTATTGTAAACGGGTATAACCGAACACTGAGTGGGGACGATGAGAGGAAACTGATTGAGGATTATATTGAGAGATTAAGAACGATCTCCTTGCCCTTGATCTCTACTCAGACTATTATTGCCCATACTCTCTACATACAAAATTCTTAAGGGGTAGAACAAACAAGAGAGGAGAGGGACGAACCTGTATCTCGTACAAGAAGAATAAAAGATAGAGAGTGGGAAAGAAAAGGGCAAGAGTGGCAGGAAGAGAAATAAAGGGAATATTAAGAAAAAGTTCATGGTCAAGATATCTTGGATGAGGGAGTTCAAGGCCTAGCTCCTCTGCAGAGACTCATGAAGAGACCTTGGTGGGTGCAATATGGGAGTTGGTCGAAAGAGTTGACACTATAAAAGGAGGGTCAAGTATTGCAAGGGCCAAAAAAACAGAAGAAATAATTTATGTTTTAGAGGGCCTAAAGTAAATGATTTCTTGGACAATTATGAATTATTTGGACTCAGCTATGGTTGGATGGACAAACAGCGACTTAAGCACCTTTTATCATACTGTGACTCTGACTCGAGGTTGTTTGTCCAAGAGTTGATGGAAGGGGCCACAACATGGGAATAAGTTAAGGAATGAATGAAAAAAGAATTTTAGAAAGACTTTGTTCCAACCACTACCAAGGATCTTCTCAACATCAAAAGGGTAAAGTATGATACCTTTAATGTTTTCCTCCAGACTTTTATCCGAACAACCAGAAAAATTTCATATTCAGAAGAGGCCCAGAGATGTCATTTCTTCGTGACTAACTTCATTGACAATGAGAGACAAACTGTTCTCAATCAAGCTCAACACTACCCTCTCAGATGGGATGAAATGGTTGCAATAGTCATAACTCTACTTACTGTCTCGCACAAGAAGTGGTCACTGGATCAGATCAGTACGTTGGCTAAAGATTGGTAGATAGAGAATGGTATGAACTTTGGGAGCAATCTGAGCACTGAAAATATTGTCCAACGGGTTATGGCCAATTACATGCCTGCCAATCATGTTGTGGATGAGAAAGGGAAGAAGAAGGTTGAAAGTGAGGATGAAGAAGATGACGACGATGACGATGATCATGGGAGAAGAGGAGACTCCTCCATATCAAGAAAGAATGGAGGGAAGGGTGGAAAAGGGAACAGAGAGAGAATGAAGTATGATGACCGTCAAAGGAAGAACTTCGTTTGCTACTATTATGGTGAACGAGGTCATACCACTACCTACTGTAAGCCTCGGGAAGAGGATGTGAAGAGTGGGGTAGCCAAGAAGGATGCAATGGGTCATGTATGTAAGAGTTCATGGAATGAACTGGATCCCAAACATCCAGGAGGTACGAGACTTCTTGCTCTTAAATATGAGGAAATATGACGAAAAAAAGAAGCGGAAGACTATAGTGTAAATGTTCACTTTCTTATTGGCGAATTGCCTGAACAGCTTGTGCAGAAGCCTGACTATTGGCGAATTGTCTGGAGAGCTTGTGCAGAAGCCTAACGACTTTTTCTCCTTAACTGAATTGCCTCTACAGTCCTTGGCTTTAGTGGAAGACTTCTCTAACAAGGCTCCCCCAAGCGAGCTTCCACCGAAAGAAAATTCTACTTCTCATGATTCTTCAGAGTTGGTAGTATTTTTTTTTAATGAATCCACTTGTTCAGTTAATATTATGTCTTTTGAGGGTGATCTACCACCAGAAGTCGTCATGGAGCCCAATATGGTGATTGGAGAGGTGAAAAATATTCAAGCATACTTGACACCTCAGATGATTGAGGAAAAAAAGAGAAGGAGAACTTATTCTTGATGATCAAGAACCGAACCCGTCATCTCGAAAGAACGAACAAGGGAAGAAGAGAATCACAAAAATGTTAGAAGAAACAGAAGTGACTTTATCTTTCAAGGAGGTAATGACACTAGCACCAAAGTTGAGAGAGGAACTCAAGAAGTTAATTGAAAAGAAAAAGGTGAAAGTTAATTACTTGGGATCAATTTTTCCTAGCCAAGTCAACAGGACCTTACCAGGATGTAAGATGAGATTCGTAACCATCGGTTGTGGGTATTTAGCTATTTATATTAATCAGGTGAAGATCCGAGCCTTGGTAGACTCTGGGCGGAAATGGTCCTCTCTCAAAGAATCACGAAGGCATGTAACTTAACCATTAATAGACCATCAAAGAGCATATTAAGTAATATTGATTTTTTTTTGGCTGGGTTTATTGACAATTTGCTTATTAAGGTCGGAATGATGTTTGTGGAACTGTTAGGGTTCGTGGTGTCAGACTTAGATCATGACTGTATCCTGGGCACTCCAATCTTGCACAGAATGAAGGTTGTCCAGTTCTTCAATCATGAAGGGTCGTCCTGGATCGGTCTACACGATTCGGAGACTGCACAGGAGCAGACCTTTATGGTATGTACCTCCCACCATCATAAACATAAGGTATCAGTCAATTCAATCAGAAGGGAAAATTTTGTTGAGAAGACTGGGAAAATAAAAAGGAAAGATAAGCAAGAGATTAAAAAAAAAGTCTCAGTAGACATTAATCAGCTTTCAAAGATGATGAAAACTTTTGGCAAACTCAAAGGAGAAGATGAACAGATTGACATTCAAGAAGGATGTTGAAACTGCAAAGAGTGAGAAAATGGAATTACAGTTTGCATCAACTCATCCTTTTTTAGAAAAACGGCGACTGGGTTAAAGAGAAAGTACAAGTCCAAGGGGGTGAAAAAGAACCCGATAACCGTTTTGATAAAAAAGGATTATGATGAAGCATTGAAAAACGAAAGGAGAATTATTGGAGTCACTGAAATTGGGGAATAGAGTCACTAGGGAAATATTTGATGCAATGAAGATAGGCTCGGATCAGTTCATATGGCCTAAAAAAAATGAATATATCTTCAAAGTGTGTTAAAAATTTTCTATGGTGCATTATCCTTTAATGACGAAGAAAGAGGGCGATTGGATGTGGATATGATTAAAATGGCAAAAATTTGGATAGTTGACAATATCTCATGGAATGATAAACCAACCAGGTACGCCTAGAAAGAAGAGGCAGAGGTGATGAAATACCTACATAAAAAAATTGTTTCTAATGTTGTTGAACCTGCAGATGATCCGTATGCTAATCACTAGTTTTGCTTTTGGAAACTAGAAGGTGGTTTGAGATGGATACAAAATCTTCAGAAGCTCAACTGCGTGAGTGAGTGTGATGCCGGTAGTCTCCCTAATGCTGATTTCCTTTTTGAATTTTTTGTTGGTCGATGCATTTATTCTCTAATTGATTTGTATTTTGATTACGATCAGTTTCTCATTGATCCCACTAGGTGACCAATGACTGTGATGCACACGCCAAGGAGGCTTATTCAGATGTCACTGAGATGTGTGTGATGCCTCAGGGTTGGACCAATGGTGTGGTAGTGGTTCAAAGGGATATGATTCGAGTCATGTAGGATATTTCCCCTGAGATAATCAACCCCTATATTGATGATAACCCTATGAAAGGACCCATAGTAAGAGACGAGATTTTGGTTTTTGCTAATGAAGTCAGGAAGTTGGTCAGGGAACATGTTGAAGGGGTAAAGTTGGTCCTAGAAAGACTTCAGAAGTATAATCTTAGGCTTTAGATGTTTCTCCAATGGTAGGAATCCCGACCTCAAGAAAATAGACAAGATCCTGAAGTGGCCTCTACTTCTGAAGCAAGTGACAGATGTCAGAAGCTTCTTGGGTGTCTGTTGATTATGGAGGATTTTTATTCCTCATTTTGCTACCCTTGCAGAACCTCTAAGGGAGATGGTAAAGCAAGGGGCTGACTTATCATGGACAGGGAAAAGACAGATTGCTGCAGAAACTTTACAAGACAAATTAAAAGATGGAGGTGTGGTGCTGGGAGTGCCTTACTGTGATGATGAAGAGGGAAAATCCTTCGCCATCGAGGTTGATGGAGGATCAGTAGCTCTTGGTAGTGTACTTATTGAGAAAGATGAGAATGGGAAAAAAATGCCCCTAACTCTACAGAAAGAGGCTACACCCAATTCAGAAAAGAGCTACTAACAACTATCCACTGCCTCAGGTGCTTCAGACACTATGTACTTGAGACGAGGTTCATCCTGATGACTGATGCATCTGCTGTGATTGGTGCTATTAAAAAGTGCCAACAAGTAGATCCGTCAGTAAGCAGGTGGATTGCCTTCACATGGACTTTTGATTTTAAATTGAAAAAGATTCCCACTGAGAAAAATCAAACAGAGAACTGAATGGAGAAAAGACGAAGATGAAGACGTTGATGGGACGATTGAATAATCTGTTTATGTTGATAGCTTCTTATATGAAGAGGACGACAAATATTACAAGGCTCCAAGTTCGTATAAGTGGAGTTTATGGCCTAAAAAAAGAGACAGTTGAGGAGAAATCCTTGAGGCTTATATTTACGAATCAATTCTTCAGAAAGAAGAAAAGGAAGAACAAAACGACTTGTACACATGAGTCAGCGCAACAGTGTAGCTGTCCATGAACTGGGGGAAAGTTCTGGATTAAGGATGGAGAAGAGGTTGAGAAGAAAGAAGAACATATTTCCTTTATTTATGAAGAATACAATAGAAGCTACCAAGAGATGGGTAAGAAGATGGAAAGTGAACAGATAAAGGAATACTACTGCAAGATCTCAAGGAAGAAGTTCAGACCTACGTTGCACAGCATTCACATTCGCTCGTGAATGCGAACGTGTTCGGGCAATGAAATCTGGTGAACGCGAAGGTCTTTTTTTTTTTTTTTTGGGGGGGGGGGGGGGGGGGGGGGGGGGGGGGGGGGTTTGGTCCCCCCCCCCCCCCCCCCTCCCTTGCTCTCTCCCCCGTCTGTGTGTGTGTGTGTGTGTGTGTGTGTGTGTGTGTGTGTGTGTGTGTGTGTGTGTTATAGATTTTCCAATTTTTCCCCACAACAACCCTAGTTTCACCCAGATGAACAAATTTAGAATCAAAAGTAGTCTTTGTCCTATTGCAGACAACGAGAGCATCTGAGATGTCCAACATGTTAAAGCAAATTCACAATTAGACAGTTTTTTTGGTTGTTCTTGGGGGTACCCCTTCCGTTGTTCTTGGGGAAGGTATGTTGTTGTGCATTTCTCTTCAGAGCTTCATACTCCTATTCCTTTCATGTCAGATCTTCAACTTATATAGTCTGGTAAAAGTCCGACGAAATAGTATGGCACAATCATGCATTTTTAGTGTATAGCGAATATGATAATATACACACACACACACACTCCACACACACACACACACACACACACACACGCAGACATGAGACACACACACACACGCAGACATGAGACACACACACACACACACACACACACACATACACACACACATACACACACACACACACACATCCATCAGTCCGATGCATCCTGGGCAGAGTGTGGGGTTTCAGCCTCCTGATAAGTCGGTGAAAGTCCGACGAAACAGTCTGGCACAATCATGCTTTTTTGAGTGTATAGCGAATATGACAACATACACACACACACACACACAGTGTCACACACAGACACACACACACAAACACACACGAGACACACACACACACACACACACACACACACACACACACACACACACACATACACACAGGGGCACACACACAAACACACGCACATAAACACACACAAACACACACACACAAACACACACACAAACACACAAACACTCACACTAACACACAGACGCACGGACACAGACAAACACACAGACACACAGACATATAGACAGACAAACACACACACACACAGACACACACACACACACAGACGCACAGAGACGGATGCACACACAGACACACACACAGAGACACACACACAGACAGACACACACAGAGAAACACATACACACAGACACACACACACACACACATACACAGACACACACACACACAAATAGACAGACACACAGACAGACAGACGCACACAAACAAACACACAGACACTCACATAGACAGACAAACACATAGATAGACAGACACATAGTCAGAAAGACAACCACACAGACAGACACATAGACAGACAAACAACCACAAAGACAGGCACACACAGACAGACAGACAGACAGACAAACATACAAACAGACAGACACACACACAAACACACAGACATACAGACCGACAAACGCACATACAAACAGACACACGGGGGCGCATACACAGAGAAACACACACATGGACACACTAACAGACAAACACAATCACACAAATACACACACATAAACACACACACACACACACACGCACACACACACACACACACACACACATACACAGACCCTCACAATCAAGAAAAATAAAAAATTAACACCACCACCCACACATAATCACCTCAAACAAGCCAAACCAACACCCCTAATACAACCCTCTGCACTCCACCGCAACGGCCAGATGCAACACAGTACCACAAAGGGCATGCATGATGAGATGCTCCAAACGTCGAACCCGTGCCCCCTCTCTGCACGGAATCCCATGAAAAAAGCAAGCAAAGAATAAACAAAAACCTTCTTCCTACCCACCATCCCCAGACTCACACCCCCAATGGAAGAAAGCCCCCCCGCACATGAGCAATACGACCTACAAAATCAAGAACCAAAAAATCAAAATCCTACCCCGCGCAGACAGAGAAAAATGACAGAAACTAAAAAAAACAAAAATATATATGCCGATAACAACACTCTCTAACTCCATCCACGAAGACAGAAACGTCAGAGCAACGCCTCACATATGATCCACAAAATTAAGGAATAAAAATACACGGCTTTCCTTCCACTGCAGGACAAAAAACACAAACAGACAATTCCCACGAAAACGTGACGACTCAACGCAACTCAGACACTACAAAAAACAAAACCCCTGCAAACCCAAACGGACACGATACACTTTGCCCACGATCGAACAAACGAACAAACAGCACCTTGTGAACCTGCCAAGAAGACAAAACCTGTAAAGAATGCACGCAGAGAAAGGCACGCCCTCCATCGCTACAAGCACAACCATCCCCCCATATCACGAAAAACCAAACCAACCCCCCCCCCCCCCTAACCAGCCTCCTGACGAAATGCATAATGGTCGGCACAAACCCATACTACATACACCCCCACCATACCCTTGATTCACTACCCCTACCACATCCAACCCAAACCTCGCCAGCGCAGCTGTCTAGCGCTCACACATACACCGAGCATACCCATCTGCCCACACACACCATTTACGCCCTCCAACTACGCACCCACCTTTTACACTTGCTTAAAAGAAGTGGCCAATGGGTTCCTTGGCATGTGTGGCCGAAGCTACCCACTGTTGGCAGCAAGCGATACTTCTTGCTTCGTTCTCTCCCTCCCCTGCTCTCCTCCTCTCAACCTCAGACTCGGTACTACGGGTGGAACGACTACACCCTCCATAGCTACCTGAGACAGGAGGCTTCCTACCTTCCTTGCTTCTACCTCCTTAGCAGCTGCTAATAGTTCACACACGTGGACAAACGCAGCTGCTGTGAGCTCTAATCGGCAGAACGCAGGCAGTGAAGCCTGACACTGCGATCACGTTGGGCCGTCTCTAACTGAGTACGTGGACAGGAATGGCGGCCATGGACGAATTTCTCGCCGAAGCCGAAGCCAACGAGCACGTGGTAAGTTCTCCTCAGAACACCGACTGCTCCAATCCTCACCACATGCCCACTCACCACCACTGGGAGCCAGAGGAACCACACCCTCTGATGAGCCGTGACAGGCGCAAGCGGGAAAAAGTGCTTTAGGGGATGCGCCACCCCTCCTCCGCTAGCAAATACAACTAATGTCCGATGGCATTGCCCATCGTGCTCCCCCTCCTTCTCTCTGCCTTCATCTCTCTCCTTTCCATCTTTTCGCCATTGTTTTGTACCATTTGTATATGCAGGAACCGAAGGATATAGAACTATGGCAGCAAGGTGAGCTCTCCTGACCAACCGCTAAGAAAGTGCAGCCAATTCCAAGGTATGTGGAGGTTCCCATGATGGGTTGCTATGGTTGCAATACGCACTTTATATACATACTTTCGGACTAACGTTTTGTCGCAATGCAGGGGTCAAATCCACCTGCTGGCCTCCATACGTATACCTCTGGATACTGTCTGCAGCTTTGTAAGCACTGGTAGAAGATGACCCCCGCTCCTATGATGCATACCCGGTTTTGCGAAAATTCGGTACACGGGGACCTAGCAAGAATATGCACTAAGCAAATAGCTACGCTATACTCTCTACCACATACCCCCTATGCCACCCTATCAAAGCCTCGATGCCTACCTTCTACTCCCGCTCTAAAAACTAGTCTTCCTACATCATCTCTACTACCCACCCATCACTACACATGATTATCCGCCAGACTACACATTCACCATCAAACCTCACCCCCATATATATTGACATGCACAAATTCTTCCACAAATCCTTCGCACCAATGACACCTACAATGCTTCGTGCTCAAAGAACAACTCCCATTTGTATAAGACTCTCAAGCACCGCAGTCCTAGACCCCTATCTGCCCACTACTCATAAACACTAGAAGCAGCAACGAACATCACCACACCTGTCACGCCCACTCAGCATTCCTCCAACAACATCATACACTAACCGCTGAGAATAAGAATTCTCGTCGCAAAGCAATCGCTTGTAGATAAATGTATAAAAGAAACAACTGAACGATGGGCCCCTATTACTAAGACATCGGAATGACCTCGCGCAACAACAAGCCACGGAGACGGCCCAGCCTGACATTCAGGCTAAGTTGGATAAGATCCTTGGGAGCATTGAGCTCCTAGGCCGTGCCTGGACTGAACATCACCAGTCCGGTAGGGGCCAAGATGTGGCCCTCCATTCCATCCGGACCGGGTTTAGAGAGTTTGCGCGTGACGTCCTGACTCACGTCGGGACTGAAGTCAAGAGGCTAAAGGAAGGCACAAATAAATTATGTGCAGGCGCCAAAGTAGTAGCCGCGTCAGAGAGTGACAGTCGGCCCCGCAAAGAGCCTGTTAAGCTCAAGTTTCCTGACTCTTATGGCGGGAAAAAGGACGACAACTTCGATAATTGTGAGGCCAGTATCAACACCTATATGTATTTGCAGCACATAGCGCCAGAGGAACAAGTCCTCATGGCCTTCCACGCGTTAAAGGATGAAGCGGCCAGCTTTGCCAGGTCTCTCGCGCGTGCAGCCGATTGTGAACACAATATGGTTGCATATTCGAAACTCACTCCTCTTCACTCCTTCCTCAAGCTCCTGAGAGAGAGGTTCGCTGACGTCACGAGGGGCGTCAGGGCCTCTGATAAGCTGCAAACGATCCACTCCAGGCAGTGGAAGAGTGCGAGAGCACTCAAGGCTGTGATGAATGACTTGGTAGTCGTCCCAGACCACGGGGTCATTGAGACCCATTTGGTTAACTTGTTTTATTGTGCCATGCCAGAGCCCCTGGCATTTCTTTGACAAGACCGAACAGGCCAACATTACGTATGATGCGTTAAGTGGAGAAGTGGTCTTGTTCGAGGCGAAATCCATACCAGTTTCCACTTTCTGGCATACGGATTTAGACAAGGGCAAAAAGGTCGTATCATCTCAGGACAGGTCAAGGCCAAGGATCACCTAATCCTTACTTTAGATGAGGGTGGTATGGATGAAGTCCCCTACAATCAGATTGAGTGGGGGCTCGAGGAAGATGACAGTAGTGTGAGTCAAGGGAGGACATACGCTGCTGTCGCGGCTGGAGGTAGGCCGCAAGGTAGGGGAGGAGGCCAGGGCCAAGGGGGCCGAGCCGGGAGGTCGAGGTCCGGGCGCACAGGGGGTTGGCGGCCCAAGGAACCGCCAAGAGGGAGGTAGGGGTCAAGATCCCCTGCCGAATCGTTCGGGTCCCAGTCGATCCCCACAACGAAGAGGTGGAGGATCACCTCAGAGGAGAGGAGGTTGGCACCCAGGTTGGCCACAGGGCCGGCCTCGGGAAGATTTGGGCTTAGATCAGCATGTGTGGCGACAGCGAATGGAGCAGGGGCAGTGCATTATTGCGGTGACCCTGCCCATATCATAAAATATTGTCCAAAGTATAGGGAAGCCCGTTTCGCTGTCCAAGGGTCAAAAGGCAGCTGCCGGTAGGGGTCGCAACTGCCCCTTCCACTAGGTCATGTGGGGAAGTGTCATCGCACCACCAAGAAACTCCCACACCACATGAGCCTATGGCAGAGGTTGTAGTTAGTTGTCCAGAGACTGCTTGAGTTAGAGTCTCTCTAGGCACTTCCTCACCAGAACTGGCAGAAGAGTCGAAGGAGAGGATGCCGGCCAAAATGAAGAAACAGCGTAAGGGACAACTAGTTTTAGTAGATTTAGAAGTTTTCAGGAGCAGAGTGGGGACCCTTATAGATATAGGGGCTACCCGTAGTAATATCAGTCGTAGAGCATTGAAGAAGTTGAGGCTAGGTCTGAAAGTCCAAAAATTGGAAGACCCCATAGTCAGTATCCTCGCAGACAATCACACGATGCGTGTCGAGGATTACGTAGAGGGAGTCCAAGCGTATCTTCGCTTAGAAAAGGATGGGAAGGTGGAGAAAGTTCTCCATTCTTTGACTCTCCTCGTAGAAGACAATCTCCCTTTCGATGTAGTTCTAGGTATAAACTGGGGAGAGGCAGCAGGGGCCACACTCCACTTAAGACAGCATAAGTGTAGGCTCCCTAGTTCGTCACGCGAGCTCAAGACTGCCTGTCTGCTCCATGTGTCAGGAGTAGATAACTCCCTGGCACATTGTTGTCTCAGTGCTCCCACGTTCGCGCGATTAGTGAGAAAGGAGCAATTAGAGGAGCAGGTCTTCGTATGCTACGTGAGGCCTGTCACTGAGCCTAAAAATGATGAGCCAATGGACCCAAACACATTGCCAAACTGCGGGAAGAATTTAAGGACTTAGCAGAGCCGCCGACAGGAGTAGTGCCGCGGGCGATGCAACATCGTATAGAGATAGAGGGTGGCAGTAGGACTCCTAAGGGAGCAGTCTACAGGATGTCCCCAAGGGAGTTAGAGGAGTTGCGCAAGCAGTTGGATGAGCTCCTCGAAAAGGGTTGGATTAGGCCCAATTCGTCTCCTTTTGGAGGACCAGTGTTATTTGTCCCCAAAAAGGAGGGAGAGTTACGAATGTGTATAAATTATAGGGGTCTGAATGCGATCAGAGTGAAGAATGCTAAGCCGCTGCCTAGGATAGACCATCTCTTAGATCGAGTGCAGGGCTGCAGGTATTTTTCGAAGATAGATTTGAAGTTCGGGTATCATCAGATAGAGGTTCATCTCGATGACCAGTACAAGACTGCCTTTCGGACTAGATATGGGCATTATGAGTTTATAACTTTATAGTGATGCCCTTTGGACTGACCAATGCGCCAGCCACATTTCAGCATTGTATGAGTGATGTGTTTAGGCCTTGGTTAGATAGATTCGTCGTAGTCTATTTAGACTATATCTTAGTTTTTAGTAGGACCCTCCAAGAGCATAAGGGTCATTCGAGGCAGGTCTTGGAGAAGTTGAGAGAGGCTAACTTCATGATCAATGCGAAGAAGTGCGAGTGGGCCAAGACACAAGTTTTGTACTTGGGCCACGTTTTAGACGAAGATGGGATTAAGCCTGAGGACAACAAGATAGCGGCGATTCGAGATTGGTCGATGCCCCGCACATTGACAAAATTGCGGTCATTCTTAGGCCTAACTAACTATTATAGAAAGTTTGTAAGGAACTTCTCTACTATCGCTGCTTCCTTTCGCATGTTGCTAAAGAAAGAAGCGATCTGGACGTGGGACAAAGATTGTACGTCCGCGCTTAAGAAGTTAAAGCGCGCATTGATAGAGTACCTTGTCCTCAAGGTAGCGGATCCGTCCTTGCCATTTGTCGTCACCACGGACGCGAGTCAGTATGGTATAGGCGCCGTGTTGCAGCAGGACGACGACAATGGCTATAGGCCCGTAGAGTTCATGTCAGCGAGGATGCCCTCAGAAAAGGTGTAGCTACCTCGACTTACGAGGGAGAACTCTACGCTCTCAGGCAGGCCTTAGAGCACTAGAAGCATTACCTACTTGGGAGGCACTTCAAAGTTTATTCAAACCATGAGACTCTTAGGTGGCTGAAGACGCAGGCCAAGATGACACCTAAGTTGACTAGGTGGGCCGCTGAGATAGACCAGTATGACTTGGAGCTCAAACCGGTCAAAGGCAAGTATAATGTAGTAGCGGATGCTCTAAGTAGGAGATCAGACTACTTTGGAGCTATAGTTCACTATTCAGATATAGGGAGAGACCTGCAAGAGAAAGTAAGACAGGCGTATGCGCAGGACCCTATTTATAGTGACCTTCTCAAGAAAGTTAAGGAGGCTCCAGAAATTGAACCACATTACCGCACTACAGAGGGGTTACTGTTCGAGAAGACCGACATAGTAGACCGTTTTTGCGTTCCTAACAGTGAGGAGATCCGTAGTTTGATCCTGGGGGAATGCCACGACACTGAGGGACATTTCGGTTGGCAAAAGACTCTAGCCAATGTGATGCATGCGTACACTTGGCCAGGAATGAAAGATGACTGCATAGAGTATGTTCGCAGTTGCGAAGTCTGTCAAAGAAATAAGACAACTTCGCGTGCCCCTCTAGGTCTTCTTCGACCCTTGCCTATACCCGATCAGCCTGGCAACTCAGTATCCATTGATTTCATGGATGCTAGCGTCAAGAGTAGGCATCGTAAGAGTCAAGTCATGGTGATAGTTGATAGGTTTAGCAAATATGCAGTCTTTGTTCCTTTGCCTGCAGAGGCACGTACCGATTTAGTAATCCAGAAGTTCTTTGATCATTGAGTGAGCGATCACGAGATTCCTTTGTCTATAGTTAGCGATAGAGACACCCGGTTCACTAGGCAGAACTGGCAGGAATTGATGAAAGTCTATGGGTCAAAGTTGCTAATGTCATCTGGTCGTCATCCAGAGACCAACGGTCAGACTGAGCAAATGAACAAAATCCCGCAACAAGTTCTGCGCATGTATATTAGACTGGATCAGATCAACTGGGATGAGATGTTGCCCAAGGTAGCCAGTGCGTATAACAATAGCGTGCATTTAGCCACCTGTCGTACTCCAAATGAGTTGCACAAGTCCTTTAGACCACGCAGACCGTTTGAAGGACTTAACCGGGATCAGATTCATAGGCTACCGCCTGGTACTAGGGAGTTTGCGATGCAGCACGAGAAGGAGTTAGCTACCGTCGTTGAGAACCTCAGGAAGGCCCAACACAGAATGATAGAACAGGCTAATAAGCACCGTCGCCCGTCACTGTTCCAAGTCGGTGACCTTGTCTGGGTCAAGTCCAAAGAATTTGTTCCTGAGGAGAACATTTTGCAGAAGCTACTGCCCGCATACAGAGGACCGTGGCCAGTGCTAGAAGTTAAGGGCGGAGAGGATGGGCCAGCCTACACAATAGAAATCCCAGCACACCTCCACACCTACCCTGTGTTTCATGCGTCGTTGCTGCCGTGTGTCACAAGCCAACAATTTCCATCAAGAAGATCCATGATCCCTCTGGACATGGATGGAAGGTATGACATTGAGGGCATTGTAGGCGAAGACGTATTCAAAACAGGAGGTAGAGGTCGTCCACATAAGCAGTATAAGGTCCGATTTGCTTATCACGAACCCAAGGACGACCGCTGGTTTACTAGGACCGAACTTCTAGAAACAGCCCCCGGCGTAGTTAGAGCCCACGAGAGAGACAAGAAAGGTAAAAATCCGGTCGTCGACTGAATTATTCTCGGAGGACCTCGAATTTAGGCCGGCGGGAGTGAAACGGTATTCACCTGTTAGCAGTAGCGAATGCAGATCTCAGGGTTCGATCCCTAGTTCTTACCTTACCTGTGTACAGTATCTGTGTCGACCCCGAGAGTTGAACCTGTGACCTGTGTATTCACAACAGTTGGTAGGCTATCGCAGGTCCGTAGGTTGTAGGGGTTCGATCTGTAGACCTRTTGGATAGAGGTCTTAGTGAGGCCTAGAGGTTGTAGCTGTAGGTGTCCCGAGAAGTCAAGGTCGTAGCTGCTACAGTCCTGAAAGGTCAAGGTCGTAGCTGCTACAGTATTTGAAAGGCCAAGTCTGCAGCCTTCCGGAAGGTTCTAGTGGTGGCCTGTCAAAGTGTGGCTCAAGTTTAGACAGAGGCAAGTGGGCAAGTGGTGAGCCCAACTGCGGTACATCGGCAGTGCGACTGCATCGAGTTGGCAGTGCAAACCCATGCAGTCAGCGGTACCGGTCCCAGTCAGTCACAGTCCAGTCAAGCAAGTACCGTGTGGGACTGTGTGCACCAGGGGCATGGGAAAGGGGCAGGCCAACGAGCTACATAAGTATAAATCAAGCGGCAGCGCCCAGCCATTCATTCATTCCTGCATAAGCCATGAGGAAGCGCTGATTGAGCAACTTGTGCGAGGTGGTCTGCAGAGCGCCCGAAGACGAAGTGGGCAGAGTAGAGGTGGTGTAGCCATATCCAGCAGGGTTGAGCGGCCATAGCCGCCGTAGGTGGTAGACGAGTGTAGTGTGTGCGTGTGTGTGAGACAGTGTGTCGCGTGTGGGATATCTAGGGTGATCCTTAGTTGTGTGTGTGTGAACAGCAGAGTTGATCCCAGTGACGAATAGAGAGTTGTATAGGCGCTGATGCGCCATTGCCATCAGAAGCGAGATTGTATTTGAACTGTGTTCTTGGTTACCATATCTCTGAGCTTTGAGTGGGCGCTGAGCGCCAGTGTGACATGTCATCTGTTTGCATGAATGTGAAGTGGAAACGAAAGTGAGTCTGATTGCAACTATTCTTTTTTTCTTCTGTCCTTTCTATGTTCTAGTTTGTACTACTTTGTAGTAGTGGTCATCGGTGTTCTTTTTTGCCGCCGTCATCGATACCAATGACCACCACCTGACTGGACGTGTGTGGAGGCTAAACTGAGCCTCTACCGGGTCTGCACAGTTTCGTCCTTTAATTCCGGGAGTGTAAACAAATTGCCTGGGTGGGGTACTGGTGGTTTAAAGTACCAGTACATGGGCACCTGGGCCGCGGGTCTGACACCTGAAATTCTGGAGGCGCGAAACGAAAACGCGGCTGCCAATTGAATTTATCAACGGTGGGCCCAACGTTGACGTTTCGGCCCGTTTTCTTGTGGCAACAAGTTTCAGACTGCAAGGCTGGGGCCATGTATTTGTGGTTTAAGATCATGTGATGATCTGGGATGCCAACCCGGTAGAACCCGATGGCCCTGATGTTAGATTTGTTAGGTTCGCGCGGCTATCCGGGCCTTCAGCCTGGTAGGATGCGACGGCCCGGATGTGAGATATCTTACTTTAGCAGTTGAAATGGCAGTTGCACAGAACCATAGCGTAATTCGACTGGCCTGCAAAGTACCTGCTCAGGTTTAAATCTCAAAGGTGTCACACAAAGGACAAACCTCATTTGGGTCGAACCCGGGGTTCAAATCCAAGTGGAGCTGAACATAACTGAAGAAGTACTGCAAGATTGACAAAGCGTAATTCCGAGAACTCTTTTTACTGACAGGGCCAGCTGAAAGGGGAGATTCATACCGTTGCCGAGGTGGCCTCTTGCTGTCCTCGCCTATGGGTACTCTTTTTCTTTTTTCTTAATTGTAGTATTTTAGTCATCTTCTCTCAATGGAGTTCGAACTCAAGTCTGTATTTCAACAGTTCAGGGGTGTACCAATTGAGCTAGGCCAGTTGGTTGCCTACAGGTACCCTAACGAGAGTACAGTGAGAATTGAGTCCAATTCCCCTAGGATCAAACTACGGATCTCCTCGCTGTTGGGAACGCACAGAAGGTCTACTACGTCGGTCTTCTCGAACAGTAATTCTTTCGTAGTGCGGTAATGTGGTTCAGTCTCTGGGGCCTCCTTAACTCTCTTGAGGAGGTCACTGTAAATAGGGTCCTGCGCATACGCCTGTTTTACTCTCTCCTGCAGGTCACTCCCTATATCCAGATAGTGAACTATGGCTCCAAAGTAGTCTGATCTCCTACTTAGAGCATCCGCAACTACATTGTACTTGCCTTTGACAGGCTTGAGCTCGAAGTCATACTGGTCTATCTCAGCGGCCCACCTAGTCAACTTAGGTGTCATTTTGGCCTGTGTCTTCAGCCACCTAAGACTCTTGTGGTCTGAATACACTTTGAAGTGCCTCCCAAGCAGGTAATGCTTCCAGTGCTCTAAGGCCTGCATGAGAGCGTAGAGTTCTCGCTCGTAGCGAATGCAAAGCCCAGGGCTCAATCCCTAGTTCTTACCTTGCCCATGTACAGTATCTGTGTCGACCCCGAGAGTTGAACCCGTGACCTGTGTATTCACAACAGTTGGTAGGCTGTCGTAGGTCCGTAGGTTGGTAGGGGTTTGATCTGTAGACCTATTGGATAGAGGTCTTAATGAGGCCTAGAGGTCGTAGCTGTAGGTGTCCCGAGAAGTCAAGGTCGTAGCTGCTACAGTCCTGAAAGGTCAAGGTTGTAGCTGCTACAGTGTTCGAAAGGCCAAGTCTGCAGCCTTCCGGAAGGTTCTAGTGGTGGCCTGTCAAAGTATGGCTCAAGTTTAGACAGAGGCAAGTGGGCAAGTGGTGAGCCCAACTGCGGTACGTCGGCAGTGCGACTGCATTGAGTTGGCAGTGCAAACCAATGCAGTCCACGGTACCTGTCCCAGTCATTCACAGTCCAGTCAAGCAAGTACCGCGTGGGACTGTGTGCACCAGGGGCATGGGAAAGGGGCAGACCAACGAGCTACAGAAGTATAAATCAAGATGCAGCGCCCAGCCATTCATTCATCCCTGCGTAAGCCATGCGGAAGCGCTGCCACAGCGACTTGTGCGAGGTGGTCTGCAGAACGCCCAAAGACGAAGTGGGCGAAGAGAAGAGCTTAGCCATAGTGATAGATGTGGTAGCGGCCATAGCCGCCATAGCTGATAGAGGAGTGTAGTGTGTGTGTGCGTGTGCGTGTGCGTACAGAGTGACGCGTGTGGGATATCCACGGTGATCCTGTATGTGTGAACAGCAGAGTTGGGTTGGCGACGAACAGAGAGTTGTACAGGCGCTGTTGCGCCATAGCTGTTTGAAGTGAGCTTGTATCTGAACTGCGGTCTTGGTTACCATATCTCTGAGTTCTGAGTGGGCGCTTGTCGCCAGTTTGCTGCGCTACCTGTTTGCATGCATGTGAGTTGTGAAAGAAAGTGAGTCTGATTGCACCAGCCTCATTGTCGAGATACGATGTGCCATTGTTGTTTTCCAGCAGGTAGGTCCCACTCTGAAACCAAGTTGATATGGATCTCACGTTTCAGTCATGAAAGTGCTCAATGGCTTCCAAGGTCCTACTCAATCTGTAGACTTGAAATCGATGTATGACTTTAGTCTCGAGCTCTGCAATGCCACTGGCGAAATTTACGCTGAGTGATTGGTTTCCCGCAGTAACCTGATATGAGAGAATGAGCTTTTGCGTGGGTAGTGACTCAGCTGCCAGGTTGAAAATAGATCTTGTGGCAGTGCTGTATGACTGATATCAAGCCCTGAGTCCTCTTTTTTCCACCCTTCCACATCCATATCAGCCATGCCTGGGAACACCTGTGTGGAAGAGCCCAGCTTGCCACAATTTCACTCAGCTCGCTGGGATTGCTGCTGGCTCGACTTTCTGCCCGCCATTACACATTTGCTGTTGAGCCCGCTTTCACCGATGCCCAGCATTGCGGTGCCCAATTGGCTTTTAATGGCCTGCCTTCACACTTTTGATTTGCTGTGCTGACCGGGTTTGCACTTCAAGTTCAAATTGCTATGTTGTCATGGCCCTTCACAAAATCACATGTTTGCTTTCATTATGGACGACTGACCCTCAATTTGGTACTGTTATTCTTGGATTCAGGCTTTGGAATGAGAATTTGACATTTAGTTTTCTGCGGGTAATCTTCTTGGATCGTCCATCCATCATCTGAGTCATATTCCGGGTCGAAGTCTGAGCTTGAGTGTCTGTAGTGCGTGTTCACTCCCTCCTCCACCTCCTCCTCCTTCATTTCCAGTGTATGCTACACCTCTGAGTGAGACCCTGCTGAGCCTCCATTTTTGTCAACTTGCCACAACCTAGTGCAAAACATAGGAAATTTTCATGGCTACGCCGGACCTGGACCCGGGAAGCTCATGTCCGGGAACCGGACGTCCGGACTTCCTCACACATCTGGACCTCTGGGCATGCATGGTTCCGGATGGTCCGGAGCAGTGACCAGGTCCGGAAATTTTCGGACTGTAAAACAACAAAATCAAAAAAATCTGAAAAAAAAGTATGTTCTGAAGAATGACAATACAAACCACTTTTGCCTCACAGTCATGTCCGAACTCCTTACCAAACTTGAGTTCAAACCTGAAAGTCGTTAACTTTAAAACTTTCAAAAAGTAATAAATTAATAACAATTATGATGGCCTGGAGAGCCAGATGCTCGTTCGAAAGAAAAGATCATAGATTCGGGCTGCAGCAAGCTCAACAGGCGATAGAAGACACCATTAGATCCCACACACAAGAAGCCTGGAAATCCTTTAAACAGGATTCTGGGAACAGAAAGACCACACAGTCAGACAAACCATGATTGACAACTATCGCCAGATATGGCAGGACCCGAATAAGATCTTTTCAGAATCGGACACGGGGCTCAACATTCACTGGAAGCCCTGGAGGGCCACAGAACCCACCTGGCAACGACGGCCCTTCAGTGAATTTGAAGTCCCGTATCTTCAACCCAATTTTGTACTGGTCACAAATGGACCCCGCACGCGTTCCACCCACCCCGCCCACCAGGTTCCATCCCCCTCGCTTCCACCTACTACCCCACCCCCTTATCCACCCCCCCACCACCTCCCTCCCTCCACCCTGCCAGCCATGGTTGACGGTGATAATGGAGGTCTCCAGGTTTGA
>BFEA01000053.1:1200124-1217893 GCA_003427395.1 Chara braunii
GGCTATGGCTTCCTTCACCCTCCTTGGTCTCCTCCTCTGTCCTCTCTCTCTCCCTCTTCGTTACTCCGCGGTCAAGCTCCGCGGCTATGGCCGCTTCCTTCCTCCTCGTGGGACTGCACGGCGCACTTCACAGGTAAGTGACAACCAAACTTGTATCGCTCATCTCTCTCCTCTCCCTCTCTCTCTTCTCGCCGTAGCGATGTCTTCAACGCAGGTACGTGGTAAGCCAACCTTGTATCGCTCAACCTTTCTCTCTCCTCTCTCTCTCTCTCTCCCTCTCTCTCTGTCTTCTTCTTCGTCGTGGTCTTCTCTGCAGGGGTGCGCGGCGGCTTCTTCAACCTCCAGGTCCGCCACTTCTTCTCGCGGCGGTCACCTCAGCACACAACACTGCGCGTGGAATAGCGGGTACCAGCTCCGATACCAATGCAATCAGACTCGCTTTCATTCACGCTTTACATGCATGCAAACAGTAACGCAGCAAACTGGCGACATGCGCCCATTTCGTACTCAGAGATATGGCAACCCAGATACGAGTTCACTTCCAATGGCTATGGCGACACAGCGCCCATACAACTCTCTGTTCGCATACACTGGATCACCCTGGATATCCCACACGCGATACTCTGTTCACTCTCGCACACTCACACACTGAACTCTAACTACAGTTATGGTGGCTATGGCCACCGCTACCCTATCGCTATGGCTAAGCTTCGTCTCTCTGCCCACTTCGTCTTCGGGCTCACTGCAGACCTCCTTGCACAAGTCGCTTGTGGCAGGGCTTCTGCATGGCTCACGCAGGAATGGATGTATGACTGGGCGCTGCCTCTTGATTTATACTTCTGCAGCTCGTTGGTCTGGCCCTTTCCCATGCCCGAAGTGCACACAGTCCCATGCGGTACTCGCTTGACTGGACCAGGACTGCCTAGGACTGGGACTGCTGACTCAGCACGGGCAGACTCCACCACTTGCCTCACCACTTGCCCACTTGCCTTAGCCTAAACGCGGGCAACTTCGAAAGGCCACTACTGGGACCTTCCGGAAGGCCGTAGACTTGGCCTTTCGATACTGTAGCAGCTACAACCTTGACCTTTCAAGAAAGCTACAGCTACGACTTCTAGACCTGACTGTGACTCCAACTGGACAGGTCTACAGATCGAACCCCTGCTACCTATGGACGCTACGAGAACCTACCAACTGTTACAAATACACAGGTCACGGGTTCAACCCTAGGGGTCGACACAGATACTGTACACAGGTAAGGTGGGAACTAGGGATCGAGCCCTGGGATCTGCATCTGCCACTGCGACCTTGACCTTTCTGGAATGTTGCAGCTATGACCTTGACCTTTCAAGAAAGCTACAGCTACGACTTCTAGACCTGACTGTGACTCCGACTCGACAGGTCTACAGGTCGAACCCCTGCTACCTATGGACCCTACGAGAACCTACCAACTGTTACAAATACACAGGTCACGGGTTCAACCCTAGGGGTCGACACAGATACTGTACGGTAAGGTGGGAACTAGGGATCGGGCCCTGGGATCTGCATCTGCCACTGCGAACTGGTGAATACCGTTTCAACTGTACCATATAACTCGGTAGGCTGTGTTGGCCCTTTTCATCCATAAGCTCAGCTCAGGCCCACAGTTACAAAGCGACAACTTTATCACTGTTATGAAGGCACAGTGCCATCACTTTTCGAGGCTGCTGTGTTCTGTAATTGCTCATGGATGTTTGTGGGATGGGGGGCAAAGGCTTGCGTTGTAAGATGTAACTCATTGTTTCCCTGTGGCGGGACACATGGTACATGGCAGGGCAACCTGAAGAAACAGAGCCGACGTTTCACCATGGAGGTGGCAAGGGACTCCTGCTTGCCACTCCAGAGTTTTCATGATCGAACAGCAGTTGGATCACATGGCCAGGGTTGGTCCCCCAATGCCCAAACTCAGGCTGCCATGCAGTGCACGATCAACAGGATGATGGAAGAAGAAGCAAGCATCTCCTTCAAGACGCTTCTTCAGCTGGTGCCATCATTGTGCCAGGAAGTGCGATCTCACCTTGATACTCTAGATGCAGCGAATGCAGGTGGGGGGGCTTCTGACAACTGGCAAAAGAGATTGACGACATTGTCACGTGACCTGTTAGTTGATGCAGGAGGAAACATTGATGAGCATGCCAACCAGGTGTCGGGAGGACTTGTCCATGGCGATGCCTCTTCGTCCAGAGCCATTGGCCAACAATCAGCATACCTATCAACGGGACTGGAGTCCAAATTGCTTTACAATATCATTGAGCAGATTTGGCGCTTGAGGGAAGGCAACATGCCGTTTTATATAATGGCAGAGATATCACCTCCACTTAGGCAAGTATTTAGAGATTTTTTAGATAATCTAGAGTTTCCCGTGAAACGGGCTAGAAAAAGGGTTAGTTTCCATGTCAATGAGGGCATGCCACCCACGGTTCAGGAGAGAAGTAGGGGAGGTAGCCAGCGGATTGATCCGGTGATTGGCAGTAGACTTAGTACACTGTCATCGTCATCATTGTCATCGCCAGCATCATCATCATTATCATCGTCTTCATCTTGCAGTGGTAGTGATGTTGGACCCAGTAGAAGGAGAACAATTCCTCTGTCGTTGCCGAGAGCCCCCCAACACATGTCTGGCCACGTGGAAGATCCAACTGCCCGACCTGATCAAGGTGCCTCTTGTAGTCATCGAGATGGTGACTTCGATCTTCCTGCCCCGTCACAAGCTGAAAAAGTTTCTGGGACAGTACCATGCTGCTGGTGCAAACCCAAGGAACTGAGCCCCCAGGCAACCCGTGCTGGCGGCTCGGCTAGTTGGCTTTGCACCAGGCGCATAGGCACCAGTGGCCAGAGGCTAGGTCCCGAAGCAGCAAGGGACCGATTGCAACTGCAAGGAACTGGGGAATACTCTAGCTTGCGTGATGCATGCAAGTCAGAGCTTCAGGACCACATCCGAGGCAGAGGGAAGTATCCAGTCCATGGTGGGATAGGGGCCGGGAAAGGTGGAAGGTTCAGTGGAACTGGGAGAAGAGACTGTGCAAGGCTTGCTGCTGAAGCTTTTTGTGAGGGAGCTTCCTCAGGCCCTCAGCTCGTCTCACTGTGCAGAAGTGAGCAACCATCACAGCAGATGCATGATTGCATGGGATGCGAAATTCGAAATGGATCAACAGGATCGTTGGATGGAAAAGACGGTGATGATGTGGGTGAGGTTCTAGGTGAGGTTCACAGCATCAGAGCAAGCAGGGGGGGCCAAAGTCTTGTCAAAAGCAGCAGGGCGGAAGTTGTGAAACTTATGGATAGGATGCCATCAGATGGGAGTGGCAGTAGGAGTATTGATGCCAATGATGATGAGCGAAGGTATGGATGGGGGTATTGTAGTGACAATGACGGATCAAATGTTGAGCACAAGAACAAACTGTACGCATATGTCAGTGACACTGGGCATGACGATGCCGTCACTTTCAGTCGGGACAGGCATTCAATGGCTGGCAACAGTGGCCAGAAAGAGACAGAGCTGGGGCGTCCACTGACAGATAAGTACACAAGGGAGCGATGGAGAGGAGGAGAGACAGTACTTGCAGGAGACCCTTCTGTCTCTTCTTCAACGACTGGTGGAAGTAGGAAGCAGGCATATCTGGGTTCTTCTGGGGCCGAAACAAGTGTAGAACTGGTTGTGTCTGTTCTTCACGAGAGTCTTTATGAAAGACTTTGTGGTGAGTGTCAAAGCAGCAGCAGGTCTGGAAACGAACATTTGCGGCAACCTGATGGTTCACAGGATGGAGGGCATTATCTCCAGCAAGCCGCTAGTGAGATGCCCCTGAACACAGCAACAGACCTTGATAATGGTTTGAGGGAGGTGTCATCGAGGAGTGATGAGCTTGTTAAAGCGGAGCCAAAACCATGTAGCAGTAGTTGGGACGTCTTGTCCTGTCAAGTGAAAGCTGGTGTCCCCTGCAAGATCACGCCACATGCGCAGCAGTTGGAAGAGGAGGCAACCAGGTCTTCATCGAGCTCTATGGTCTCCACTTGCCCATTGGAGAGTGAGGGAGCTGGTGTGTGGTGGACGTGGGCTGGTGTGGGGCGCACACGTTATCAAGTCATGGCTGCTATAGCTCAGGGTGTCTTCAGGACCTTGGTCTCCAGGACACTCGTTGACAAGTTGGAACTGGGGAGATCCCTTCACACATGCTCGAGCATGTCCATGGTACAGAGAGAGAGGCCATTTATGCCAGCCATAAATGCCAGGGAGTTGATTGAAGGTGTTACAGTGACTATTGGGGAGCGTGCTGTCATTGTGGATGCGCCAATCTTGGAAACACCATGTGGCTTTGATGTCATATTGGGCCGTGATTGGATGGTAGCCGTGCGAGGAAGATTGTGTCTTGACACTAGGCGCCTTGTTTATGAGGTACGGCTAGGCAGTGGGAAGTTCGATTCTGTGGAGATGGGATTTGATCCTGGTGGGTGGAAGTGGGGAGTTCTTAGACGGACGCCAGAGAAATACGGGGGTCCACAGGATAAGGGATTCAAAGGCTGGGATGAGGGGCCAGAGAGAGAGAGAAAGGATACAGATGATAGCGGTAAAGAGTGTATATTTAGTGGTGAAAATGGTGTTAGAAAGGGAACCATGGGGATGGATCGCTCACATCAGTTTTTTTCCAACGCCATCAGTTCCCAATCAAGAACTGGGAGATTAGGAGATAATGACGATGGTAGTGGTGGAGGTTCCACAAGGAAACTCCAAGATCGCACAACAGATGGTTGGGAGGAATCAAGAGGAGGCAGGAGGTCATGGAGTGGCAGCATGAGCCATGTCGGGAAAGAAGAACAAGAACAAGGAATCAGGGAAGGAGAGGTGCACCAAAGAGAGGAGGGAAAGTTGAAAGAAGCTGGCTCTGGGCGATGGAAATCAGCTGAAGGATGTGGAGGAGCATTGGTTCCTGCATGCTCGTGGGGGGTAAGGACTATTATAGACGGAGGAACCGTAGTGACTGGCCCAGTCCTTCTCATCGCTGGAGTGGGGGGTGAAGTGGAAGATGCATGGCGTAAGGAAAGGGAGTGCTTCTTGAGAGGTATAGGAGCAGGTCGATGGGTGTGGGCCGAAGTAGCAGGGAGGCCTGTGAAGGCTGTAGTCGTCCCAGCAGCTGCTCGCACAATCGTTGCTCTACAGCTCATCAAGAGCGCCGGTTTGGAGGATTTTCTGGTGGGATGTGACTGCCAGTTTGAAGGGATACTTGGTGATGAGTTTGCTGCAGCAGGTTTGATTCACACACTGGAAATTAAGGTTGGCAGGAAGATTGCTGTCACAATGGAGGCACCAGTGATTGATCTGCTGTGCTTTGACATCCTCCTTGGATGCGATTGGATGGAGAAATTCAGTGTGGAGGTCATTAGCGGCTCCAGTGAAGGCAGGGAAGGTGCAGAGGACATGCTCAAGTGCTATGTGACGGGGAAGGAGGGTAATGCCAGTGAAGCGGGGAGTGATGGGTTTGAAACTGTTCGTCTTTATACTGACCTGAGTAGGTATTATAGTTTATGCTTCCGAGAAGTTGGTACGGGAACCCAACCTGAGATGGTATTTGGCAGCCAGGTTCCTTGGAGGCGATTGGGACTGGGTCTGTTTGGCCTTGGCAGTGGACTGATGGGGGAGTCAAGTGAGGCAGGGGGTGAACTGGTCCTGAGAAATCAAGGGTCCAGAACCCTCTGGTCTTCAGGAAACCTAGCAGGTGGCGGAGAAGGAGGTTGTTGTCTTGACAACATAGAAAGAGACCTCAAGAGTGGCACTAATGGAACCCTTTGTGTTTGCAAAGCGATAACGACAGGGCTACGGGCTGCCATCCAGTTACATGGTGCAGATGATGATGGAGGTGAAGAACCTGGTATGCTGCCATGGCCGGTGGAGAAGGCAAGTGGTTGCAGCGGATTTGTACATAGTGTAGGGGATTGCTGCCATCAGATGCAGACACACGGACAAGGAGCAAGTGCAGGTTCTTGCTGCTTAGCTGCACAACAGCCTCCACTGTTGCCCTCCCCAGTTCTCAGCGGATGTGAGGATGCTGTAGCAGACATTCCAGACAGGAAAACAGCAGCTTCCAAGGAAAATGAACAAAAGGAGAGCGCAGGGTGGTACGATCACAATTGTCGGGAGATTCTCTTGGATGGGGCATGGGAAGGGCTGTCCGGGGAGGTGGAAGCCTGCTGTTACTCGGAGGCTCAGGAGGAGCAAGCATGTACTCCCGCAAGGACGGTTGACCTCAAAGGGAATGACCATGATGATGGTTTCTGTGAACATGCTCAGAGTGAGAGTGATTTTGAAGGATTGGCCAGATCTCTTTGTGACAAAGAAGAAGAGGAAGGGGAGGTTTCTGAAGGGGGCGAGTCTGAAACAGAGAAATCGAGCACAGCTACGGTTAGCGATGCGGATATGCCAGCAGGTTTTGTGAAAGTCTTTGACGAGGCCGAATTTATAGAAGTCTGTAGCCAGCCCTCTGCTGCTTCAAGCAATGTTGAAATAAACCATGAAGAGTCTGAGAGTGAATTCTCAGACTTGAACAGTGAAAGTAGTCGTATTTCTGAAGACAGCAAAGAAGCTCCACTCAATCCATGCTATGGTTGCGGTCATGGTGATGGTGATAGCAGCTGTGGTGATGCTCGATCTCTTGCGAACGATGAGGCTCAGTGTCATCTTGATGATGTGGGCGATTTCCAGCTTGTGGATTTATGGTCGTCGGATAGTAGTAATTGCCTAAGAGAAGGCCGTCATGATGTTGCCACCCAGCAAGAGAGATCGTCGAAACAGGCAGAGGAGGAGGACGGTTTCCATGTGACAGATGATGGTAGATCACCACTGGAAGGTGTGCCCATCATGTCATCGGCAACATTGGATGAGACGCCACAGACTTTCTCTAGTGGGGGAGAAGCTAGTAGCAAGCAATGGAAGCAATGGAAACAATGCCTACAGCCCAATACTCAGAGAGTACGAGCTGACCTTGTCATGGTAGAGTTTGACGTGACGTTTCCCAGATGTGCAGTCCGATCACGATCGCAAAAGAGCAGCTCCGGAGAGTTGATGTGCTCTCCAGTGCCATCTCCAAATTATGGTCAATGTGGAGATAAGGACACAATGTGCAGCAAAGTGGAATTTGAAACAGGATTAAACAGCACAACAACAAAGCTATCACCGCCCTCCACAGATCGACTGATGTTCCGTGGCGATCAGCATAGAGGAGGATTGAAAGACCGCGAGCGGCAGAAGGAACCGGGGTATGAGAGCTTCAGCGATTTTCCTCAACCCGATGGATGTAGAAGTGACGTTGAAGATGAAACATCAAGGGAGTCCTCGAGAGAGTCCTGGCAGTGGGAGGATGAGGATGAGCATGGAAGCAGGGATGAGAATGAAGACGGCTCTGCTCCTGCGAATGGAGTTTTCTCATTTGCTTCCACCACAGACTGTGGTACACACTCGGAAGGTTCAGAGGTGCTGGATATGAAAGCGATGGAGTATGACACCAAGCAGGGAATGCAGGCACAGCTAGAACTGCCACCTCTCCATCTTCAGTTCAGTGTTACCGAGAATCCATGGCGACACGAGGGTTCATTCGTAGAGCCATCTGGACTGTCTTTTGCCGCAGATAGCGCAGCAACTTGTCATACACAGTTGGCATGGAGAGAAGATGATAATGTTCACGGCATGGGCAATGCTCAGTCACCATGGCTGGGCAATGTGAAGGAAACGGAGACTCTTTGTGATGAATTGGTTGGCCGAAAAAAGGTGCCCACGGCATGTGAGCAAGTGATGATCGGGTTAGATGGAGTCTGGAGGATGGTCAACGAAGAAGGGAGTACTAAACACCAACCAGATACGAACACAGTGGGCATGCCAACAGGTGAGGCTGCCGATTCGTCTGTTTCAGTACCAGTGCCTCATCATGGGGGCCTTTCACAGGATGCAAGACTTAATGGGGATGTAAGAGAGGTGGTAAGGCTGGGGGCTAAGGAGTGGAGAACAGATCCTATTACGATGGACTTGAAGTCCACTGGCCGTAGTTGTCTCCGTCATGACTCGGTTGATGGGACATCATCTGCTTCCGGATCCATGGCATCTTGGCCGTCAGCTGTGGTTGGAGGCTGCAGTGAAGTGGTTGGTCAAGCGGTAGCGAGTGTGAATGAACAAATCAAACGAGTTCTGATAGGTGGTCATGGCCTTCAGAGCGAGTTTCAGCCAGAAGGTTGTGGTATACGGATGATGCAGTGGGGGAGGTGTGGAGAGGAGCAGTGGGGGAGGTGTGGAGAGGATATGAATGCAAATGAGCTTGCTAATCCTTCAAGATTTGACGATGATGCCATCTGTGCTGGGAGTGCAGATGGAAGTGTAGAAGGATCTATTTCGGTTGGGTGGATGGTGACAGAGTCAGCAAAAGGAGACACACATGTGACCGTTGATGGTTCAGTAGCAGAAACTGTTACTGAAGGGCATATCTTGGGCAGATATCAGTCAGCCCTAGAACTGGGTGCTTTTGGGAGAGAAATGGACAATGACGAGGAGGAGGAGGAGGAGGAGGAGGAGGAGGAGGAAGAGGAGGATGAGTGGGATGATGTAACAGGTGAAACAGAAAGTGAAGAAGCCTCATTGCCATCGTTCTGTGAGGAGGCGTCGAGGTCGTACAGCAGTAGTCATTCTGGCGAGATCCAGGGCTGTCCAGTTCTTCAGCAGAACTCTTCATCACATCCGAACTACGGGGAAACGGTGATGCATCACTACACAAACAATGGTTATATAGGAGAGGACGATGTCGATGCTGAGATTGTTGTTTGGAAACCTCCAGTGAGGTCAAGCTCGAGCGATGGTGGGAAATTAGCCTCTGCAGCAACTTCCTATTCCATCGATTCATATGCGTACAGCAGGGACGGACGAGCCATGCACACTGTGGATGAGCAAGTGCAGATGCAATCGCTCTCAACATTCTGTCCTCAGAAACCTGGCGCTGGTCATGTGTGGCATATGGGCTGCAGGAGCCCTGTTCAGCCACAGCAGACTGACAGAGGAAAAATGGGAGGCTCTCTGCAAAATACATTTCAGACTTCTCAGAGAGGGCATGCTGCAGATCTCCATTTCTGGGTTCCTCCTCTAGCATCTTCAGCATGTGACCTGGAGCAGCAGGTTTGGGATGTACCTGAATTGCAAGAGGATGTGGCAACAGGAAGCGGACAGCTGCAGAAGAGAGTTTGTGGCGGAATTGAGCAACAGCCGGTGGACCCATGTTCGGTGAATAGTCCACAGTTGCTGATGGAACATAACGACCACAATCATTACGATCATCATGAGGTGGGTCAAGTTCGAGTTCCAGAAGCAGTTGTTCCTGGGTATGGTGGTGGCTGCAATGAGGGATGTAATGGCTTTGTGACTGGCTGGAAAGAGGGAAAGATGGTGAGGCTAAGTGGAAGGGAGAAAGCTGCATATTCATACGGTAATGTAGCAGCATGCCTTGAATGGACAGAAAATGGAAGGGAGAAACTCCTCAGAGTGGAGGGTTGGCTGGGTAGAGATGAATCGGAAAATGGTGATGATGAATTACAAGTGGCACAGGCGAGTGGGACTCATCAGTTTGTTGGTGTTGCATTGGACGATTCAGGAATGTGCAGCCCTGCTAATAAAGA
This sequence comes from Chara braunii, assembly GCA_003427395.1. Classification (NCBI taxonomy): domain Eukaryota; kingdom Viridiplantae; phylum Streptophyta; class Charophyceae; order Charales; family Characeae; genus Chara; species Chara braunii. Next base: position 1,209,806 of record BFEA01000053.1, read on the forward strand.
GGATCATGTCAGAAGTCCATGCCTGCTTGTTTCTGAGGGTATTGGTATTGTGGGCGGGCATACGAAGAGGAATCTTCTTAATGATGACCACAATCAAGTTGAGCATGATGGCAATGACAATAATGACAATGATGATGGCAACAACAATGTTGGTGATGATTTTGATCACTACGGTTACGATGGTGATGATGATGTTGCGTATAGAATGTCTGCTATGTCGTGGGCTTGTATTTCTCAGGGTAAGTGCACCTGCAATAATGATCCAAATTGCATTCATAGCTGCAAAGATGTGGACTCTGTTGCGTCTGCGGTCAGGTTTGCAGGAACCAGCAATAGCATAATCGGGATTGAAAGGGCTGCACCTGTACCTCTTAGTAGTGGTATTGAGGTGAGAGAAGAAGTGAACGCACGTCTAATGGCACGACCAGGGGGCGATAGTTCTGGTGAGCAGACCACTGCTCTGGAGGAGTTGAGGTGTTTCCGGATTGACACTGGGGACTGTGCACCTATCAGGGAGGAAATCTGCCCGTTACGGGAGGAGGAAGAGGAGCTCATCCGTGAGTGGATAAGAAAGAATCTGACATTGGAGAACGTCAGGCCATCATCCAGTCAATGGGTCGCACCCGTCGTGAGAGCATACCGCAATAGTCAGGGGTTGGCTGAGGTATTGATAGATTACAAGCGACTGAATACTGTGTTGAAAAGCAGGTGGAATGGTCACGGGCTTGGATGTATGCCTGGTTATGTGTGTACTCAAAGTGAAGATGGTGGAACTGGCAGAGCTGTGGGGATGAAGAGCTACGCATCAAGGAATATGTCATGCCATTTGCCTCATGCCATTGATGTAGTTCGGGGTGTCCAAGCAGATGCCTCCTGGTTCTCAACCATGCGTGTGAAGGGTGGAGGAGATGGAGACCTGCATCTTGCTGACGAGGACAGGGAGAAAACAGCATTCCTTACCAAGGACGGGACTTTCGAATGGTTGGCTGTGCCAAAGTGGGTGCATGGCGTGGCATATGCTTGGCAGCGTCTGGTGGAAGGCGCTCTACGTGGGCTGCTGGGAAGGTGTGTGGTTGCACACTCAGGGAACTTGTTGGTTTTCTCCAAGAACAAGGAAGAGCATGAACGAGATGTTGCAGCAGTTGTTCAGCAGCTGAGAGACGCACGCTTACAAGTTGTCATTGACAAGGGTGGCCGTAATCGGAGGGAGGTGACGTATCTGGGGTACCTGATTGATGGGTCCGGGCGGCTTCGTCCCAGTGCCAACAAGGTGAATGCAGTGGGAGGGGTGGCCGTTCCTACAACAGTGCAAGGACTCAGAGCGTTCTTAGACCGTGTGGGCGACTTGAGGCAATTCATCCGGCGCTTTGCACATATTGCAGCTCCTCTGCGAGGGCTCGTCCAGAGTAGATTGCCTCCGGCTGGGTGGACCCCGCAGTGCCGCATCGCATTCGGAGAGCTGAAGGCACGGGCAAGACATGCTCTTGAAGAGAAGCGTGCACTCTATAGGCCAGATTTCGCCCTTCCTTTCCTGTTAAGAACAGAGCTGCGAGCCGAGGGCCTTGGAGCTACCCTTGTCCAGCTCGTCATGCGTCCACTGAAGTCTTGTCTGCTTGATTCCACATATTCTTCGTATGAGTTGACCCCTGGCAACTGTCACCCTGCTGCTGCCTCTTCTTCAAGTGCTAGACAGCTCCTGGATGGCACGCCCTCACCTCCCACTTCGTTTGCAAGCTCCATATCTACATCTGTTTCAAGTTCCACCTCATCTTTCACTTCCTCTTGCAGTTCCAGTTGTATGTCGGAAGTTGATCTACAACGCGAGGATGTGGTTGATGCAGCTGCCACAACCACTGCAGCCTCTATGGCACCAGTTCAACAAGAGGAGCTAGTGGTAGGCTATGCGAGTAGGGTGTTGACACGGGCAGAGGCAAGGTACACAAGTGTGGAGAAGGAGTGTTGGGCAGCCTTATGGAGTGTACGGCAGTTCCATCACTTAGTGTCTGGAAGGAAGTTCTTCCTGGAAGCCGACCGCTTGACCCTGCTTTCTGCCATGCAAGGGGATCAGAATCCTACGGTACATATAAGTCGCAGGGTGGCAAGGTGGGTGCAAGAACTTTGGCAGTACGACTTTTTGGTCTGTGACAGGGAAATTGCAGCTGCAGGAGCATGCTCAGGCTCAGGCACAGGAACACCTGCAATTATTGATCTCGGGTCCATGTTCATGGCAAATGCAAGTGGTCAGCAGGCGCAGGGTGACAATAGTGCTCAGCGGGCAGCCGTAAGTGCAAGCCGTTTGCCTGTCGGGGACATCGGCACAGAGACTGGAATTGGGGCTGGGAATTGAACTATGGGACATTTGTGCCAGGCAGGTGGCAATCCTAGCTGTTGCACAGCTTGCACTGCATCATGCATGCAAACCCAAGGGCCCAGTCCTGTTCTTGAAGGAGATCCCCTGTCAGAAGGGTATGTGACACTATATGTCTTCCACAGGTGCAGGTCCTTCCAGCTGTGTTGTCGAACCATATTGAGCACACTGACTCTGTAAGCTGTCACTCATTGTTTATTCATCCCTTTCTTTCCCTCCATGATGCAATGACAACAATGCTGCTGCTGCTGATGATAATGATGGTGGTGAGGACGGTGAGGATGGTGATGATGGTAACAATGATGGTGATATGATATTGATGACAGCGGTGATGACGATGGTGATGATGATGACAATGATGACAATCACGATGACCATGACGATGACGATGATGATGACGATGACGATGGCAACAACGAGGATGAGGGGGATGAGCAGTGTGAGGAGGGGGAGCAGAAGGGGGAGGAGGAGTTATGCTGACAAACGACCTCTGGTTTGGTTCGGTAACCTGATCTGGTTATGATCCTTGCGTTAGCTGTCGGATAGACTGGTACTGGTTTGTGGAAGGAGCCTCTGCACACTCAACATCATCATGCTGACAACGGTCTACCCTGCTGGTGGCAAGTGTTGAGAGTTGAATTCTAACAGAGCAAGCCTTTGGAATATCCATACTATCATCATTCCATTCATCACCCTGACTACAGGCTTCTCTGCGCACAGCAAGAAGCATTGGTTGCTCAGTTTGGAGAAGTGGCTGTGGTCAGGGTTTGTATTAAACATGCTATCCTTGTATCTTGCTTGCCCTTGACAAGGGTCAATGGATGCAGTGCAGATGCATGACCATTTCAAGAAGACCAGTGTGCACAGTCCAACCTTTCAGTCAATGCCCAACCTGATTCATCTGTTATGTGGATATCCCCTCACCCTTCCCTCCGTCCCTTTGTTTGTCATTCACTCGCTCCCTCTTCCCCCTTCCAATTGTGTCAATTCGTTTGAAATCATGTGCGCCAGGTTGCCATTGCCGTTGGGCTTAATCACTTTCTGCATACCTCTGTTTCCTATATAGCTAACCTTTGTTTCTTTTCTTGGCACTTTCAGAAGCCGTTTGACTTTGTCACCCACCAGTGAGTTGGTGCAAGTGACAACTTTTTCTCATGACCTGTGTCCGCCTCCCCCCCCTCCCTCCCCCCATCTCCTCTTTCTCTCTCATATATACACACACACACACTTCCTCTCCCCGCCCTTCTCCCTCTCACCCACTCATACATCCAGTCTCTTTCTTGCTCACACATGATCACTCAGTTGCCAAGCTACTTCCTACTCACTCTTTAGTCCTTCCCATTGGTGAACACACGTGCCGCCCAGGCTACTCAACACATAACTATATTCAAGAAGAGGAATTGCTTGGCACTGATCCCCACCGCAGCAAAGGCGAGCTGGGCTAGAGCTCTTTTGGAGCAAAATGGATGTTAGGTCATCTTGCAGTCAGCCGTAGGGTGACAAGTTCCCATTTAGGCAGCTGTAAGTCCAGACCCCATGCAGTATATACTATATAGTGATGACAAATTTGCGTCAGGCACAGTGTAAACAGTGCACATTCGATCAGAGAGCCATTAGGGATGGAAAATCACCCACCTGTTAAAGTCATGCCAAAATCAGATGTGACCTGCTAAGGATAGGAGACAGTAGCACCCGTTGCATGTCAAGCAAAAGCAGTTGTCGGCGAATGGAAGCAACTTCAAGCCCCAGTGAAGCATAGCCACCAACCGTCTGCTAGAATATTCCTTATCCAAGGTTACTCTTGCCTCCATATAGCATGCCATTGGCTAAGGCATCCCTTCACCAAGACCAGTCCTATTGCCGCTGGCATGAATATCATTACTGACAATCGCCTGTCCTAAACCCAAAGAGTCGCTAAACCACCGCTACATCTGAACCTGGGCCTTCCCAGCCTCCAAAGGTCTGGTACCACACCAGTTTCTCGGAGTTCGTGAAATGCTGGGCCTACTCTAGTCACCGCATTGGAAAAAAGCAGGTCCTCTTATGTATGTAGTGGTGGTTTGAAGTGTCCTGGCCCCAGCGAAGCTGGCATACCCCATACTTTATCCAGTTACTGCAAGAGGCCCACTTGACCTTCTGAGTGGCACTGGGCCTTGCATGGCTTGAGCTCCTGAGCAGTTGTACACGGGTTGGTCGGCATGTAAAACCCCTGGGCTAAGCTCAAGAGCTATTTGGCTGGAGTCTGGGTACGCCGGGTTCATGGTACCAACCATGGTGGGATAGCAGAAGTTATGGTCAACGGGCTTCGATTTCATCTCAGCTCACTTTGCCTTGTGGTATGTGTTCGGCTTTGAGTGCAGCAGGTTAAGGGTTTGATTCCTGCATTGAGCGATTTCATTTAATTTCAGCGATTTGAATTGGAGCTTGGAGAGACAAACAAGACAAGCACTGGGCCTTGCAGTCTGTCTCTATCATCTAATTTGATGCCATACCCGTCTTTCAGTCATCACCACTCACCTCGCCGACTCAAACATCGAGCATCAGTTGGATGACACGTGATTCCCATGGATCACGTTGATTCTTTGGGAGATTCAAAGCGACTTGTCTGGCTTTTATTACATCTTAAGGGACTCGAAGGATTTCACAACACTGTCCAGTGACTCAGTCATTCACATCAGGCAAGTAGCCCATGTTCTTTTACTCGTGAGGCTTGTGGCCCATGTGGAACAAGGGTCGCAAAGGAGGGGGCATGTGTTGCACGTGTTAGATGACTCAAGGAACTCATGTGCCTTACTTGCACTGAGCAATGTCTAAGGCCCACTTAACCTTTGATCCGCATATAGTCTATGCCTAGTGCCAAATCTGGGATCGGGGATGGGGTTGCCTGTTAGTTTGACATCGGATGGTTCTGTGATCTAAGGCCCACTTAAACTTCCATCCACCTGTAAAATATGCCTCATGCCAAATCTAAGGTCGGGGATGCGGTTGCCTGTTAGTTTGCCATCGGATGGATCTGTGACTGATCAATGCAGTAGATTTTGCAACACTTTATAACTTTATATGCATGGGCCAGAGGGCTGTGGAGTTTGGTATAGATGAATGACCATGTACACTCCGTGAAGTTAGTGTCATTCACAGAACGCACGCACACGCACACACACACACACACACGCACACGCACACGCACACGCACACGCACACACACACACACACACACGCACACGCACACGCACATGCACACACACACACACACACACACACACATTCTACTTTGCCGATTGTGCAGAACAATTCACGTCTCCTTTTGTAGTGACACACCTATTCTACTTCGGCGATTGTGCAGAAGAAAATCTCACAATAGACACAAACGCACATGCAAATGCACAAAGCAAAGGGAGGGAGACAGGGGGCAGGGGGCAGGGTGAGGGGAGAGAGAGAGAGAGAGAGAGAGAGAGAGAGAGAGAGAGAGAGAGAGAGAGAGAGAGAGAGAGAGAGAGAGAGAGGGCGGTGGCCAGGGAGAAAAAGGCGTTGAAACAGAGCTACAGTTCGTCTTCGASGTATCTCCAACACCCCTAGCTAAAATTTATGAAGGGATGGATGCAAGGAAGGGAATGGGGATGCTAGGAGTATGTGAAGCTTAATCAGAAGGGAGGGAGGGAGGGAGGGAGGGAGGGAGGGAGGGAGGGTAGAGTTCAAGGCTTCTTGATGAGAAGCTAAGCAAAACGCATACTCGTCACAATGTCTTTTGTGATATTTATGCTGAAGCCGTGCAAGGATCAACCAATTGCGGGTGCAGTGCTGCAAGTTCAGCATCAGCTTTTCTTAATCTGTGGTGTTATTGCTAGTAGTAGTGCGGCAGAGGCGGCCTGCAATAAAGACGAGGGAAGGGGGAGAGAGATGAATTAGAGGTGTTAGAGAAGAGGAGAGGATCACACAGTAGAGTAGAGGGAACAGAGACAGAAGAGGAAGGGAAAGTTCAACAGCTGGAGAAAAATCCTGTTTAAAGGGAACAAATTTCTCCTTGAATAATGTGTTGAGTTGGCTTATAGTAATGGTGCCAACTGTTGAATGGCATGTACAATGCGGCGTAGTATGTACTAAAATTCCTTGGACCTCAGTTGAGAGTTTTGTCTTCACATTCCAGACCAGGATTTACAAGGCCTCGCTTTAAAAGAGTTATGGTAAGATATGCGTGCACTTTCAGACAAGACTGGCACAAAGTTTACACGCCGGATAGTTATCCATTTGATGTGTCACTGTGTAGCTTAACCTTAGTGTAACACCTTTAGCTTACCTTAGATTATCTTTCTCTTCACCCTATTTCGTGTGCCTATGATTGTTCCTCTACACTAGCATGTGCCCATGATTGTTCAATCTTTGTATTTCTTTGACATTCTACATTTATCACCTCACCTTAGCCTAACTGTAGTTAGAATGTGAATGGACGGGTACTCTGTCCCCCAGCTTTGTCCAACCCAACTGCTAGCTTACCCCCCCCCCCCCCCCCCCCCCTGATCCAGCCAGCACCCAGCCAGCCAAGGATTCCATCTGTCTAACTGACCAGCTAACTTGGAAACATTCTAGCCTATCTTGCTACCCAGGATATATCTAGCAGGTCCTGCTTTTCCTCCCTCCCATGGCATGCTTCCCTTCCACTCTCTTCCATGATGTACTCGAGATGTCAGCATGCATTCTGGCCAATGACAAATGCACCGATGAAAATTTACTGTTGCTCATCACATTTTGGACTTCTGTCATGTTCGGAATCTTTCACATTTTTTTGTCAATCGAAATTTCAACTCAATTCCTTGGCTAGCGAGTTAAGGGCGTACTCACTCCAGGACTCCATGATGGACTCTGTTCCCCTTTCTGGCTGGAGACATCCATGAAAGGTGTGAATTTGTGGCTATCCTCAGTTACTTTTAGTTCCTTCGCCACTAAGGTTTCAATGTTTCTCAGCCAGTTTCTGTCGATTCCTTGGCTGGGTAGTATGTTAGCAACTTGATTAGGTTAGTTACTGCAGATGTTCATCCATTGAGGTTTCTGTTCAAGTATTCGTCGGCTCCCCAGTAAAATGGCCGCCAAGGTTTTCAAGTTTTTGTGAATTCCTTGGTTAGTAATTGCTATCTAGTACTTAGTGACAGTGGCAGTGATTTCACCTTCGTCAGATACTTGCTAAGCTGTGTAGCTAATGTTGATTGAGCGAGTCAAGGCTCAGTTGTTCAGCAAGGGGTACTTCAGCCTGTACCTTATCACAGGGCTGACTGCATTCATGCTAACTTCGCAAACATACATAGGTAGATAGTCAGCTAGTTACTGCAGGTTGTCACTTAGTGGTGTGGGGCTTAGGAAGTGAGCAATTCATGTCGAACCGTGAATTTTTTAGTCAGTTCACCTGTAGTCTGTTACCTTATGCATGCACAACTGGGTGAGCTGTCGGCTATGTCAGGGATACGTCTGTGAGTTACAGAGCTGGTCAATTAGTTAGGTAGTTAGCTGGAGACTTAACCACTCTGTGACCAAGTAACTGAACTGCAGGACAACTTAAAGTGTCGAGTGCTTTTTCACTTGTCTTTGTTACTTACAGGGTGAGCGAGCTTGTAAGTTAATCGCTGAGTCACAAAATGAGTTGGGGAGTGTGTGTGTGTGTGTGTGTGTGTGTGTGTGTGTGTGTGTGTGTGTGTGTGTGAGAGAGAGAGAGAGAGAGAGAGAGAGAGAGA
>BFEA01000053.1:1218573-1234809 GCA_003427395.1 Chara braunii
CTTTTCCCTCCCTTCCTCCTCACCTTCTTCCCCCCCCCCCCCCCCCCCCCCCCCCCCCCCCCCCCCTCCCCCTCCCTCTGCCTTTATCGTCTTCATGTGGCCCCGTCCCAACCACCCTCCTGTAAATGTCTACAGCACTCAGAAGGGAAACGGGGTTTGGGAAAAAGGGGACTAGGGGCTAGTGATAAAGAGGAGGAACAATGAGGGGCTTGGTTCAGGTGGGGTGGTTATATGACTTTCTGCAGTTTTCTGTGCATTTTCCTCTTATTATTATTTTGCGCACTTTGTTGGACTCTGTAATTACAATGGAAGAGTGTATAATCTATGCTAAATTCATTGCAGGACAAAGGACATGCAACTTGGATGAGGAGCTGAGAGTAGATTGAGAAATTTCCAATCCTGAGATTCCTAGCAAACCTTAATGCGGTATTGCGAACTCACTCTCCTTCCGCCTTCCAACCCTTATTTGTTTCTTCTTTTTTTGCATTTCTGGTATCCTTTCCTTTTCCCTTCTCCTACTTTTGATTTTTGAATTTTCCCTCAGCATCTCTTCCTTCTCTTCTCTTCTCTTTCCCTTGTCCTTTCGTTTCATTTTCCCTTCCTTGATAAGTGATGTCTTCAGTTTTTTCAACTTTTTCATCCGCTGCCATTTCAGTTGTTTCCCTTCCATTTTTTTTTTAAACCTTTCCTTGTATTCCTTCCATTTCAGTTGTTTCCCTGCCATTTCAGTTGTTTTCCTTCTTTTCTTTTCGTTTTTTTTTTTTGTTCACACACACACTCGCCCCTTCTATTCTGGGGGGCACCAGTCCGGTTACTTATTACCGGCAAGCAGTCACATTCTTAAGAACTTGATAAAGTTGATATTCTTATGGCTCTGTTACTGCAGGACTCAAAGCTTTTCAACGTCAATATTTTGTATGTGCAAATGGATTCGTTATGAAGTCCGACTATTACAGACAATCACAGACTATTACAGACTATTACAGACAATCACAGACTATTACAGACTATTACAGACAATCACAGACTATTACAGACTATTACAGACTATTACAACTGATGCAAATGTGTCAAAAGCTTGGCAAAAAAAAGCAAGTGTTGTTTTATTTGGCGAAGCACACACCAGGGAGAGAACGGAACGGAAGTTCAGGAGAGGAGGGGAGGGAGGGAAGGAAGGAAAAAGACGAAAAGGAAGGAAGAGGGAAGGGAGTAAGGGAAGGCAGGAGGAGAAGGGAAAAGGGGGAGTTCAAAGAACACCAGAAGGAGGAGGAAGGGAGGCAAGAAAGGGAAGTAAAGGACATCATGAAAGGCGGCAGGAACACAAGATGATGGAGCAACTGGTCGTCAGAACGCAATGAAAGAAAGCTGTGTCATGACATGCACGTGTTTTGTCAGAGGTGGTAGCTGCAAAGAATCGTGCTGCACTACACTATGCCAACTCCATCTGTTTCCCTGTTTTGGTTTTCCACTGTGCGTCATATCATGTTTCTAACTTTCTATGGATTGTATCACATCATCTTTCCGTCAATGTGCGATCTACTTGTTCATGATGATGCTGGCCGTGGGCTCATATATCCCTTTTCTTGCCAGCTTTGGCAGTATTGAGCCATCTCCCTTTCAATGGCAGAGAATTGGGCGATTCTCTTAGCAGACGTATCTGGCTCTATAGTTACTGAAAGGATTTCATGATTTCTGGCCGAGTCTCAGGTCCCAAGGTCCCTCGTCCCATGTATTATAGCCAACCGGTAAGCCCTTAGGGCGGAAAGTCTGGAAACATCTGGTACCGACAAAACAATTGTGGCCTACAGGCCAGGGACTATTACCGGTCGAAGAAGCCCATGATTGTCAATTGCAGCGAGTACAAAAGGCCGCCGCAGTGTCTAAAACAACCACTTGTTCACTCGAACTGTTGTGGAAATGGTGCTGGTTGCTTGTGCAGCTACTTCGAGTGCGACTTGGTCAGGGGCATAGTATAGTAGTCTACGGCACAGGGCGCCATAGCCAGGACCTTAGGGTTGATGACGACGAAGAAGAAGGTCAAGGGGTAGAAGAGAGTGAGGAAGAGGTTGAAGCCATCCAGAGAGGAAAGAAATCAGAGAGAGAGAGAGAGAGAGAGAGAGAGAGAGAGAGAGAGAGAGAGAGAGAGACAGACAGACAGACAGACAGACAGACAGACAGACAGAGACAGAGACAGAGAGAGAGCTTACCTGGATGTGAGATGAAGGTAGCCATAGCTGCCGGTTGTATTCTTTTTTTCTTTTTTTTTAAACAGAACCTCGATTTCATGGTCGCATCTGCGAACGAGAATTCCGGCTCCTGCCATTCTGGGGAGCAACAGTCCGGTTCCTATTTCCCTGGCAAGTCAATATGGAATACATAGGAACTCACGCACGCTCCTCCCCATTATGGCTGGGAGGCACGAGTGGGCGGCATTGATTACTTCCTTGTGGAAGGATGTACCCCCTCTCACCCCAGCTTAAGTTAGCGTGTGACACCTAATCTGGTAGAGCCTTGCTAATCCCCCTGGTCACAGTCCTGCTCCTCTCAGCTGCGATGCTGTCGGATCGGCGTGCTATGCTAGAGCAGTCAGGGACACTTGTGGGTTTCTTAAAATCCTGAAACCTTGACCCCTACTTGTCTTGCATCAGTCTTAACCCTATACCTTTGTCTATCTAGCCTTGGTTTTCCATGATCCCGCTTGTCTTGACTCTGTTTGGATTAGTCTTTGATTCTGTTTAAGGCTTTAAGCCCTAAACCCTTGTCCTTTTTAACCTTGTTCTGATTGTGTCCTTTAGGACTCATTTTTATTTTCAGTTTGTTTTCCCTTATTCCTATGTGTGTCTTCTCACTAGAGTCTATTGTCCTACTTGGGATATAAGCTATAGTTCTTGGTATCTCCGAGAACCGTGGTTGTTCAACGTTGTGGAGTTTCCCATGCCTAATTAGTATTCACTTTTGCAATCAGACTCAACTCTGGACTTGCTCACAAGATGCGTACACAGGACTGATGGTAGAACCAAACTCGTGAACTCAGAATCAACAATGAACTTGCACTTAAACTCTGTTCACAACAACTGTACAACCTGCGGTTATGGCCGCTGAACACTGTCTCAACCACCAGCCTCACTCTCCCTTATGCACGCAAGTGCGAGGATCACCCTGAATGTCCACGCTGCACAGACACACTGTCTACACTCTGTCTGCACCAACAGCTGGACGGCTATGGCCGCTGTCGTCTTCCTCCTCCTAGCTATGGCCACCGGTGTCTCTCTCTCTCTGGTTCACTATGGCCGCTGTCTTCTTCACAGCCCACTTCTTCTCCGGGCACCTGCAGTCCACGCACAAGATACCAAGGCAGCTCTTCCGCATTGCACACAGGCGAATTAATGAATGGCTGGACGCTGCCTCTTTATTTATATCTCTTTGGAGGTACCCGGGCCTGCCTCAAAACGTGTGGGCCTGGGCCAAAACGTGTGGCCCAGGGAAGTTTCCAGACGTTTGGCCTTCTGGGCCAAAACGTGTGAAGCGCACAGCGTGCTCCAGAACCTTCCCCACATGCAGCCCCTACCCCTGGTACTTGCTGACTGGACTGGCCTACAGGGCCTACAACCTTCTAGCGCCTACAGACTTACAGACAGACTCTAAGCCTCAGTAGACTCAAATAGAGACTTCTAGAACAGAACTTCCTAAGCCTAACGGTAACAGACCTAACTCCTAATCTACAGACCTAGAGATCAAGTCCTACTGTCCGATCTACAGACAAGTCCTACTGTCCGACCTACAGACTAGCCTAGGACGTAGGGCAGGTCTAGGGATCGAATCCTACTCAGGTCACTGAGTCTATGTACATGTATAGGATAGATCTAGGGATCGAATCTCACTCAGCACTCAGGTTCAATGTACAGGGTTAGGGCACAGGTCTGGGGATCGAATCTCTGTGTCTGCAAAGTCGGGTCAACTGAGTGAAACCGTTTCACTTTATATTCGGTCCACGTGGCGGTGGTTTCATGTGAGTTGTTCGGTCCACGTGGGGGTGGTTTCATATGGGACTTGTCATCCGGGTTTTTCTTTTTGGCATCCTAGTTGGCTGGTTCCCGTTGTTTGGCCTATCGAAGGGGGCGGTGCTTTTAGGTGGGAATCGTCATCTGGGATTTTCTTTATATAGTTTTTTTTGCAGGCAAGGGTGTTGATTGCTATCCTGGTTGGTCATTGTCCCGTCGTTTGGCCTGTGAAGTAGGGGGCGGTGCTTGCATGTGGGACTTGTCATCTAGGATCTGTTATGTTTGTTTTCTGGAACCCTTATCTGCATCCCGATTGGTTTTGTCCCGTTGTTTGGTCTATTTTGGCGAGCGTAGCGGTGCTTTCATGTGGGACCAGTCATCGTTTTTTTTTTGTTGTTCGGCCTATGAGAGCATGAATGGTTTAGGAATGGGAATACCGACGTCTTGATGACGAACAAGGCCATCTGCTGTATATAGTTTTTCTTTTGCAGACAAGAGTTTTGTCCTGGGTGGTCTTGTCCCGTCGCTTGGCCTGTGAAGGAGGGGTGGTGCTTGCATGTGGGACTTGTCATCTAGGATCAGTTTTTGGTGTCGTTGCTTGTTGCCCCCTGTTTTGTTGTATTTGGCTGTTCCCTTCCTCTTTTCTTTGCCTCTTTGCCCTTTGGCTGTGTGCAAGTGGGTCGATATGACACACAGGGGTGGGGGCAGCCGCCGCTCAATCTACATCCACGTGGGCGGCCTTGTACGCAAGAGGTTCTGAAAAGGAGTTGTAAGGAAGAAGATGAAAAAATGAAATTATTTTTCTTTGTTTTCTTTCTGTTTTCTTTTTGCTTTTGCGCTCTGATAACTTTGTGACAATATATATATATATATGAAACTCCGACGAAACAGTTTGTCACAGCCCCTCGTTTGTTGTCCTCTTCTCTCTCTCTGCCTACGGTTTACCGGGCAGTTCTATTTGTGACGATATCTACGGTTTTACCGGGCAGTTCTGTTTGTGACGATATATACAGTGTAATCAGTTAGGGGATTCTGCAGACTGTTGAGGGTTCAGCCTCCTGATGGGTCGGTGAAACTCCAACGAAACAGTTTGCCACGGCCCCTCGAATGTTGTCCTCTTCTCCCTCTCTGCCTACGGTTTACCGGGCAGCTCTGTTTGACTATATATATATATATATATCTATATATATATCGTCAAATAGAACTGCCCGGTAAACCGTAGGCAGAGAGGGAGAAGAGGACAACAGGGTCACCAGCCCGTACGTACGGAGGTCCCCGGGCAGACCTCCGTACGTACGGGCGTTTGGGGTCCCGTACGGGGTCCGAACTTGACGGCGTTCGGGCCCGCCAAAAATTATTTCGGGGCCTAAAAATAACTTTTTTTTTCTGAATTTTTTTTTGTGAGTTCTCTATGACATGAGGTACATGCCTATAAATTTTCAAGTCATTTGGCTCATCCAAATAGGACTCACAAATCACCAAAGATGGTGGTCTCAAAACGTGCTCGCCCACGTTTTGTTTCACTTTTTGCTTTTTGTTTTCACTTTAGTTCAGGGTCTAAACAATTTTATTATTTTTTGAAACTTTTTTAGTCGGTTTTGCATTATGTGAAGTACACATCTGTAAATTTTCAGGGCATTTAGATATGCAAAAAAAAAAAGGAAAAATCTCCAAAGATGGCGGTGTCGAAAACGTGCTCGCGCACTCGCTAAATTTAATTCTTTTTTATTTTTTGTTATTTTTATTACTAGTATTTGTTCTTCGTATTTTATTTTTATTTCAAATTTGGTAAGGAATTTGGATGTAATGCTCAGGCAAATCTTGCTTAATTTATTTTTCTTCATAACATATCGGTTTTTCAGTTTTTTTTTTTTTTTTTTTTTTTTTTTTTTTTTTTTTTTTTTTTTTTTTGGGTCCGCGTTCGGCCCGAACGGCCGAACGCATCCCCAAGGGGTCCCATACGTTCGGGCGTTCGGGTTCGGGCGTTCGGCCCGTCCCGAACGTCGGTTATCCTGTATATATATGACGATATATCTGTTTGTGACAATATATGTATAATGTATTTATAATCTATATATATATATTTTTTAGTTTATTAAACTTTATTTAGATTTATCTAGGGAGTAAAATTATTTAATGATTGACTTTGGTGAAGGTTTTCTGGTGTTATTTGTCCCACAGTTTGAATTCTATACTTTGCCCATTGATAGCCGCTATTTTGTCTTTTGCAACGAAGTTTGCCTCAAATTTTTGCTGGTGAAGCTTTGCCTTGTCTTCGTCTTCCTCCATAGGGTCCAGTATTATGTTTATTCCTGCTGTTGAATGATTCCCCATGCCTCTTGATTATGCATCCTTTTTTTCTCTATTGTCTCTTGGCATTTTTTCTTCCATATGGCCCATAACGTTGCTTTTCTGATTATCTTAAAGAAATTGGATTCTTCTTCTTTTTTTTTTTTTTTGGAAACCCGAGTGAATGCTAGGGGTGCTGATAAGAGCAGACACCACTAACATGCTCGGGAAGGCTCCATCTATTGGTGGGGAGCAACACCTGCTGGAAATCGGGTCCAGCGTCCCTCTCTGGGAAGTTGAATCCTAGGTGTATCAGTGTGTGGTTGTTTGTGAGAGTTGTATATGTGATTGTATTCCATAACTTGGATACTATTTGCCATAGAGGCTCTATTATGGGGCACAGGAGAAAACAGTGGTACAGGTCCTTTGTTAATCCAAGGTTGCAGTTTGTACAAAGTTCGTTTAGTGGGTTTCTGTCTTCCTTTTTCCTTCTACCATTTAGCCATTGATTTACTGGTACTGCTAAATTTAGAATTAGTCATTGTAGGCTTCAGAATTTAGGTGGGTTTATGCATGCTAATGTGCTCCACGGGATTGAGTTGACGTTATGGGTTTCTACTTCAAGTTGTTTCCTCCATCTTTCCGCTATTATGGGAGCTGGGTTTGCAGATCGGCGTCTTAGTTTGTAGCCTAGTCTGGTTGTATAGTGTAGGATATTGATCTTTAAGTTGATTCTTAGGATATTGATCTTTAAGTTGATTCTTAGGATATTGATCTTTAAGTTGATTCTTGCAGATCTTGCTTTGAGGTTCCATGCCCATTCAGCCAGGTGTACTTCTAGATTTTCCAGAGGGACTTGGGGGAGGAAGATGGTTAGGTCTTCATTTTCCACGACTCTTTATTTTTCTTAGGTTGTTTTCTCTTACTGTGACTTGTGCTGAGGGTTCTTTTTTTATTTTTCTGTAGTCAGTTCCAGTTTCTTCTATTTCATGCATGGTGAATGTGTGCCAGTTATCAAAGCCCTCTACCCTACTATGGAATGCTAATGTGTTTTCTTGCTGTGTTTCGTTGGTCATTACTGCCCAATCCCCTGAGGTCAATTTTCTTTCTTGGTTGAGGATTGGTATCCATTCCTGTGGGATGGCTACTATTAGCTCTTGTAGATTTTGCCTCAGTCGATGGCATCCCTTGAGTTAACTTCGTAGTTGTTTTTTCTCCTTCCAGGTGTTTAGGTCTTCGTCCCAGATATGTTTGATTTGCCATACACCTTTTTCCAGCCATGTGCCCCATCTTGTGTCCTTTGTGCTAAGTGTCAAGGGGCTCTCTTCTGTGTTGGTTATCCAGGGGTTGCAGAAGAGGGGTTGCCTGAGTATTTCTTTCTGTTTTTGTGGTCTCTTAACTTTAACTGGGAAGATGTCACTCCAAGCCTTGATAATCCCTTTCCAGAATCTTGTCCTTGATTAATTTCTTGTATTCTATTTGTTACCTTTCATTGACCAGGATTTGCTCATCACCCAGAAGGAGCCTTCCATGTTAGACGGAGTGTTGTATGCTGGCAGTTGTTGTAATCCTTCCATAGCTAGCTTTCTCCAAGGGAGGCTTGGTCTAGTAAGAAGTTTTAAGATCCATTTCGTTTGTAGTGCTTTTATTTGGGTGTAAGGGTCTAGGACTCCTAGTCCGCCCTGATCGTTTTTCATGGTGATGTATTACCAGGCTACTTTCATTATGAAGTGCTGCTTGGAGGCGTCCCCAGTCCAGAGGTATGTTGATGCTTTCTTTTGGATGTCTTTAACCATATCGTGATCAGTGGTCCAGAATGCAGCCACGTACCACATGATTGCAAAAATGGAGGAATTCAGTATTAGGGCTCTGCCATGAAGGGAAGTGTGAATTCTCCCCCAAGAGCTTAGTTTATTGGTCATTTTAGCTAGTAGACTGGGGGTCATTTCTGTTGCTCATTTTAGCTAGTAGACTGGGGGCCATTTCTGTTGCTGCTCCTCGTTCCGTCATCAAGATTCCTAGAAGCCTCAAGGGGTCCTTGGGATGGATCCATAACATTCCTTTGGGTGTGTTTTTGGGGGGATCTATGTTGTCATTTGTTAGCCACCATCCTACTGTTTTTTGCTAGTTGATGCGCATTTCTGAGGCTCGTTGGAAAGCTTGCATAGCCCGAGTGAGGGCTTCAAAGGAGGAGTTTGATGCTCTGATTAAGACCGTTAGGTCATCTGCGAAGAGAATTCTGGGGGGTATATAGTAGGGTTGTTAGGGTCTTCTGAGGGGTCTGTGAGTTTTTGTATTGATGGGTCTTTCCTTATGAAAGAAGTTATCGCTTTTATTATGAATAAGAATATTGGGGCCGCCAGGGGATCTCCTTGGCTCACCGACCTAGACATTTTGTAGGACTTCGAGATGTGCCCATTTACTTGGACCGCACCATGTGCGTCGTTGTACAGAACTTTTACCCATTTTTTGAAGTTCGGGCCAACTCCCATCTTTTCCATACATTGTTGAAGAAAATCCCAATTTACTTGGTCGTATGCCTTTTCGAAGTTGAAGAAGAGGATTGCTGCATTCATCTTCTTGTCCTTAATGTATCTTATTGATTCGGCGAGTGTCATTACATTGTCTTGGATAAATCTCCTTGGTATAAAGCCTGTTTGGTCTATGTGAAAGCATATTTTGGTGATTTTCTTTATTCTATTGGCGAGAAGTTTTGCTAGGATCTTATAACCCACTATTAGGAGGGTGATGGGTCTGTAATTCTTAATGTCTGCGGGATCACCTTTCTTATACAAAAGCGTAAGTATTCCTGTGCTGACCGGGTCGATCTTACAAAGTTGCAGTAGTCATCTCTGATATCTCCCAGTACTTTTGCCAAAATTCTTTGGATAGTCCATCCTGACCGGGTGTTTTCCCTGATTTCATGGAGTTGTCGCCTCCTTTACTTTTTTATTTGTGACTGGTTCTTCCATTTGGTCTGCTAGTGTAGAGGGTATTGTTTTATCTAGGTATTTGGTGAATTTTTCCTTACCTGTTGGATTGAGTTTGGCATGGGTTGCTTTGTCTTTGAGGTATAGAGGTTTCTGTAAAAGGATTCTGCTATTGAGAGCATTCTCTGTGGATCTGTTGTGAGACCCTCTTCTCCTCTTTGCTGGTGAATGGTAGCATTTCTTCCTCTGGCTTTGACTTTCTGGAAGAAGAATTCGGTCATTTTTGCCTACTCTTCCCATTCCTTGATCCCTGCCCTTAGTCTCAATCCTTTTGCTTTTCATGCATTCCTTTTTTTTTTTTTTTGAAAAACCAAGCTCCATCTATTGGTGGGGAGCAGCACCTGTTGGAAACCGGGTCCAACGTTCCATATATACAACCATATCCTCACAAATTGGCACAAACTGGGAACCGGGCCCAGCGTCCCATAACGAGTTCGTTCAGAAAGCTCATCAGAAAATTTCATGAAAATGAGACAAGGAACCAAGCAGGGTGAAGAGTTTCCCTATTCCACATCCTACGCAGTTAATCCCCTGGAGTCCCGGGTAATCAATGCTGGTAGGAACCCTCTCAAACTATGATCTGATGGAATTCGTTCAACCACTCAGTATAAGGGACGCTGGACCCGTTTTCCAGCAGGTGACGCTCCCCACCAATAGATGGAGCCCCTCCTCCGGTGCTAGCGGTGTCTGCTCGTATCAGCACCCCTAACACTGACGAGATGAGGGCTTTCTCTCAAAAAAAAAAAAAAAAAAAAAAGGAACTACTAGAAAAATCTAATTGGCCTAAGGATGGAGTTTTGAAAAATGAGATACCGGGGCCATTACCCGGCATTGGCTCGGAGAAATTGGAGCTATTTCAGACATGTCTACGACAACTTCATGATTAAGCAAAATTCAGAACAACTCAGAAACCCCCCCATCAATCCACTTTACCTCACTCCGGCAAGACTGACTGCAGCGGAGCCACCATCTCTGCTGCTGCTATGCCATACTCCCATCCTACCAGCTAGCCCCTTCACTGGTAGGACGCGTGACAACCCACCATCTTCTCCCACTCCCCTTATTCTCTTTTTGAGGTACCTAAGAACTCTTACCGTCATTCAAGAAACATGAGAATACGCCACCGAGGTCCTACAATTGTTCCAAAAACCTCGCAATCCCACACAAACCCTTCCAACGTCTCCAAAACTGTCCTACTCCCTGCTGATCTCTTCTAGGTCTCACACCCCCACTTTTTGCTGGGTTACAGGGCAACGCAACTCACCCCAGCTCCGACCAGCGTCGTCCCGGCAGCAACCCTTGGTTGTTCCGTGGGAAGCCCACCCCAAGACATTCCCAGATCTCTCTACCAGACCTCACGCTCCTGCATCGCAGGTTACAGGGCAACACCCCAACACCGGTCAGCGTCGTTCTGGCATCGAACAGCCGCAGATCACAGAGTATAACAGCATTGAAGCCACCTAAGAAGTTAGTAGGGATCCCAGAGTCCTAAAAAACATTCCTAGGACCACTAAGCACCCAACTCTTTTTAGAACATTTGAAGAACTTTAGAAAAATATAAGAGCGGGGGGGGCGAGACTAAAACTGCCTTCTATCCTAGATTCCCCCTTCCAACAGATGGGGCGTCAATCCCGGCTTTCAGTCCTCGTACCAGAACTCACTTGATCTCATACCCCCTTCTGCTACGGTAACAGGGCACCACAACCCTCCCCAATACCGATCAACCTAGCTCTGACGGACAGGAAGTGCCTTCCTCCCTCGGCAATTCCTTTAGCGGCAAGCCCCTAAGCAGGTTACAGGGTCAATACCCCAACGCCAACTACGTTGGACGAGCTGGTTATGCCTTCCACCCTCGGCATAACTTCAGGCCTGAAGCTCCCCCTGGGTTACAGAGCAGAGGTTCCAGCACCGGCCTGTGTCGTCCCAACATCGTCCTTCTAACCTACTTACCCTGACAAACAACCTTTTTCTGTTGAAAAACCCCTTTCTGCCACCTTCCTTCAATTCTAGCTTTCCCCCCCTTCGGCTCACTGTATAGCCATCGAAGTCATTCCTTCCCTCAAAAAACAAAAACCTAACACACTGCTATAAGCAGCCACCCCCTTGCCATCTCTCCCCACCCGCCAGGACTGATCCGACCCTAAATCAGTCTAGCTAAGAGACGACAATCCCCCAATACCGCCTCTCCCCGCCGAGAATAACACCTCCCACCTTGTGAAACCCTCACGGGGGGAGGCTCCAGCCCTCAAGGAAGACCCCACAGATATACAGAGCAAGCCACAATTATACCACTCAAGACCAGGAGGTTGAGATTAGCAAACAGAGAAAGCCAATCCGCATCAAAATTTACCGCACGGTATTGAAATTAGCAAACATAGTTTTTTTTTTTTGAAAAATATTTCAGAAGCCTACTTTTAGGCATCGGAGATCAGAAACGAATTTGTATCAGAAATCAAGAAACAATCCAGACCATAGATAAGATCAATGATGGCAAAATTCAAGAGAAATTATATGAGATATAGGTTTCCCGCCCCACCAGCCGGCAATGGTTGATATGCAATGGTATGCGGTAGAGTGAGCGGAGCTGCTAGGGGAACAGGTAGGATCTGGCAGTCGGAGACTGACTGAAGAGGCGGCACCGCAGAGGCACCTTCAAACAGTGGGGCAGAGGAAAACACCAAGGCCAGAAGGACCAAGGCAGAGGATTGCAGAAAGACACAGCGAACTCAGCGTACCAACGATTGGGGACAAGGGCAACCTAGAAAGGCAGGAACTGGGTGTAACAGCTGGTATCCAGAGTCCAGGGCCATCAGTGTTGGTAGTGGGAGGAACTAGGAAGTACTGAGGTATCTGGCACCCCAGCAGGGTGAAGAGGTTCCCTATCCCACATCCTACGCAGTTAATCCCCTGGAGTCCAGGGTAATTAATGCTGGTAGGAACCCTCTCAAACTATGATCTGATGGAATTTGTTCAGCCACTCAGTATAAGGGACGCTGGACCCGTTYTCCAGCAGGTGMCGCTCCCCACCAATAGAWGGAGCCCCTCCTCYGGTGCTAGCGGTGTCTGCTCGTATCAGCACCCCTAACACTGACGAGATGAGGGCTTTCTCTCAAAAAAAAAAAAAAAAAAAAAAAAAAGAGAGAGATAGGTTTAGATACCCATAAAGGATTTTCGAATCAGATTCCCAAACTGCAGTTTGAGAAACGTTTAGCAAAGATGTATGGCACGAAATGGTTTAAGAAATTATTTTCAATAAACCATATTATCAGATGGAACCACCGAAAGAAAACACTAAATCAGATCGTCATCATTAGAAAAAAATATCAAGAATTACAACATAGAGAAGACAAACGAGTAATACACCTAAAACAATCAAATGAGAATTCAGAATAGAGAAGACAAAATTCGAAAAACCTAATTAGATCATCATCATTTGGTGAGCATCAAGGATTACGACATGCTTAATTCTGAAGTTGCTTTGGAAAATAGATTTCGTAGATTACTTGTCCAGGGTTGCTTATGAGATGGATTTCTGCCACTCTGATTGCTGCCTCGAGTTCTTTTATGGGGTGGTTTCTTCTAGCTGCTAGGATCTTGGAGGCTGTGGAGGCCGCTTTGGATAGGTTAGCTACTAGGTTGGAAAAGTCTAATCCTTCTTCTTCTGCATTTATGCAGGTGTGCGCTATTGCTTCTCTCATTGTCGTTGTGCCGAGGATGAAATTGTTTATTTTGAAAACGCTTTGACCTTTTTGTATTCCTGGATCAAATAGTAGATTAAGGAAAATTGGGTTGTGGTCTAGACCATTGTTGTAGGGAAGTTTTCCTATACCTACTTCATGTAGTGTTCCCCTGAGAGATTCTGATATCAGGAAGTAGTCGATGGCCGAGCTGGTTATGGGTTGGGATCTGTTCTTTTCCTGAATGTATGTCTTTTTTTGAAGGGTGTATGGTTCTAATAGGTTTCTTTCCAGCATGAGTTCCTTCATCTCTTGGGCTTCTAATAATTGTGTTTCCTCTCTGTTTGATCATGCGGCTGAGGTCCTGTCGTTAGCTGGGTCCAGTGTGGTGTTCCAGTCTCCTACAAGTATCGTGTGTTTTTGGATGTCACATCTTGTTGAGATTTGGTGCACGAAAGTCCTTCTTTGGGATGGGTCATTGGGTGCATATGCATTTATTAGTTGAAAGAACTCCTTATATGAGAATATTACTTCGATCCATCGTTTGTTACCTGTGTCTTTTTCGCAGTCTGCGATGTTGATTCGATTCGCTGCTCTCAAGTTTTAATGCCATATAATAACTGTGCCTGATGAACCTATTATTGGTGCGTTTGCCCATTGGCTTATTTTGACGTACCTTAATCTTGTGATTATTTTATTGATGGTTGCTTGGTGTTCTGATGAGTTTGTTAGGTGTGTCTCTTGCAAGCATACAATGCCGGGTGGGTTCCTTGAGTACTAGCTGAGGTAATTGGTCATGTTGTCCCACTTTTCGGTGTTGGATATGACTGTTGCTAAACCGTTAACATTCCATGACATCACCGATAATTCAGGCTCTC
Organism: Chara braunii; assembly: GCA_003427395.1. NCBI lineage: Eukaryota > Viridiplantae > Streptophyta > Charophyceae > Charales > Characeae > Chara > Chara braunii. The sequence goes on from BFEA01000053.1 coordinate 1,232,409, forward strand.
TATGCTTGAGGGAAATGTCTAATGGAGCCTGGTCTTAGTACCTGTGTAGCTAGGTTGGGTGTTGCCATGGAACGTTGTGGGTGGAACTACCCGGTCCTTTACTAGGGTTCTTAAATTAGGTGGGGATGCTTCCATGGGTCTTGGGGTAGACCAGTTTGATCGACCGAGCCGCTGCCTCCAGAACTACCCCCAGATGGGTCTCGTTGTCCCCAAAGAGGGCATGAGCTTCCACTATCGAGGCAGCCACTGCCGCTCTTTCTGCTGTAATATTCCCTCCCAGGAGTCCGTAAGGGATTGCTTCTACCACTTTCCACGGCTTCCACGTGAGGTGTTCTTTGATCTCTGCCTCCATTGAGAAACGAACCATGTACGGTCTGAGGTCGCTAACCATGATGTCACCCGAGGGGCTGATCCATTCCTTTCTCCATTCCTCTTTGGGACCCAAGATGTGGGCGTTGAGAGGCATGTTCTCCGAGATGTTGGCTGCCAGCACTTTTTCGGACAGTTTGGCCAGAGCAATGAGGGCCCAGGACTTGTTGACTGCTACTTCCCAGTCCTGGTGTTGAGTGTTCCAGCGGTAGGGAATTACTACTCTTTTGGTAGTACCCTCTTTCGCCTCTAGCCTGGCTGCTGTGAAGGTTTCTGCGTTCTGACCATTGGCCAGCTTTTGCAGATTGACTGCGACATCCGCTGTCTCTCTGTTCTGGTCCTTGAGCGTTGTGATCTGTGCCTCCAGGATTTCTTGTCTGCCAAGTTCTTCCCTTGTGTCCACTTGGATCTCTTCTTTCTTCTCTCCTTCTTTCGTTTCTTGGTCGCTTGTGGTTGGGTCCTCTTGTGCTTTCCCTTTTCCTCTTTTGAGTCTTTTGCTTTTCCTTTGACTGTCTGAATTGGTGTAGGACTTTGGCCAGTTGAATCTGTTCAGGGTAGTGTCCTTCTTGTTGGTTGCATCTTCGAGTTTGCAGCCGCAACGTTCTGCGAAAAATTCTGATAGCTCCTGTTCTTTCTCCAGCACTTCGAAGTGATTGTGTGTAGGGAACAGGCTGGACAGGGATTGCTGCGTTGGGTTGAAATTTTGCAGGTTACAGATGTGCTTTTTGTGAGCCACTCTGATTTCAAACTCGATTTCTCTTTCTCTTTCCAGCAATTGGACGTAATTGCTCAGCCAACTGAGTGTATCTTTGAGGTCGTCCTCATCTGGTGTATCAGCCGTTTCCTGTTCCCTCTGCAACTGTGTTCTTTTCTCAGTTGATCCTTGTGACATGTTGTCAGCTTCCTCTTCTTCATCCTCTTTCTCTTTCTCCCCAACATTGTGGCCTTCCGGCTTGTTGCCGGTTGTCTTCTAGTTGGAACTTCGACAATAATTTTTGAGTTTTCGACTTTCCATCTGCGTACGGATCCGGGCCGCCCGGCCGACCGGCGCCTGCCCGGGGGAGGTCTCGGGCGGCCTGGCCGGGCGGGCGGTCCGGTTGGGGGCCGGGCCCCCCCAGCACACCTTGTTGGCGAGGGGTTTCCGACCCCGAATCGGCGAGATTTCGCCTCCCCAGGGCCTACCGGGTCCGACCACGCGGAGAAAACTGCGCGTCGGGCCCGTGAGGCCTGTTTTTTTTCTTTTCAATTTGGGACGGCCCTCTGGCCGTCGATCATCCATGATCGACGGCCAGAGGGTCGTTCGTTTTTGGAGGGAAAACGGAGGCCCCGTTTGAACAAGCGACTGGCTGGGGCGGCCTGCATTGGTTGTCCAAACGGGGCCTCGATACCTGCTCCAGCCGCCTGCGTTCGTCGTCGAGTCGCCCGTCGTCGAAGTAGCTGCCCCTCATCGCCATCGCCTGGGAGCTTCACTCACCCGTCGTCGTCAAGTCGCCCGTCGCCAGCGTCGTCGATCGTGGTGCTCCTGCCTGCCGACAACCCCTGCCACCTGTCGACGTGGAGTGCCGGTCTGTTCTTCTTCTTCTTCTCCTTCTTCTTCTTCTTCTCCTTCTTCTTCTTCTTCTTCTTCTTCTTCCCTCCTCCTCCTCCTCCGCTCATTTTTCTGCTTCTTCTTCTCTCCTCCTCCTCCTCCCCCTCTCATCTTTTTTCTTCTTCTTCTGCTTTTCTTCTTCCACGACTTCTTCACTCCTCCTCCTCCTCCCCCTCTCATCTTCTTCTTCTTCTTCTTCTTCATCTCGCGTCGTTGTCCTCCCCCTCATCTTCTTATTCTTATTCTTCTCTCCTCCTCCTCCTCTTCCGACTATCTTCTTTTTCTTCTTTTTTTTTACATTCGTTAGCGATAGGTCGCGAGATAAACGACAGGTAAGGGAAAAAAAAAAAAAGAAACTGCTCCGCTCGTCATCTTCTTCTTCTTCTTCTTCTTCTTCTTCTTCTTCTTCTTCTTTTTCTTCTTCTTGTAGGACCGCCGCCACAG
>BFEA01000053.1:1247326-1261462 GCA_003427395.1 Chara braunii
TGTAAAAAACATGGAAAAAAGAAAAAAAAAACGGTTACTACCTCCTCAACATGCACAAAAGACAATGAAGTCCGTGTATCTTTGCATGTTTTGGCCGAAGATTCAATCTCGTTTCGTTTTCAGAAACGAGAGAGAGAGAGAGAGTGAGAGAGAGAGAGGCGGCGAGTTCGCCGCGGCCCTCCGTGCAGGCCGCTGGCTCTCTCTCTCTCTCTCTCTCTCTCTCTCTCTCTCTCTCTCTCTCTCTCTCGGGGGCGTTTCCATTGTGTATTCGGGAACGGGAATGAATTTTCCCGCGAAAGCGGGAAGATTCATTTCCCTTCTCCTTTTTAGCAAAAAGAGAGAGAGAGAGAGAGAGAGAGGGGTGGCGAGTTCGTTGTGGCCCTCCGTGCAGGCCGCTGCCTCTCTCTCTCTCTCTCTCTCTCTCTCTCTCTCTCTCTCTCTCTCTCTCTCTCTCTCTCTCTGGCGCGTTTCCATTGTGTATTCGGAAAMGGGAATGGATTTTCCCGCGAAAGCGGGAAGATTCATTCCCCTTCTCCTTTTTAGCAAAGAGAGAGAGAGAAAGACAGAGGGGCGGCGAGTTCGCCGCGGCCCTCCGTGCAGGCCGCTGCCTCTCTCTCTCTCTCTCTCTCGCGCGCGCGCGCGCGCATGCGCGCGTGACTTTATTTTTTCCCTTTCATTTTTTTTTTTTTTTACTTTTGTGTATTTTAATCTTTTTTTTTTCTTTCTTTGTTCTTTTATTTTTTGGTGTCATGCCGAGTGAACCGGGGCCCGGCCATTCAGCAACTACTGGACGTTCCCTTGGCCGACCCCCTTAGACTGCGGCGTGTATACGGGAAGGCCCCGCGGCTGATGTATGGGCCAAGTACTGGTGGTTTAATTCTCGTCATTGATCTCTCGCTTGGCAATGCGTTTTTTGTACCTCGCGTCATGCCTGTGTACCTCGTGAGATTGTGGCCTTCGAATGTAGAGCCACCTCAAGCCTGCAAGCTCTTAGCACTTCCATCCAAGGCCCGTATCACGAAAATCAAACATAGCACAAATCTCCTCTCACAGAGTAGGAACATATGGATGAGAGAAAATCCCTCGTCTGAGATGTCAGAACTCTGGAGGCTCAGCGACTGCCTCGTAGTCGATCTCTGCAAGCGAGATATACCTCTTGGCTAGGTTGACCAAGTCACCCTAACAGGAGCCATTTGTGAGAAGGAAAGGAACTGGAGGCTTGGGGTAGTCGGTGTAGAACTTGGGTCCAAAACTACTGACCAGTTTGGTACCACTCTCGTCAAGTTCCATCTCTTTCTCCTCTAGGTATTTGGTTGTTGAGATCCAAAGTCGAAATGTTCATTAGTCTCTTTGCCTTTCTTTACATAGGGCTTCAGATCATGGATGGTGCCTGCTGCAAAACTGGTGAGGACAACGAATATTGACAAGTCCCCTCGTTTAAAGTCTTTTGCGCTGACATAGTAGTATTGAATGGCGTCTTTAGAAGCAACTCTGTTGATACTAGTCAAGACAGTCTCCCGAACTGAGAATGATTGAACCGTACTCATGAGCTGTGGGCGTTGAGATTGATCTCTGCACCTTTTTTAGTGACAGTATTGTCTAAATGATACTAATGGGGCGAATGAGAATGGCTGATCGCTGATTGGTTCTCACTGGAAGTTTCGAGTAACTCGGGCGTTGAATATGTATTGAATATTGATTGAATGTTGATTGAATGCTAATGAAATGCTGATGGAATACTTATTGAATGCTGATGGAATGTCGATGGAATGCTGATTGAATGTTGATTGGGGTTTAGGGAAAAGAATCTGGGCACCCTTGTGCTCACCTTAGCCTTGTCTTAGCCTGCTCAACGGTCTCTAGGGAGGAGCCTGTACTGTGCAGCTTGCTGTTTTTATCACATAAGTAGAACACGCACTCTATGTATTTTTCCTCTCCTATTCTCTGGATTGTTGTCTCTCTCAAGATCAGCTTCTGAAGTTCCATGCACAGACAAACCTCATTTTCCCTGTTCTCGTGCTTATCCACACTAACCTCGCATTTCATCACTAATACCTCTGAGTCCCTCATGATTTCTTCCCCTATTCTCCAGTTCCGACTTGACGGGATATAGGGGCGAATAGCAGTTGGCGCCTTGATATCTCTCTAGATTTGTTGGGTGCACTCTCCCTCACACTACAAACGAAGTACGACTCATCAACAGTTCACTCGGCACAGACATAAGAGGAACAACTCGCACATCGACTTGCGCCCCACAATCTTGCAAAAAACTTTCCAGTGCTACTCAGATATAACTCCTCAGAGGGATTTGTCTTTGATTAGACATTGTGTCAAACTCTGGACACTAGTGAACCCACACAATCAATGCACCATACACTTGCAGTAGTCTGTATTAGGCAAATGAAAAAACCCCAGGTAATACAGACAACTCTCCGCACTGATGTTACTTTCATTTAGAGTTGGCAGTGCCTGCATCAGTCTAGACCACCCGGCATGGTCTTGAGATCCCGTTAATCTCGGGTATTGCTTGACTTCGTCCAGGCAATTAGTAAAGGTAATTAAAATGAGGGAAAGGACCTTAGTTGATCATATCTTTGGACTTTCCCTTCCTCTATATGAACCCCACTCTAGTGACCTTTGCATCGGGGAGTGGGGCAGTTGATTTGTGATCGTCGCACTCAGCAATAGTGAGCCGTTGACACTGTCAACAAACGTGCAGTAGTTGGGCCACGCTGCAACCTATCTTGCGCCAACCCTTCAGCAAAACTCACAACAAGGGTTCTCACGGGGCGCTTGCTTAAACAAATCAAATTGCGGTTAGCCTTCTCTTAACTAGTACTGGATTGCAAAGAGGTCGTGTCTTCCTAGATAGAGCAATAGGTAACCAGAGAAGTCGCCTCTTAGCCATCCGTGGCTCTGGCCCAGTGACGATCCGTTTAGCATTAGCTGAGAGCAGGCCACACTCGAGACATAGGATGTGCATGCACAGCGCCAAGCATAGCACCATCCGAGTTTCAACATACCGAGGCATAGAGGGTACGTTATAAGGTTTGTCAAACTAGTACTATGTCTCTTCACGCAGAATAATACCATCCAAAATACTTAGCCTTGGGCAACCCAATCATAAGTCTGTCTTGCTAAGTGCATGTACCTCAAATGCAAAATTTATTCACGTTCCTTATGTCATTACCAGGACTCATTTCTGATCACGCTTATTATAAAAATTTAGAGCACGTGGCCTGAGCGCACTCAACTCAATAGGCTAGATAGCAAGGTTATTCTGTACCCAAATGTCGTAACCCCGAATGTGAGTTTATTCTTGTTCAAAATTGCGAACGCAGAAGGTGCGCGTGCTTTAGTTCTGACGTCGCTGCGTGTAAAGCTCGGTCTACGCTTATCACGAGTCAAGACCCGGAGCACATTGGGTCGCCAAGCATGAACCCCGTGCATACTCTGCACAACGAGGCATCAAACACAACTGATGTTCATGTGTAGCACTGGTAGGTTGTCAGACGATAACCCCGTTCTCACCAGGGGCGGGATTCCGCCATGCGTGTTCTTCGTTCGTTTACAACGCCAGTTTTTTCAACGCAGCCCCTGTTAACTTATGGTGCAAAGGTTTAGCCAAGCGCCCTCCCCAACTTGTACACAATATGGGGTTCCACTGTGCAGCGTCTCTTGTCTGCTCATCACATGGAATACAAATGAGTTAACCCACCGTTAGCATGACAAAACATTGCCAGAACATTTAAACACCATCAAATAGGAACTTAGCAAGAAGGTAAGCGATTCTTCTCAATATTACTTTTTTTTTCCCCATCAACCAAATAAGGTGGGAACACCGGCGAGTCTTGTTCCCTTTGAAATCTTGGACCCACCGAGAGAAGTCGTTAGTAGGCAGGGTCTTAGCTTATCTGATCACAGGTAGGGAAAGTTATCGCTTGATTGGGCCAGGACTTTTCCATCACTGCTTTGTGCTCGTGAAAAGGTGCATGGTGATTGCCAAGAACTTCAGTCCAAGCAACTTATCAGTTGGGACAACGCTTGCTGTCGGGGATACAGGAGCAAAGTAGAATAAATACTTAGGGGGTAAGGACTCAGAGCTCTGCAATAACACTTGTTCGTTCACCCTCTCATTGTTCGCCCATTATCACTCCAATAGATAGTAATTATTATTTCTTTTCTGTTGTGATAGCCCCTGCTGATTATACTTATCACTTGTGAGATACACGCCTTTGGCTACTTCCGACTTGCCAAGATGAGTAAGGAGATGCTTGACCATCCGTCAGATGTGAAGATAGAGAGGTAGTGAACAAAGCAACAACGACCGCTATACTTAATACGTCTCAGAGAATCGATCATGAGTCCCGATGTACTAAAAAAAGATGGAATGCATTCTAGTGGTCGACTCCACCCGTTCTGAAGTTCCCCCCCCTCTCTCACAGCTCAGCAAACGACAATTGCACACACAATTAGGTAACATGGCCCGTTCATGATGAAAGTAACATCTCAAATTAGTAAACTTTGACAGACACTCGCGAGATTCTCGCACCCATCGAATCCCGTAGACGCGTATCTGTTGAAAACCAACCTTCGTAATTAGCACGTACCTTAGTCCTCAATTTAAACCGACACTTCTCTTATGTTGTCACTTATCTCTTATACATACTGAATGCATGAAGTAGCCAGTGTCACCCCACGGTTGTTGCCAATGACGTCGTTATTTTGCTCATACTCGCTAGAAGATGTATTTTACTCGACCTAACAAGGACTCGTTTATAACTCGCGCTTAGCACAGTCACCTGTTTTCACCATCTCAACCAATAGCTTCCACAAAGCTAGCTCATGCAGTACTATATCAAGAATGAGGGTAATTATCGCGCACCCGTACGGAAGACGCCAACGAAAGAAACTCGCTTATTCTTGCTCTCGGGGAAAGCAGGATCTCGAGGTCACCGTTCACCGTGCAACTGTTGGATTCTCGTTTCCCGGTGTGCCGCTATCACCCCATTGTAACTTGCTTTCGAAAACCAGGCACATGAGTAGTTGTTGTTAACAAAAATTGAAGGACACGCCCCCCCTTTTGCCCATCCCCACGAGAGACTGACAACACTTCCCTCTCACTGGCCCCTCTCCGAGCGTAAGATGATTAGTGAGCGACATGCTAATCCCTTACAGGTTATTCAGAACGCACCCCTCTCTCCCTCCTCGTCTTGTCTTGCGTGGCCTCTTCCCCACACGGATCATGCATGAGTCATCCGAAGCACACACGCAGACCCTCTTTCCACTTACTCATTTCGAGAAGGGCATATTGGTTGTCACGGGTCAGCACGAATTGATGCTCGCCCCAATCACGGTGAAGGCAAGAAGAAAGCCACGTCTGAGCACATGGCGAGAACCAAGTATGCGACTGGCGGCCGCGATCAACAAGCGACCTTCGCTATGGAGGCGACTCGGTTGACTTCTGTTGATACTCCCTCTCCCTCTCCCTCTCCTGATCGCGCTTACTGGCGTCCTTGTAGTTGCTTATCTCTCATCCAGAGCCGAGTCGTCACGCGTTAACCCGTGAGCCTCTCCCTTCTCCCGTCTTGAACATAGCTGTCACATGTGCCTAGGAGTTGGCGACCTTGTCCCTGGCGAGAGTGTACACGAGTTCGCGGGGCAGATAGCACCAACGATCCTGAGGCAGCTGAAGACATTAGTCGTTAGAAGACATTACCATGGAGTGAGCACGACACTCGCTCTTCTTCGCCAGCCTTTCTTTGAGCATGAAGCGATCGACGCCACGTCACACTAACTACCTTTTGGTTACTCAAGAGTGCGCTTGCTTTATTGACATGACTAGAAAGGTTAGTGTCCACAACACACCCCTTTCTATTCCCCTCTCTTTTTTTCTCTCACGCCCACGCTTCTCCAAATTGTTCGCCTACTGATAATAACATCGCTTTTTCCAGGCAGAACAGAGCACGCTCATAGCCCAGTTTTTTACCTTTGTTGGGTTTCTCTCACAACCTTTTGTGTCACATGTGTCTCTCTCTTCTCTCTTGCTCGTCCTCCCGCTCTTCTCGTGGGCTCATAATTGAGCTTCTCTCTCAAACCCCTCTCTGACTGTGTCCCGCTCTCTCTCTCTGACCACTTGGCGGCTCTGATCTTTCTGTTTCCGTGAGTTGGCCTCTGGGTCGCTCTCCACAGGCTTAGCAAGCGGATGGTCCCTCTGCCACATGTCTAGTCCGTGCCAGGACCAGGTCTCCGCCGTGCTGACCTCACTTTTGCCTCCTGAGTCCCGGTCCAAGTGAGCTTGCTGATGTTCCACCGTGTCCGTGGAAGTTCCCGCCTCATGGTAGGCAATAGTTACCTGGACCTCTGCTGTGACGCCGTCCCATCTGCATTTATGCGTGGCCCTGTCCTTCGCTTCAGTCACGGCCGCCTACAGTTTTGGATCCACTCTCATCTCTTCCTCCCTAGCCCCCTCTACGTTGATTTTTAACTTGGCTTCTTCTCCCCCATCATAGTTGAGGATGGTGGTGATCCAGGGTCCCTCCCTGGACATCGGCCTCCAGCGAGTTATGAGGTTCCAGCAATCAGGCATGTAGCCATGCAGAGCCATAGCCGCGCACTTTTCAGAATAGTTGAGGTTCAACGTCCAGTGCCTTCGCACACAGACAACCTTTCACCCGCTTTCCTCAACGTTCTGCACTCCCTCTTCAGATTACACGCATTGGCAAAACAAGGTAGCCTGCGTGTTCCTACCGGCTAGCTACGAATAGCGTGGCAGTCCCTCTTTTTATAAGATTACTATAGGCCGCAGTCCCTACGTTCTTAATGAGGAACTCGAATCACTTTTTTAGAAACTTCGCATATTGGTAATTAATAAAATACGACAAAGTGAAATAAACTAAAAACAAAATAATGAGGTGAGGACTTCAACGGTCTTATCGCCCACAAAACCTTTCCACTGTCAATCGTCCGTCACCTTGTCCTTGGTGTAAGGTAACCGCGGATCTGACACGGCGGTCCCATAACAGGATACCGCTGACGGCGATGGGTGCCTTCTCCCTTCAAAACCTGCCACTGGGCTACCTTTGATGGGTACCCGCGTCCGATGGTAAGGAGGGGGTTTATGACCTCCCTCCGAGGGGGTGATAGGCCTCCTACCGAAGCGGTTACGGGCTGCCCCTCTTTGGGGGTTTGCTTCGCAGCGCTTGGTCGGCCCAGGCCGCATGTTTAAGAACACGGCTGAAATCGAACCGTCCTCCTTTTCCCACGAAGTGACAGAAAGCAGGGTCCGTTTCTCAAAAAGTAACTAACTGTAATAATAATAATTATTATTATTATAATAAAAACGTTGCGCTGCTGCAACCTGACGTCACTAGATAATTCAGACGGGAGTGACGATTTGACTCAGGGTGCAGACTGGACACTAGACTTTTTTTTTTTTTTTTCCTTTTCCCTTTTCTTCGATAGCGACGGTAACATTGCACGCGTCCCGTAACCGAGTTAGATAGGGCCCCAACGTGCACCTCCGCCGTCTCTTCGCTGCCCAGCCCCTGAGTGAACCTGATCTCAGTCACGGCTACCACCTTTGCTGCACCGCAGGGTATCGAGCCCGTGTGGGTCAACTGAGAGCCCAAAGGTGGACCCACTCTCTATCAAGGGAGGCCTCGATTGGACCGGTTCCACAATAGAGTGCTCCCCCCCCCCAGGTATACCCCGGTAGCTACGCAGGTCTATAGGCCAGAAGACTCGGTGCGCTGCAAGGCAAGTGAGCGGACGCCGAGTACACAGTGGAGGGTCGAGACACCGCACCCTCCGACATAATACCAAACCCCCACCCAGCGTCCCCGCTGGGTCAAAATGAAGTAGACAAGTAGTACAAAAGTAGCAAAGATTGGAGTCGCACTCACTCATTTTCACAGCAGTTTATAGTAGAGCTTCTCACAACAATCTGCGTTAGCACTTTTTCTTTGCAACACACTTTTCCCCTCTTCATTGTGCTGCAGTCTTGCATGACCTGTGCAACCACCTCCTTTTTCTTCCTTTGCTAGCGTGACCCTCTTAACTCTTACGGTGTTTTCTCTCGGCTTATATCTTTGTTATTGCACATTCTTTTTCTTTCGACCTTCTTCGCGATTGTAGCTTCATCTTGCCATGCCTGAGGCACGTCGAGGACAGGGAATTGGGAGAGGTGGCAAAGGAGGTAAGGTTCGCGAAGAGCCACCAGCTCGTACACGGCGCGAGTATAGCTCAGAGGAGGAGGAGGAAGAAGCACAGGGGTATGGCACCCACACAAGGTCCTACTCCCATCCCCCTCTTACTAGTTGGTACGGGAGGAGTCCATCCCCGACGAGGTACCAAAGGAAATTTGATGTGCGCTACGCCGCGCCCAACACTTCTTCCCTTCCATACTCCCCACGAGCTTCAATCACCCTCTCAACTAGTAAGGCTTTAGTGTAAGTATCTCCTTCCTTTGTTGCTTGCACTACCACTCCTCATTCTCATCTTAATAACTGAGCTCTCTTTGACATTTTCTTTCTTCTGGCTTTGCTCCAGGCAGAGTTCATAGTTATCTTCTATTTCTTGTGTAAACACGACCTCTTTCGGCCTCTTTGCTCCAGCCTGACAATCCTCATTCGGTCCGCCTCAGGCTAGGACTAATCAAACCATTTGTCTTGGAATCCTTTTAACATGCCTCCAGGTCAGGACTAACATACCCACTACTCGAGTATGGTGACCCTTTGGCGCACCTCCCATTAGTCCAACTGGCCCGTACCCAGATTTGACCACTGTGGTCATGGACCGGCTCACCCATCAATTTTTGGCCTAGGGCGCTGGCTGCCCCGCCCAAATTTTTGAACGTAGGACCCGATTTACATACGGTTCCAGGCTCTGGCGAGCCTCACTAGATTGCATCCTCTGACCACGGTAGGGTTCCATCTGACCCCTTTTGACCTCACAGGCCAGACTCCCGGAGTCTTAGCCTCAGTAAACCACGAAATTTGATACTCGAGTCGGGGACTTGCTGACCCCACCAGATTCCACCTACTGCGGTAAGGCTCTGGCTAGCCCCGACAATCAACGTATCTTAGGTTAAAGAAGAAAACCCCAGGCACAGACAGTCAAACGAACATATCAAGGCCTCAGTCAATCTGTTCATGCCCCAGCTAACAGGACAAACATTTCTCACGAGATGTCTCTTCAGCCCCATGAGGCATTGCACAACAACAGTAAACAGCCGATCGTGTATACGCTAGAGACCTCCCTTCAGCCTCAGTGAATATAAAGAGTTGTTCCCAGAGAGGTCCCTTCCCTCATTTGATAATACTCCCAAGAGACCTCTCATCAGCCTCAAGGAAATGTAAAGATACTGGCCTCAAAGATATTTCTTCCCTCATCTGAGACAGACGATAGGCGACTTAGTCAAAAAACAAGAAGTCTCTTTGCTGACAACTCACTAATCAAGCAAAGTTGAACTTCTTCATGTTTACGTTCTTAATAGTTTTCTTGGACAGGCAACTGAGTCAGAAGACGCGAAGTCCCTCTATTGGCAACTCTCTAGTCAAGTAGAAATGAACTTATTTATGTCCGCCAAGCTTCCTCTTCATTTCGATATTAACATTAATTACTCTTTGATGTGCCACAACCACGAGTTCTCTGAACTTGATATTGCATCAATACTTAGGAGGATGACATTTTGTCACTTTCTCACACTAACTGCTCCTCACAGTTGTTCTCTACTTAGGGATTTGCCACTCGTGGATCGACTGTGGCTTTGCATCAATGACTTTGATCTCATTAATTTTATAAGAAAGTCAATTCAGACACAAGAACGAATATGAATCATCTGAAAGATCTCTCAAGTTTCTCGTGTCACAATTGACATGCTGGGAATTAACATACCGAACTGACAATGCAAGGGTAATCAGAGTCTGTTGAAGCTCTTGTCTTTGCAATATCTCACTGCCTTACTGTGTTTCTTTTCAGTTTCTTGAAGTTGCTCTCTTACTGAATGACCGACATTTTCTTTCCCTTCTTTGTGATCATTATAGGAACCAGATCAGGGTCTCTGAAGATAAACTTACGAAATCTTGACCCTGATACCATATCATGAACTCTTGAATCATCCATCTCTGATACCTTATAGACTTTGTCTTCTGCCTCTCTTGTAATTTTGTAGGGACAGAGTCACCTGGGCTCCAACCGTTCGGTGCACGGAGTTTCAAGGGAGTTGTCAAACAGAAGGATAACGTCACAAACTTTCAGTTTTTATTTTCTTATGTATATTTTCTTGTTCCTTTACTCTTGGTCTGATAACCTGCTAGTTGTCATTCTCTCTGCAGCTTCTATCACTGCTTGATCAACTTATGATATTTGTCTCATTTTGATTTGAAGAAGGTCTGAAAGATAGTATTCCCTGTCACTTTCTTGACTTGTCCATGTCTTGACTATACTCTCAATAGGCATAGTAGCATATCGACCATATCGCAATGTGAATGGAGCATAACCAGTGGTTCTTTTTACAGTAATGTTGTCAGCATAGACTGCAACTCTTACTACTTTTGGACAGTTACTGTGTTCCCTTCACACCATTTAGCCAACGATTCTTTTAGAGTTTTGTGACCTCTCTCGACTGGGGCATTTACTTCAAGGTGGTAAGTGATTACTTATCGAATTCTGACGCTCAGTCTGAGAGTGGTCCTTCTTACAATCTCACTCTTGAATTCAGACCCTATGTATGAGACAAAATCTCTGGTGAAGGGATACCTGAGATAGACTTCCTCTATCCTTCCTCTTCAAAGCATTTGCCTCAACATATCCATAAAAATTATCTCTCATGTTCTGTATGTATCTCATATCAACTTTGCCTAGGGGCATGGTGATGAGATCCAAGTGAAATCGATTGTCTGTTTTTACCAAGATAGTAGGAAATAAAGGCTTAATCATCCTAGTTGTAGACCTCTTCTGATATAACACACAGGACTTACAAAATTTGTAAATCATGTATCTTATGCTAAGCCAGAACTTCTCAAAAGTAGTGTTTAATTGTCTTAGAGCAAGTTGCTTCAACAGCTAAATGGATATTAGCAACCCTATCGTGTAGAGCAACAATTATTTATAGTTGTCTTTATTTCCCACAGACAATTTTTAAAGGAGGCAAACCTCTCTTGTCATCCAAAAAAAGGTAACCTTTTTTCAGTCAGAACTTCTTTTTAAAATATTTGCAGTAGTATTCCTTTAGCTGCTTTCTTTCAATCTTGTTTCCAATTTTTTGATAACCTGTATCGTATTCTATGAAAATGAATGAAGTCTCTTCTTTTTTCTTTTCAACCTCTTCTTCATTCTTTGAACCAGAACTTTTTCCCATTTCATGGACAACAACAACTGCCGCACCGATTCTAGCGTACCAGTTGTTTTGTTTTCCGCTCCTTCTTAAAATGGATTCGTACATATAGGCATTGGGGATTTCTTCCCAACTGTCTCTTTCTTCAAGCCATAAGCTCCACTTAAAAGAACTTGGAGCTTTATAATCTTCGTCATCCTCCTCATTCAGGAAGTTATCAACATAAACAAATTCTTCAATTATCTCATCAATACCCGCATCTTCAACTTTTCTCCATTCAATTCGACGTAGGTCATGTGCCCGATTCTTCTTATTGGTAATTTCTTCGGTTTAAAATCAAATGTCCACCTGAATACCGTTGAATCTACTTGTTGATGATTTTTAATAGCGCTAATCACAACAGATGTATCAGTCGTCGAGATGAACCTCCTTCCAAGTACATAGTGTCTGAAGCACATAAGACTGTGGATAATTGTCAGCCACTCTTTTCTAAATTGGGTGTAGCCTCTTTCTGTAGAGTTAAGAATTTTACTATCAAATCTTAGAGGTCTCTCTTTCCCATTCTCATCTTTCTGAATAAGTACATCACCAAGAGCTACTGACCCTCCATCTATCTCGATGATGAAGGGTCTTTCCACTTCATCATCATAGAAAGGCACCCCCAGCATCACACCTTCATCTTTTATTTTTTCTTGTAAAGTATCTGCAGCAATCTGTCTTTTTTCAGTGTATGGTAAATTAGCCCCCTGTCTTACCATCTCTTGTAGAGACTCTTCACGGGTAACAGAAAAAAAAAAATCCTCCAGAATTCACAGACACCCAAGAAGCTTTTAACATGTGTCACTTGCTTGAGGGGCAGAGACCAGTTCAAAATGTTATTTATTTTCTTGGGGTCGGGATTCCCACCCTTTGAGAAACATCTGAAACCTAAGATGGTTACGTCTGTTTGAAAGAAGGGACTTTGGTATACCGACAGTCGGATTATACTTTTGAAGTCTTTCTATGACCATCTTTGCCCCTTCAGCATGTTCGCAGACAAACTTCGTGACTCCATCAGCAACCAAAGTTTCATCTCTTATTATGGGTCATTTCACAGGGTTGTCATCAATATATCGGTCGGTTATCTCAGAGGAAATATTTTGCATGACTTGAATCATATCCCTTTGAACCACTGTCACATCATTGGTCCAACCTTGAGGCACCACGCGCATCTTAATGAGCCTTCTTGGTGTGTGCATGACAGTCATTGGTTGGTTAGTGGGATCAATGAGAAACTGATCATAGCCAGATTACAAATCAATCAAAAAATAAATGCATTGACCATCAAAGATTCGGAAAGGAGATCAGCAATAGGAAGACTACCTACATCACATACCGTTAGAAAAAATCATTTCTGTCACAGAATCTAACAAGGTTCGGATCTTCACTTGATTAATGTAAATAGTTAAGTGTCTACAACCCATGGTAGTGAATCTCATCTTGCACTGTGGCAATGATTTGTTCACTTGGCTAGGCAAGACCGACCCCAAGCAGTTAATCTCCATCTTTTTATTTTCAACCAACTTTTTCACCTTTTTCCTCAACTTGGATGCTAGAGTCATTACTTCTATGTTTCCTCTAACATCTTTGTAATTACATCAATGATTATAGTTTCATCTTTCAACTCGCTCTTGAGAATAAACTTTATTTTCTTCCATTGTTCGTTCTTTCTAGATGGAAGGTTTTGTTTTTGATCATCAAGAATGTCATTTGGAGTCTCTTCAGTTTTTTTTCTCTTCTTTTCCTCTATCATTTAAGATGTTGAAAATGCTTGAAAATTTCTTACCTCTGACGACCTCTGGTGGTAGATCACCCTCAAAAGACATTATGTTGACTGAACAATAAACGGGTTCATCAGAAGAAGACGCTACTAACTCAGAGGAGCTATGAGAAGCAGAATTTCTTTTCAGTAAAAACTCGCGTGGAGAAACCTCGTTTGACAGGTTTACACTAATGTCAGGGATTGTAGAGACAGCTCAATCATGGTGAAGTGATCATCAGATTTTTGCACAAGTTCCTCAAACAATTCACCAATAAGAAAGTGGGCATTCACTTTAGTCTTCCTCTTCTTCTTTTTTTTCATATTTTTTTCATGTTTAAGGGCAAAAAGTTTCATACCTCCAGGATGCCTTGGATCTAATTTGTTCCATGAACTGTCACATGCATGACCCATTTCATTCTTTTTAGCCACCTCACTCCTCACATCCTCTTCCAGAGGCTTACAGTTGGTGGTAGTATGACCTCCCTCAGCACAATAATAGCAGACAAAGCTCTTCCTCGGACGTGCATTGTACTTCCTTCTCTCTCTGTTTTATTTTCCATCATTCTCTCCGTTCTTTCTGGACTTGGAAGAGTCTCTTTTTTCCCCATAATTATCGTCATCATTATCATCCTTTGCATCCTCACGTTGAACGGTCTTCTTTCCTTTCTCATCGACAACATGATTAGCAGACATATTATTGGTCGTAACTCGTTGAATAATATTTTCAGTATTCAGATTGTTTCCTCTGCTCGTACCATTCTCGGTCTCTCAATCTTTGGTCAACGTACTAATCTGATTCAGTGACCACTTCTTATGTGAAACCGTAGGTAGAGTTCTGACTATTGTTACTATTTCATTTTACATGAAAGGTTAGTGTTGAGCTTGATTCAGGACTGTCTGTCTTTCATTGTCAGTGGAATTAGTAAAAGAAATTTGACATCTATGAACAGGGTTGTCACGCGGGGATCCTCGGGGCCCAAGCCGGGGTACGGGTTTC
>BFEA01000053.1:1262371-1311361 GCA_003427395.1 Chara braunii
GGGGGGGGGGTCTGGAGCCGGGGTTGGGGGTGCCCACCCCCGGACCCCCGGACCCCCGCCGGGGCCCCGGGGCCGGGGCTCGACAACCCTGTCTATGAGTCTCGTCCAAATATTGAATTTTTTTGGTTGTTCGATTGAAGGTGAGAAGGAAAACAATCAAAGTGTCATATTTAGCTTTTTGATGTTGAGAAGATCCTTGGTAGTGGTTTGAACAATGTCTTTCTCAAATTTTCTTTTCATTCTCGTTTTGACTTCTTCCCATGTTGTGACCCCTTCCATCAACTCTTGGACAGCTCTAACCTCGAGTCGGTGTCACAGTATGATAGAAGGTGCTTAAGTTGTTGTTTGTCTGTCCAACTATAACTGAGTCCAAATAATTCATATTCATTCAAGGAATGGTTTATTTGAGACCCTCTGAAGCATGAAATTCTCTCATCTGGTCTCTTTGCTCTTGCAATATCTGAACCTCTTTTTATTGTGTCACGTCTCTCGACCAGCTCCCGTATAGCACCAACGAGGGTCTCTTCATGAGTCCCTGCAGAAGAGTTAGGTCCCCCTCGTCCAACAATTTTGATCATAGACTTTCCATGATATTCTCTTCTCGATCTTCAGGTCACTTTTGACCTCTTCTTTCTTACTTTCAATCCGTTACTCTTCCCGCATGGGATACAAATTCGTTTTTCTCCTCTCTTGTTTGCTCCGCCCCTTGATAATTATGTATATAGAGAGTGTAAGCAATAACAGTATGAGTAGAGATTAAGGGCAAAGCGATTCTTTTCAACCTTCTAGTATAATCCTCAATCAGTTCTCTTTCATCATCCCTACTCAATCTTCTGTTATATCATTTCACAGTTCCCCGGATCATAAAATACCTTATTAGGTTTACAATCTCATCGTCAAATTGCATTGCTTATGAACCGTTGTTGATCTTTCTAACAAAATGGACTCGTTCTCTGGAAGAGTGATACGATATTCTCTCAACTGTCTACACTTTCACTACCTTCAGCAAATAGTCGATCTCAGTCTGATTAGTAACGACCCTCAAGGCCGAGTCTCTCATCCGATCAAAGAAGAGTTGCAAAAATTCAAACTTATCCAAAGTAGAGAGATTCCTTTCTGAGATCCAAAGAGTACCTTCTGTCTTGACTACCCTTCCTTCCAAGATAACCCCAAACGTTAGTTGTTCAATCGAGTCAGGCATTATTTATCATTATAGACAACGTCAGGGAAGGTAGTTCTCAAGGTAAGGGTAGTCAAAGATCTCAAATTGATGCTCAAAGGTATTCAGGAGCAAGGACTTTATCACCACCAAGTTACTTTTTTTCGTACTTTTCAAGTCACTCTTTCCTTCTTATGAGGTTGATGTAAGCCTCTATACGATATTCCAAGTAATCAACTTTCTTGGCTAGACATGCTGGGGCGTAAAGTTTTACGTCCAAGCTGCTAATATTCAGGAATTTAACCACTGTAATGTAAAATATTATAAGATCTCTTACACAAGTCTCATATCTCAAAGTTATAAAGGGATTATCGGACCTACTCACTTAATAAAGTTTGTATTTCATAACAGTTGTCCTTGATGCTAAGAGTGTTCTTCTTGAGCCCTCTTCGCCTTCCATACAAAATTTACCATAACTGACCAGTTATCTCTCGAAAGGTAAAGCGCTTCAACAGGAGGGGACGGTATCCCAGTGAAAGACCCAGTATAAGTACTCCAAGAGAAACTTCACCCTTCCTGTTCAAGTCTTATTATTTCGTGGTGTACAATATTTACTACTCGTTCTCAGCATTGGTCATATCTCCCCCCATTAGAGTCTCTGTTGCTGCACATAGATTTCAATATCCAACTCGTCGAGATCAATAAAATAGCAGGTAAAAACATACACATTGTCACGTTCACATCTCAGATTCTTTAGTGTCACGTACCTCACGATCTCGTAGGAAAATATGACTCTCCTCATTATAAAATTAAGGGAATTCAGTAACTTATTTTATTCCTCCTTACTCAACCTCTCATATTCTCTTCCCAGTTTGAACCAGGGTCTCACTTTTAGAGGTACGTACGGTTGACTCATTAGTGTCTTTAATCTTCCCCTGTCATTCTCAGTGCAAGTTTAATCACAACAGGTCAATTGTTCCTTGACACACTGATACGAGATAAAGGAGGAGTTGAGAATCTCTAAAAAACAGCAAGTTGAGTGAATCCAATGAACCACTTATTTTTCCTCCCAGGTCTTTCTTTCTCTTTCAACACAACTTCCTCAGCAAATCCCCAGCATCTCTCATACAACCTCGACACTTCTTTCTTTGGGAACATTAATCCTTATGTCATACGTGTCCAACTCAATGAAATAAAATGTCTGCTTATAGAATCGTTCTTGTTCCCATCCAATCTCGACCATCTCATACTTGACAACCTCGTATGGGAACACTTATTTCCTACTTACATCATTCAACGATTTCAGGAAGCACTCAACCTTCTCTTTGCTTGCACGTGAACCTTTGTCAAATTTTGATCTTCACTGTCTAATTTCATCTGCTAAAATTTATTTTGTTCTCATGACAGCCCACTCATTTCTCCCACTTCAGTACCATGTTAATAATTGACGATCAATTACTTTCATCAGAATAACCGTTAGGGATAGAAGGAATAGGGATTGCCTCATAAGTTACTGGCATTAACCCTCATTCCACTTTTTTTTTTTGCTTAATTAGATTACCCTTTTCTGTCTTTTCATCGTAGGTGAACTGAGCAACAATCTCTCATAACTAGTTAAAGTTCTCACAATCGTTGCAGCCTCCCTCCTTGACATAAGGACGGATATCGTGGATATGTCATTCCAAGCAGCGAGTTAGCACTATACAGATTGTTGAGTCACGACGATGATAAACCCAACAACTCTCATACTGATAGGGGAGAATCTCTTTAGACGTGAGTTTATAAAGTTTTTTCAATGCATTGTCGACCAACATTTCATGAATGTGCTTTGTTATCTTCCTTTCTAGTTTCCTCAAAATGTCAATGGCTAATAAGACATACCTGTGATCAATCCTGATCCTCTCCAATAAATAATGTCAGCCTTTTTCTCAAGTCCAGTGTGATACCTCACACATGAAGAGATAAGACTCGGTTAGCAACCGAGATCTCGAAGAGAATAATGTCTCAATCAAGACAGTAGAGTAAGTTTAAAAATTCAGAAATTGTCAATAGTTCTCAATACTTAATCAAAGCTAAAAATTGTTGCTGACCAAGGTTCGTTCCAGACACGAAGATTTTTCATGTCCCCGATAACGATGTCATTTTTATCATATTTTTTTTCAGTCAGGCCACTTCTGGCGACTAGAAAGTCAATAGGTTGCCACGCAGGATTTTGCTTGTTTGTTCGTAATAAACGAATAAATTTAAAGAAGGCAAATCATTTTTTGTTGTATGCGCTCGGCTTGGAGCGAGACCCTTCAATTGCGGTCCCCAGTCTTAGGAATCTTTTATTATGATTTGGAACATCAAAGATTATGCAAATAATAACCATAGAATTCTGGTGTGCCATGCATGTATCAATTTTACCAATTTACTAATTTTGAGAATTGTGACAAGATCATCAGAAAGCACATTCGTCAAGCAGAATCAATGCAAAAGCAGGACTGAGTGACTCAAGGTCGAGACAAGATAAATTAGGGAAGAATGATGACTGATAATAATCTCAAGAATGTACAGATGAATTGGCACGTTCAACACTAGGATCAAGAGTTCTCACTCATCCCTCTGAAATCTCGGCATTGATCTCTCGTTTGGAAGTGCATTTACTTTGACTCGAGCCATGTCTGTGTACCTCCTGAGATTGTGGCCTCTGAATGTAGAGTCATTAGCAGCCTGAAAGCTCTGAGCATTTTCATCCAACGCCCATAACACGAAAATAAACCATAGCACAAAATTTCTCCCACAGAGTAGGAAGATATGGATGGGATAAAATCCCTTGTCTGAGATGTCTTAACTCTGGAAGCTCGGTAACTGCCTCGTAGTCAATCTGTCCAGGCGATATATACCTCTTGGCTAGGTCAACCAAGTCACCCAAACAAGAGTCATCTGTGAGAAGGAAAGGAACCGGACGCTTGGGGTAATCGGTGTAGAACTTGGGTTCAAAACTATGGACCAGTTTGGCACCACTCTCATCAAGTTCCCTCTCTTTCTCCTCTAGGTACTTGGCTGCCGAGATTCAAACTGAGTCGAAATATTCATTAGTCTATTTGTCTTTCTTTACAAAGGGTCTCAGGTCGTGGATGGTGCCTGCTGCAAAACTCGTGAGGACAATGAATATTGACACGTCTCCTCGTTGAAAGCCTTTTGCGCTAACATGCTAGTATTGAATGACGTTTTTAGAAGCAACTTTGTTGAGACTGGTCTCTGCACCTTTTAGTGACAATGACTAGATGATACTAATGGGGTGAATGATAATGGTTGATTGCTGATTGGTTTGAACTGGAAGTCTCGAGAAACTCGAATGGTTGAATATTGATTGAATATTGATTGAATGTTGATTGAATGTTGATGGAATGTTGATGGAATGTTGATTGAATGTCAATTGAATGCTGATGGAATGCTGATTGAATGCTGATTGAATGCTGATGGAATGTTATTTTTTAGGGAAAAAAACCCGAACACCCTTGTGCTTACTTGAGCCTTGCCTTAGCCTGTTGAACGATCTCTAGTGAGGAGTCTGTATCGTGCAGCTTGCCGTTTTGATCACAAAAGCAGGACACGTACTTTATGTATTTTTCCTCTCCTATTCTTTGGATTGTTGTTTCTTTTAAGTGCGGCTTTTAAAGTTCATGCACAGACAAACCTCATTTTCCCAGTTCTCGTGCTTATCCCCACTAACCTCGCATTTCATCACTAATATCTCCGAGTCCCTTATGAATTGTTCCCCTATTCTCCAGTTCTGACTTAACGGGATATAGGGGTAAATAGCAGGACGTGCCTTGATAACTCTCTAGAGTTGTTAGGTGCATTCTCCCTCACACGACAAATGAAGTACGACTCATCAACAATTCACTCGACACAAACATAAGAGGAACAGTTCGTGCATTTCCTATTTTATCGTGATTAAATGGTCTTGCACTATTTTGTCATGCTAACGGTGTATTTCATGCGATGAGCAGATAAGAAACGCTGCACAGTGGAACCCCACGTTGTGTACAAGTTGGGGAGGGCGCTTGGCTAAACCCTTGCACCATAAGTTACCAGGGGTCGCTTTGAGAAAACCCGCATTATAAACGAATGAAGGACACGCTGGCCGAAGTTCCGCCCCTTGTGCGAACGGGGTTAGCGTCTGACAACCTACCAGTGTTACACATAAACATTAGTTGTGTTCGATGCCTCGTTGTACAGAGTACGGACGGTGTTCATGCTCGGCAACCCAATGTGTTCAGGGTCTTGACTCGTGTTAAGCGTAGACCGAGCTTTACACGCAGCGACGTCACAACTAAAGCACGTGCACCTTCTGCGTTCGCAGTTTTGATTTTGAACATGAATAAACTCACATTCGAGGTTACGCCATTTGGGTACAGAATAACCTTGCTATCTGGCCTATTGAGCCGAGTGCGGTCAGGTCATGTGCTCCGAATTTTTGTAATAAGCATGATCAGAAATGAGTTCTGGTAATGACATGAGGAACGTTAATAGATTTTGCATTTGAGGTACATGCACTTAGTGTGACAAGGTTATGATTGGGTTGCCAAAGACTAAGTACTTTGATGATATTATTCTGCAAGAAGAAACATAATACTAGTTCAGCAAACCTTAGATCATACATTTTTATGCTTGGGTATGTTGAAACTCGGATGGTGCTATGCTTGATGTTGTTCATGTGCATCCTCTGTCTCGAGCGTGGTCTGCTCTCAGCTAATGCTAAGCGGATCGTCACTGGGTCAGAGCCATAAACGACTTAGAGGCGACTTCTCTGGTTACCTGTTGCTCGATCTAGGAAGACACGACCTCTTCGCAATCCAGTACCATTTAAGCCGGGGTTTGATGTATTTAAGCAAGTTCCCCGTGAGAACCCTTGTTGTGAGTTTTGCTGAAGGGTTGGCGAAAGATAGGTTGCGGCGTGGCCCAACCACTTTATGTTTGCTGACAGTGTGAGCGGATGACGATTGCCGTGTGACGACCACAGATCAACTGCCCAAGTCCCCTATTAAAAGGTCATTAGAGTGGGGTTCGTGTAAAAGAAGGGAAAGCCCAAAGATATGATCAACTAAGTTTTTTCCTCTTATTTTAATTACCTTTACTAATTGATTGGACAAAGTCAAGCTATACCTAAGATTAACGCGATCTCAAGACCATGCCGGTAGTCTAGACTGAAGAAGGCACTACCAAGTCTAAACGGGAGTAACGTAAGTAAGAAAAATTGTTTATATTACTCGCGGGGGTTTCATTTGCCTAATACAGACTATTGTATGGTGCATTGATTGTGTGGGTTAACTGGTTCCAGAGTTCGACACAGTGTCTAATCAAACACAAATCCCTCTGGGAGTTATATCTGAGTAGCACGAAAAAAACTCTTTGCAAGAACGAAGTCGATTTTTTTCGACTAGCATCTCAAAATGTCAGGAAAAATAAACGGGACAACTTTGCCACAAGCGAGCGTCCTCAAATTTCACTTCAATTTTCCTTAATTAAAAAAAAAAATAATAATAATAATAATATTAAAAACAATAAAGAAAAATTTTTATCTCGATCTATAGCCGTTAGATTTTTGTGAAAAAGGTACCAAAATGTTCACCTTGATGGAATGACGAACTTTGATTCGGGGGAAGCTCGCACAAAAATGCCCGAATCGGAAGATATTTAGAAAAAAACGAATTACTTAAAAAAAAAAAAAAAAAAAAAATTCAGCTAATCAACTAATCAACTAATCAAGTTAATCAACCTGCGGCTAATTAGCCTGTGCACCCCCATTTGATAGGGGAAGGCCAAGGGGGTGCAGTCCCCTCCCCGGCAACGGCGCCAAGGTTGTGAGGAAACCAGGTGTCAAGCGCACCGGTTCCCTCGCGAGCGAGGGCCCTCCCGGTCGCGTCACGCAGGAGAAACTTAGGCTTCAAACTCTTTAGAGACAACTCGGGGACGACACGGTAACCCGCATCGACCCTTCGCCGCTCTGGCCGAGTGCGCCAGCTGTACATCCCGCGGTCCCCTCCAACATGATAGGTTCTCGCGAGGCACAACTTACCTTCCCTAAGGGGCTATCACCACCCTTAGGGGCGTATCCCCGCCGAGCTACCGACCTACATGCGAAGGTTTTTATAATGCAATTGCAGAGGTAGGCCGGCCGAGGGCGTTTGCTCGTTCGCTGTAGCATAGGTACGCATGGTTGAACGCCAAAGTGGACCCGAACGTCGCCCGTCCTTGAGGCGCTGGACCCAAACGTCGCCCGTCCTTGAGGCGCTGGACCCGAACGTCGCCCGTCCCTGAGGCGCTGATCTCCTAGGAATTGGAACGATGGCGGTCGACTAGGACGTGATATTCCAAGCGTAAGAAAATCTCAATCAATCCTAGTCCCTTCTTTCAAAGACAATCAAGAGTTAATCGGACAAAATGTTTTCAAAAGAAGACTCAGGTCAACGTAAGTTGACTTATCAACCTATATATATAATCCAAACATGCATACAACAAGGGTTGCCTTGACTTCAAACAACACTTATCAATAAAAGGATAAAAGCATGACTAACATGTGTAATGACGCTCAATTGGCGTTTGATCAGAATATCTTCACTCTGTCTGCCAAGCGGCTTGACTGTCACGACTTTTTCGACTCGATGAGATGTGTTGCCAAATTCTTTCATTCCACCCTATACTAACTGCTAACAAAGAATTGTTGGCATCCCAACGTCCAAGCAAGTTAAGATGCTATCGCTTCAGTGATGACCACGCCTTCACTCTAACTTTGGCGTGAATGTCATCTGCAAGTAATCCGGTTACCACTATGCAAGTCAGCAACCGACTTGAACAACCGAACAATGAATGTCCCATTAAAGACGAGGACCTGCTTTCAAATTTTGTTTGTTGCTTTGGCCCTTGTTGACCCTATTGAAAAGGGTTGTTCTCGGACTCTAGCTATCCAAGTCTTACTTGTCGTATCGACCCTATTGGTCCTTGCTCTTTGTGGCGAGGCCAACCACGACAAGAGTGCCTACCCGCGCTTTGTTCCAACTGGTGACCATGAATCGAGCTTCTTGTGGCTCAATTCTTCATACACAAGTGACCCCTAAGACGACCACTATGGGGTATGCTATGACAGTTCCCCCTAACGCGAGGCGCTGAGGACTTAAGGTTTCGTGAGTAGGCGCATGTCCTTTCCCTAGGAGGTGGCCTGGGATACCCCTCGTCCTCGGCCCGAGCGAACCTCGGGTCTCAGAAGTCGGGCTGACTCCACCACAATAGCATGGTATCCCCCAGCATATGCGGTCCGCTCCGAGTCGATAGCAGGTTCGGCCCCGACGACAGCGAACCCCCGGCTCAGATGCCTCCTAGGAAAGGGAAACACGTCTACCATGGCTGCAAACGATCCCTCGCCGCCTTACATCAAGGGTAACTTAGACGAAGAGAAGAGATCGCAAAAGAGAAAATCATTCGGAAAGACGGGCATAGACAGAGAGGGTCATTCGGGAAAGAATGAGTATTCTCAGGAAAAGTCAATGTCGAATTGATTTTTTCTTCTTTGTGTGAATAAATTCCTTTTCGTCGTCTCCTGGTTGCCCTTCCCTTCAACAGGCATGCAGGTGAGCAACAGAAAACAAACATCATCCTCTCATTGCCATTGACATGGGCAGATTCCCTTTTTTCAGACATCCTTCTACCTACCTGCACATCAGATCACACAAAAAGTTCAAAGAAGACAGTGCAAGTTCAAACTCATGTCAGACTTCCATTCACACGAGTAAACACACATTTCCTCGACCTTTTCAGTGAATGTCAAAAAAACAGGGTCAAGCAAAGTGCGGGTTCACACACAGGTGTGAAGGGGACTGAGTCAAAACTGACCTTGAGTAAAATTGAAGAGATAGTCCACTCAAGAAGACCGTGTAAAATATCGCACTCCAAAAAAGATAATCGTCACAACAAGTTGCCCGCAAAGCGATCTGCACCACCCCCTAGAGCGATCGCTTGCCGCGACACCCTCTCAACACACTATCACACCCAACAATTTGACGGCGTCTCAGCGTCGTCGTCACACACCCCCAATTTCACTGCGCCACCACGGCGTTGCACTCACACCACTTTCAAGCGCACCACCACTTTGCGGTACCTTCCCTGTGTCAATACCCAGTCACTGCTTTATATAGTCAGTGCAAGAATATTGTCGACTTCGCCGTGAAAAATTTGGCAGCGCTTCCGCACCACCGCCGTCAAACCCGCGCGATCGCCGAAAAATTTCGACAGCGCTTCCGCACCACTACCTAGAACGCACTGCTGCTGCCGCGAAAAATCGGCAGCGCTTCCGCACTACGGCCGTCAAACCCAATGCTGTCGCCGCAAATTTTCGGCAGCGCTTTCTCACTACTGCCGACAAAGTGTTGCCATTGTCGTGCCAAACAGGCAGAGTCTCCCCTGCACTGCTTGTCGAAGACTTGTCACCGTCGTGCAAAACGGACAGAGTCTCTCTGCACCGCTTGCCGAAGACTTGGCGCTGGCAGAGTTTCCCCTGCACCGCTTACTGAAAAACCTGCCGCCACCGTCCAAAACGGGCAAAGTTTCCCTTGCACCGCTTGCGGGAAAAAACCTGCCACAAACAACAACACCTTCTGCTGCCACCCCGCAACACGGTGGCTATGGCAGCCTCTCCTCTCCTCACCTTGCTGAGATGCCGGCTATGGCTGTGCTTCACAACTATGGCCACCTCCAGCAATCCTCCTCCCTCACTTGCAGACCTCCACTCAGCTCCCTCTCACTCCACCAACAGCTCCTTCTCCAGCAGCCAGCATTCCCCCAAGCGTAATGGCAGCAGCACCAGCCACAAATGAATGCTGGTTGGCTGGCTATAGCTGGCTGGAGGCTGTGGGCAGCTGCTTTGCCCCCAGCCAAAACTTGGAATGAGGCCTGACCCTTGATCTCAGACGAGATCAAGGGCTGAGAAACTTGATGTTCCCCTAGGGGAACCAAGTTCCAGGCCTTGGTAATGCTCTGGCCGCTACCCCCGGCCAGATGCAGCCCTAAATGGCTGTATATAGCCAAGTAGAGCAGATTGTTGAAGTTCAACAGTTTGCTATTAACCTAGAGTCCAGATGCTTCTACCCCTGCATCTGGCCCTGCGTCACGATTAGATTCGCAACGCTCATTTTTTTTTTTTTTTTACTTTATCCCCTCCCCTCTCGTTTTTCTGTGCAGGGGGCAACTCGCCGTTCAAAACGAACGGCCACCCCCTTAGTCTTTTTCCAGAGCAAAAATAGAGCCAAGCTCAGCAGGGGCTTCTTTCCCCTGCCCTGCGCCTGTATGCGGTGCAAATGTGCACCTGGTACAGGCGTGGCGGTCCAAGAGAGCAGCCCGTTTCCAAACGAACAGGCACTCTCTGATGGGTCCTGTTCTCTCTCTCTCTCTCTCTCTCTCTCTCTCTCTGAACATCCCGACAGTCGCAACCGCTGCCAGCTATAGGCGAGTTGTCAGGTAGCCCTCCTGAGAGAGAGGCAAACTAAACCCAAACGTGTGCAGCAAAAAAAAGAAAGAAAAAAACTCACGCCCAGAATCTAGCCACATTTTCGTGGCAGATTCGTCTGATTTTGGTCATCCTATTGCTGAGATGACAGCCCGATAGTCAAAAACGAACGGGCGCTTACTAATTTCTATTAAAAAAAAAAGAAATCAACGAAAAACAAGAAAATCTAAAACGAATCTAAAAAGAAAAAGAAAAAAAAAAAAAAACGAAAAGAATAAAAAAGTTCTTTTAAAACAGTCGTCCGTTTTTCAGGGCGCTGTCACGTTTACAGGGCTGAAGTGCCTCAGGCACTTCCAAGGGCGCCAAGTGCCGCTTCAGTTTAGTTTTTTATTTATTTTTTTTATTTTTTTTTTAGTGGTTTTATACATTCATTTTTAGCCAACCGGCACGTCAAGTCTCGTGGCCTCTCGGCCACAAACAACCAACCCGCAAGGGCATGGTTCCACTAGCAAAGAGGATCGGATCGAATGCCTGAATCTGAACGATGTTACGGAGATGTGCAGGAAATCGAGATTGAACTACTTTTCTGCATCTCTGCTTAAAACACATCCAGATTCAGGAGCTCGATCCTATCCTTTTTGCTGGTGGGACCTCAACCCTAAAGAACCCTCGTTCTTCTTTCTTTTCTTAAAAAAAAAAAAAAAAAAAAAAAAAAAAAAAAAAAAAAAAAAAAAAAAAAAATTTTTTTATTTTTTTTAAAAATTTTTTTTTTTTTTTTTTTATGGGGGCCCCCCCAAATTTTAAAAATTTTTAAAAAAAATATGAAAAAAAAAAAAAAAAAAAAAAAAAAAAAAAAAAAAAAGGATCACTTTTCGATTTATGCGTGTCATCCTTGAAAGCGCAAGGGCTACTTTGATCAGTGTGTGGCAGATCTCAGCCGCGCGATTTTGAGGATCGCGCGGCCGAGATTGGCCGCGGCCAACTGCCTTGGGCTGCTCCAAAAGGATCTAGCCTGGTAGGATGATTGCAGCCGGGCTTGATTCCGGTACCTGCCAGGTAAGAGCCCTGTGCGATAACCTACTGGGCTAGCTCCTATCACGACAGTGATAGGAACAACTCTCCGATATGAAGAGCTCGCCCAGTCAGGTTTCCCCCATACCGTGACCTTGCAGGCTTTGCCTACCAGTAGCCTTGCGGGACCAGCCTGCCTGCGACCCTGCAGGCCTCGCCTGGTTGTGGCCTTGCATACTCAGCTGGCCACGTGACCTTGGCATCGGCCTGTCAACCCTCTGGCTCGATGTTCCTATTCCCTCTGCGTCACGGCTCTATTCCCCGCGCACCCTAACCTTGAAAAACTCGGGAAGAAACCCTCACAGAGGTTTCTGTCCCGACATCCTTCCCCGCCCCCATTAAGCGACGTCCTTGTCGCTTACCATAGGCAATACAATTGGATGTTTTTATAAGATATCACCAAATATGTCATATAATCATAATACGTGTAGAATCAATCCAGATCTTCCATACTCATTTGTGACAAGCGACGTTTCCGTCGTTCATCTTTCTTTCCTTTTATAATCATCTGGATACTCTTTTATGAAATACTTAATGTATATTTCATTACTTACAATACGTTCAAACGTTGACTTACTTTCAAACATAACAGAGGCTTACTTTCAAGCCTTAAACAGACAGAGGCTTTACTTCCAAGCCTTTAGCAGACAAAGGCTTACTTTCAAGCCTTATAATTCTTTCGAACGTTCCTTCAAAATCACTTCCATTCAGTCACGATTTGGAATGGGGCCAGAAATAACCTCTGGCAGACCTTTCCTCGGAATCTGGAATCCACTGTTGGTTTTACCCAACCTGAGGAATTACAAGAACATTTTAGAAGAATGATCCCAGCATCATCCCACTGGCGGCCACTAATCTTTTTTTTTATCTCTCATAGACGGGTTAGGCTTATCCCCCTTATGGAACTCTCTTCAGGCTATAACCCCCTTGTCTAGGTCTCGTCAGGCTTAAACCCCTGCGGGTCTTTCATCCGTACAACACATACTGCCATAAATTTAACCTGGGTCTCTCGTGTTCATGGGGATGCATTCCCATCACCTCAGCATGTCTCCCGCTGCCAGGAGTTTAACATGGGCCTCCCACGAAACACAAGGATACTTACACTATACTACAGCATGTGCCGTTGTGAGGAAACTCGGGGAGGGGTCGCCCACTGTTCGCTGAAGCCAAGGGCAACAACGCCTGTCACTCGCTGCGTCCGCTTCCGAGGTCCTGAGCGATCAGTAGGGGGTCGGGGTTTGCGTTGCCTGTCACGCTCCGCCTATCTGTACAAAACTTAGACTTCCCGTACGGTTTACAGGTGATGTTAAAATCCAAATATAAATAAATTTCTGTGTATTAACTTGTCGATCAGCGATCAAGCCTCAATTTGTCCATACAGACTTCCCAGGAATAAATTGCAGTACAAGGCGAGACAATACAATACTTCAGAAAGAGAAACTAGGTGTTTTTGAGTTTTACCTCAGCAAATGCCAACAGACACACCCTTCGGATTGCCAGTGCATTTCTAGTTGACCCGAGTGGCTAATTCTTCACTCGCAGTCTGCCCTTAGGGCTTCTGTTCCAAAGTCAGATGGCGGAGGTGGATGTGATACTGTTGGTAAAACCCTCAAGCTGACAACCCCAATCACAAAATTCAAAAATTTGCAGTGTACTTGTATCGATAAGGGCGACATCAAATCATCAGCCCTAGAGGATGGTCATAATCAATCTTAGTTTCCATGTTGTTTCGAGGCATTTAACAAGTTTTTTGTTTGGAAATTGATGACCGAATAAATTGAAGCACACCCAGTAAGTGGGTAAGGTCAAGGTCAAGTTAGGTGACGTTTCCTCCCATTCACACCAGGCAAATAGATTCCATTAGCATACACTTCCCATCTCACACCCTCTCGGACCCTCAGTCCATTCTCTTCCTCCCCATGCAGTTCCTGTCTCTCACTTTCAGTCTTTCTGTTTATTCTCGTCTTCCCCGTTCGTCCTCTGATTCTTACCGATCAAGGAACCTCACTTAAGGAGCAGCCATGGGTTTACCCCCGAGTTCAGGTTTGGGAGGGGCATGAGTGTCAATTACCAGCTTTGTTTTCGGCTACACTGACATACTGGTTCGCGATCACCATCAGCGATCGTCAGTTTGCCAGCGTCTGAACTCAACTCTTGTAAGAGTAATCGAACCGTCAGACAGTTCGGGTTGAGTTTATCACCAATCCCACTTGAATCTCAGCGGTACTGAAGTGCTCAATGTTTTGGAGGTTGACTATCTGGACGACTGTCGTATTTGAGAAACTGCACGTTCGTGCCAGCGTTTGGATAGACAACTTTGTTAGTGTATTGGTTTCTTCTCCCAACTGGGACTTTTGTAGATCAGCGGATGTGTTCCCTTGATGAACCATAGGTCACTTGAATTATAGTGCACCAGATGATGACTTCTCAATGCTCGTTGATTCAGCAGTCACTTACGTTTTAGTTGCTTGATGGTGCGCTCTGGATACTTGTGGGTTCAGCAGTCGCTTGAATTGTAGTGAGACAGCAGGTGTGTTTTCAATGGTTGTGGAACCTGCAGTCGCTTGAATTTTAGTAGAGCAGAAAATGAATTCTCTGTGTTTGTTGAACCGGCATTCTCTTGAATTTTTCCGGGCCAGGGGAAGTGTTCTCTTGATGATTATCGGACCAGTTCTCTTTGCTTGCCCTAACTTTCCCAAGCACCGAGCAGGTCTTCACCCCTCACACTTCAACTGTTCCCTCACACACTCACTCCTCGTTAATTAGATCAAGAGGGATGGCTGCACTCTGCTGCCATCTTCCCTCAACAGGCGTAAAGCCTTAGATAGGGGTCACTCAGAGTGCTCACCCAGCGAGCCCGCTCTCTCCCTTGTTGCTCCGGTCATTCCTCACTCGCGTGTCTTAGCTCGCCCCTTCTCTCCCGTCTCTCTCTTTCTCGCGCCGTCTCTTAGCTTTCCCGCTTAATGGCTGGTCACCCACACATTGACAATCTGTGAAAGGACACTCTATGCACCTCAAAGATTCAGGCTGCGTTGAGCTTACCGTTTGTCAGACATATCATCTCGTCAATCTTCTGAGTAATGGCTGTAATATTTATTTATGATTTAATTACTTCCGACCAGTTCGAACAGGCGACTGTAAAGGGTCGTCGACATATCGTTTTCGCTTCGAAACAAAGCGGGTAGGCAGAATCCGAACGCGACTGAAGCCGGGATGCTTCCCACAAGATGTGAAGGGTCATATTTACCTTGTAGAAAGTACACTATTTTACTGGATTGTGTATGAGGCGCTAGCTGGTCTGGCGGTCGGCGCTGCTGAACTCCGATGGACCTGACATTAGCCAGTGGTCACTCCCCCTTTGAGAAGAGTGAGTGCCTTCGGATTCTCTCGCTGATACACTTGTACACACTCTCTGGACCTCTCTACTCACACTTAGTCTCTCTCTCTCTCAATCAGACTTTATCCTTCCTCTCTCTCTCTCTCTCTCTCTCTCTCTCTCTCTCTCTCTCTTTCTCTCTCTCTCTCTCTCTCTCTCTCTCTCTCTCTCTCTCTCTCTCTCTCGTAGCTCCTAAGAGCAAAGGGGTATGGAAGTGTTTCAACTTCTCAGTTACGCTCACCTGGGGTCAGAGGCAGCGCTCATCGGGTACAGTCTCCCCTCCGCTTAAGCGGGCTTCTCGCCCGATTGCCCTTGAGCAGCGCAGCGTTTCGCCGCTCCATGCACGAGGCTCCTCTCGTCTTTCCCCTCCTCTCTTTGATGACTTCCGTAACCACTTCCCCACCGCCGTGGCGAGGGCGAGGGACACCTTGCACGACTTTCCTAATCCCCCTCTGTCCACTGTCCCCGCCTGCATACGTACTGTGACGCGGGCTGGGTACACCGTGCATACCTCCCCTGCTCTCTAGTCCCCTTTCCCTTTATGGTTTTCCCGCACAGGTGAACGTGGTCTTTCCTCCTCCCAGGTCCAATCCGTAGGCCTTCGTAGGCTGAAGGTAAAAGCAGGGGCAGGCCCAGCACTGGTGCAATGGAACCCATATACAGTCTCAGCGGGACCTGCCACTGAAACCTGCTATAAAAATAAAGCCAGATACTTCCGTATGGCAGGTACTCATACCAATCTGTCACTTTTGCGCTCCAAAGCCAACCACGGTACTTAAAAGCAATTGTATTATGCCAGTTACCAACACAAAAGCCGAACCGCGGTCCAGCTGTTGCTCCCAACACCCAGKTACCATGCTTGTTCCGTATCTGTCCCGGATCAGAATGTCGGGCCGAACCAGAAATAGCCTCTTGACAATTMTGAGYTGTMAACACYGAACTGAGAATAAATCACTGCGAACCTGAAAGTGATGTAGTGATGTGTATCATACCGATGYCGGATACYGTAGAAAACTGAAAAACCAGGGTAGTACCGAACCTATTCCGGACCTGAAGCAAACTGCCGCCAAGGTTCCAAACCTGGAAAAACTGTCGTAGTGGCCCCGGYCCTGAGAATAAATCACCGYAGCTGTCCCGAACCTGAAAATAAGTCACCTTAGTGAAACARYTGTCACCGGGCCTATACCGTACCTGAAGCACGTCAGACACCGTAGGACCTAGCCACCCCGTATCAACCCTCGTATCCGTACCGCACCAAACACCATAGTCGACCCAAGGCAGCACCTGTCCCTGCGACCTCCGCTCTCAGAACATCCCAACTGCGATAAGGTTAGTAATCAAGCAAACCAGCGAAAACGACGCAGGGAGCCTCGGTCATCGGCAGTAGTGAAAACTGATAAAATTCGGGGAAAATGCTCAATCCGGGATCAGGGCTGATGGCGGGTGACCAAAGCGAAATTAGCCCAATCTCCCAATAGTCATGGGTTCCCGTCCCTTTTATCGTTTTTAATCATTCTCCCCTTTCCTTAATTCTGTTGTCGGAAATAGTAAATTAATCGTAAGTTCCATAAAATTCAATCCCGGGAAAGTTTAAATAAATGACCGAATTCCTTGTGTTTCTTTTCTCTTTTACGATTTTTAATTTTTTTTCTATGTTTTTAATTTAATTGTCGGGAAAATAAAATAACAACGGTATTCCCCCTAGAATTAAATGCTGTGAAAAAATGAAGAAATTAGGGGATATTATGTCTTTCCCTTCTCGCCTACTGGTCCTAACCCCTCTTCCCACCTTTAATTATGGTACTAAAATAGACAAAAATTTGAGGCYCCATTTCGYCCCGGTYGTATGCTGCAAAAACGTTGCGGCGAGGTCAACTCCCTTGATRCCTCTCCGCGGCAGGTCAATCCCGGTCTAACCCTCGGAACGGTCGGAAATGGCAGTCCCTAGACATGCCGAGTCCGGTCACCCATCTCGCCATCTTTGAGGGTTACTCATAAAGCTCAGTGCGCCCAAAATCAGGGGTGCCCTGAGTTCCCCTAATTTTTGCTGCCTGGTCATACGAGACTTCCATCAAAACACGGATTTGCCCCTTAGCCTAAGTCGCAAAACTGCGGATCTCAGGCGGCGCACTGCCTGTGGCCGCCTGACACCGTTACCATCCTAGAGAGAAATCACCCTTCCCAAAGTCCTTGTCCAGTCCGGCTAGTTCTCACTCCAACTTAATTGTCATGCACGATTTATCTCCTATGTGTTTTGTGAATGCGTCAAGGAGTGGTGTAATCCATAAAGGAAAACATCTCGACGTCAAGCCCCGCTTTAGACTTGAGCCTCACCTCTTTCTCTCTTATTCTGGTGTCTTTGACGTTGTCAGTCTGTTGCATATAGAGTAGAACTGCCCCACCTATCATGATCAGGGTTGACCAAACCCTGACCATGGAGGCAAGGTGACCATTCTTGGTGAAAGGTCGGGTGGTCACTCCTCCCTTTATGTCAACAACAGTCGCCTAGTCCACAGGCAATGTCATAACAAGATCTAAAACACCTTCATCCCTTTTAACGATAGTGTAGTCACCCCCCTCGAAAGGAGAGATAACAACTTCCCACTATGGACCAGGAACAAAGTTCCGGCGCAGCCTCACTATTGCATACTGAGCTCACAACACTAGGATTCCTCAATGCATGACAATTGACACAAAACCAAGTCATAAGGCAAAATAAATAATCGAATCACATGTTTGACGGTAACACGCAGGCATATGACCCAAGTACACATCATCTCCTTAGGCTTATACTTACAAAATCTCACATTCATAACCAAATACACAGAGTCTCACAATCATATCATAATCTCATCAAGACAAGATAACAATGAAACACTCATTACAACAAAATGAACGAGGACACGATTCACAACAAATATCACAAATACTTTTACTCGAATAAAATCAATTCACCCCTCATATAAAAAAAACTCATACAAGGTCGAAATCTATAATAATTATTTAATAAAACCATATGGATTCAATCACCAATACTCATCAAGCATTACGAAAAAAGTCAACAATAGTGACTGAAATTACAAAAACTATAAAATAAAACCCTAGTCGACCTATGGCTGGCATACCACCACATCTGGAAAGCTAGCACAAACTCAGCAACCTCATTACCTTCAAAAAGGGAACACGGGTGAGCAAATGCTCCCTTCGTCATTGTATCATCCTGCAAAAGTCATAGCTTATATTAATAATCAATCGATAAAATTCATAAAGATAAAGCTTATTTCGCTTTCAACGATATTTAACCCAAACCCACATAGATACTTTACCACAATGGATTTATAATTCTCATCAAAAGTATTAAATCACCCGAGTGTCGTTCCACCAGGGACAACGGTAGTTTGCCGTTATCCCCGACAACGGCGCCACCTGTCGAGCGCATCGGCCCCTGCGCGAGCTAGGGCCCTCCCGGCCGCGTCACGCAGGAGAAACTTAGGCTTTCAACTTTTTAGAAACAACTCGAGGACGACACGGTAACCCGCATCGCTCCGACCGAGTGCACCAACTGTACATTCCGCGGTCCCCTATGACATGATAGGTTCTCGCGGGGCATAGCTTACCTTCCTTAAGAGGCTGTCATCACCCTTTGGGGCGTATAACCGCCGAGCTACCGACCCACATGCAAAGACTTTTATAATGCAATTGCAGAGGTAGGCCGACCGAAGGCATTTGCTCCTTCGTTGTAGCATAGGTACGCATGGTTGAACGCCAAAGTGGACCCGAACGCCGCCCATCCTTGAGGCGCTGATCTCCCAGGAATTGGAACGACGTCGGTCGACTAGGACGTGATATTCCAAGCTTAAGAAAATCTCAATCAATCCTTGTCCCCTCTTTCAAAGACAATCAAGAGTTGATCAGACAAAATGTTTTCAAAAGAAGACTCAGGTCAACGTAAGTTGACTTATAAACCTATATATATAATACAATCATGCATACGACAAGGGTTGTCTTGACTTCAAACAACACTTATCAATAAAAGGATAAAAGCATGACTAACATGCGTAATGACGCTAAATTGGCGTTTGATCAAAATATCTTAACTCTGCCTGCGAGACGGCTGGACTGTCACAACCTTTTCGACTGGATGAGATGCGGTGCCAAGTTCTTTCATTCCACCCTGTACTGACTGCTAGCAAAGAATTGTTGGCATCCCTACTTCCAAGCAAGTTAAGATGTTATCACTCCAGTGATGACCACGCCTTCACTCTAACTTTGTTGTGAATGTCATCTGCAAGTAATCCGGTTACCACTATGCAAGTTGCAACCGGCTTGAACAACCGAACACTTGATAGCCCCATTAAAGAAGAGGACCTGCTTTCAAATTTTGTTGGTTGCTTTGTCCTCCTGGCCCTTGTTGACCCCACTGAAAAAGGTTGTTCTCGGGCTGTAGCTATCCAAGTCTTACTCGTCGTATCGACCCTATTGGTCCTCGCTTCTCGTGGCGAGACCAACCACGTCAAGAGTGCCTACCCGCGCTCCAACTGGTAACCATGAATCGTGCTTCTTGTGGCTCAATTCTCCATACACAAGTGACCCCTAAGACGACCACTAAGGGGTATGCTATGACAGTTCCCCCTAACGCGAGGCGCTGAGGACTTAAGGTTTTTTCCGTAAGTAGGCGCATGTCCTTTCCCTAGGAGGTGGCCTGGGATACCCCTCGTCCTCGCCCGAGCGAACCTCGGGTCTCAGTAGTCAGGCTGGCTCCACCACAACAGCATGGTTTCCCCCCGCATACTCATACGCGGTCCGCTCCGAGTCGATAGGAGGGCCGGCCCCTAAGGCAGCGAACCGCAGGCTCAGATGCCTCATATAAAAGGGAAACACGTCTACCATGGCGGGAAATGATCTCTCGCCGCCTGACGTCAAGGGTAACTTAGAGGAATAGAAGAGATTACAGAAGAAAAAATCATTCGGAAAGACGGGCATAGACAGAGAGGGTCAGACAGGAAAGAATGGGTATCCTCAGGAAAAGTACATGTCCAATTGATTTTTTCTTCTTTATATGATCAAATTCCTTTTCGTCGTCTACTGGTTGTCCTTCCCTTCAACAGGCATGCAGGTGAGCAACATAAATCCTTTCATTGCCATTCACATGGTCAGATTCCCTTTTTTCAGACATCCTTCTACCTACCTGCACATCAGATCAAACAACAAGTTCAAAGAAGACGATACAAGTTCAAACTCACGTCAGACTTCCATTCACATGCGTAAACACACATTTCCTCTACCTTTTCAGTGAACGTCCAAAAAACAGGGTCAAGCAAAGTGCGGGTTCACACAGGTGTGAAGGGGTCTGAGTCAAAACTGACCTTGAGTGAAATTGAAGAGACGGTCCACTCAAGAAGACCGTGTAAAATATCGCACTCCATAAAAGATAATCGTCACAACAAGTCGCTCGCAAAGTGATCCGAACCACCCCCTAGAGTGATCGCTTGCCGCGACACCCTCTCAACACACTATCATTCCCAACAATCTGACGGCGTCTCAGCGTCGTCGTCACACACCCCCAATTTCACTACGCTGCCACGGCGTCGCACTCACACCACTTTCAAGCGCACCACCACGTGTCAATACCCAGTCACTGCTTTATATAGTCAGTGCAAGAATATTGTCGCCTTCGCCGTAAAAAATTTGGCAGCGCTTCCACACCACTGCCATCAAACCCGCGCTATCGCCGAAAAATTTCGGCAGCGCTTCCGCACCACTACCTAGAACGCACTGCCGCTGCCACAAAAAATTGACAGCGCTTCCGCACTATCGCCGTCAAACCCAACGCTGTCGCCGCAAATTTTTGGCAGCGCTTCCGCACTACTGTCGACAAAGTGTTGCCGTTGCCGTGCCAAACAGGCAGAGTCTACCCTACACCGCTTGCCGAAGACTTGTCGCCGCCGTGCAAAAGAGGCAGAGTCTCCCCTGCACCACGTGCCGAAGACTTGTCGCCGCCGTGCAAAACGGGCAGAGTTTCCCCTACACCACTTGTCGAAAAACATGCCGTCGCCGTGCAAAACGGGCAGAGTTTCCCCTGCACCGCTTGTTGAAAAACCTGCCACGAACAGCAGCACCTCCTGCTGGCACCCAGCAACACGGTGGCTATGGCAGCCTCTCCTCTCCTCACCTTGCTGAGATGGCGGTTGTGGTTGTGCTTCACAGCTATGGCCACCTCCAACAATCCTCCTCCATCACTTGCAAACTCAGCTCCCTCTCACTCCACCAGCAGCTCCTTCTCCAGCAACCCACATTCCCCCAAGCGTAATGCCAGTAGCACCAGCCACAAATGAATGTTGGTTGGCTGGCTGGTCGTTGTTTTATAGTTGGTTGGAGGCTGTGGGCAGCTGCTTTGCCCCCATCCAAAACTCGGAATGAGGCCTGGCCCTTGATCTCAGACGAGATCAAGGGCTGAGAAACTTGATGTTCCCCTAGGGGAACCAAGTTCCAGGCCTTGGTAAAGCATCTGGCCGCTACCCCCGGCCAGATGCAGCCCTAAATGGTTATATAAAGCCAAGTAAAGCAGACTGTTGAAGTTCAACAGTCTGCTGTCAACCCAGAGTCCAGATGCTTCTACCCCCGCATTTGGCCCTGCGTCGCGATTAGATTCGTGACGCTCTGTTTTTTTTTTTTTAATTTTATCCCCTCCCCTCTCGTTTTTTTGTGCAGGGGGCAACTCGCCGTTCAAAACGAACGGCCGCCCCCTTAGTCTTTTGCCAGAGCAAAAATAGAGCCCAGCTCAGCAAGGGCTTCTTTCCCCTGCCCTGCGCCTGTATCTAGTGCAAAGGTGCACCTAATATAGGCGCGGCGGTCCAAGAGAGCAGCCCGTTTTCAAACGAACAGGCACTCTTTGATGGGTCGCGTTCTCTCTCTCTCTCTCTCTCTCTCTCTCTCTCTCTCTCTCTCTCTCCCCCCCCTCTCTCTCTGTGTGTGTGTGTGTGTGTGTGTGTGTGTGTGTGTGAACATCCCGACAGTCGCAACCACTGCCAGCTATAGGTGAGCTATCGGGTAGCCCTCCTGAGAGAGAGGCAAACTGAACCTAAACGTGTGCAGCAAAAAAAAGAAAGAAAAAAACTTGCGCCCGGAATCTAGCCACATTTTTGTGGCAGATTCTTCTGATTTTGGTCATCCTATTGCTGAGGTGACAACTCGATCGTCAAAAACGAATGGGCACTTACTAATTTCTATTAAAAGAAAAAGAAATCAACGAAAAACAAGAAAATCTAAAACAAATCTAAAAAAAAATCCAAAAAAGAACAAAAGAAGAGAATTCGAAACTTCTTCTATAACAGTTGCCCGTTTTTTAGGGCACTGTCACGTTTACAAGGCTGAAGTACCTTAGGCACTTCCAAGGGCGTCAAGTGGCGCTCAAGTTTAGTTTAGTTTTTGTTTGTTTTTTTTTTTAGTTGTTTTATACATTTTTTTGCCCGTCGGCTACAGCCAACGGGCACGTCAGGTCGCGTGGCCTTTCAGCCACGAGCAACCAACCCCCAAGGGCATGGTTCCACTAGCAAAGAGGATCGGATCGAATGCCTGAATCTGGACGATGTTACGAAGATGTGCAGGAAATCGAGATTAAACTACTTTTCTGCATCTCTGCTTAAAACACATCCAGATTCAGTAGCTAGATCCTATCCTTTTTGCTAGTGGGACCTCAGCCCTAAGGAGCCCTCGTTCTTTTTTCTTTTCTTTTTTTTTCAAAAAAAAAATAATTAAAGAAAAAAAAAAATGGATTACTTTTCAATTCATGCGTGTCATCCTTGAAAGCGTCGGGGCCAGTTTGATCAGTGTGCAGCAGATCTCAGCCTCGCGATCTTGAGGATCGCACGACCGAGATTGGCCACGCCCAACTGCCTTGGGCTGCTCCAAAAGGAGCTTGCCCGGTAGGATGATTGCAGTCGGGCTTGATCCCGATACTTGCCAGGTAAGAGTCCTATGCAATAACCTACTGGGCTAGCTCTTATCACGACAGTGATAGGAGCAACTCTCTTATATGAAGAGCTCGCCCAGTCAGGTTTCCCCCATACCGTGACCTTGCAGGCTTTGCCTGCCCGTAGCCTTGCGGGCCCAGCCTGCTTGCGGCCTTGCAGGCCTCGCCTGCTTGTGGCCTTGCATACTCAGCTGGCCGCGTGACCTTGGCATCGGCCTGTCAACCCTCTGGCTCGGTGTCAACCCCCGCGGCCCTAGAATTAAAATCCTTCTTCCTATTCCCCATGCGTCGCGGCTCTATACCCGGCGCACCCCTGTTTTTAGCCTACTTAGGCCCTGAATTGTGCGGCTTTGTCGAGAACCGCGGTTTAGTTTTCCCATGAATCTTATTTTAAATAGACTAGGCCTAACTTTAGTTTTAGATAGACTAGGCCCTGAATCTTATTTTAGATAGACTAGGCCTAACTTTAGTTTTAGATAGACTAGGCCTAACTTATTTTAGATAGACTAGGCCCTGAATCTTATTTTAGATAGACTAGGCCTAACTCTAGTTTTCCCATAACCGCACACTACTGCGGCTTCGTCGAGAACCGCGGATGACAGTGCCGACTCCCGCTGTCTCGAACGAACGTCGATGTCGTCACACGTCAACGACGTCCTACGTTAACGACATCAGGCTTTAGGTCTCTCTGTTATAGGGTTGGTCTGAATAACTTTGGCAACGTCAATCTCATCATGTTCCTCAATGAAAAAAGTCGGACAGTGTCTGACCTTGAAAAACTCAGGCAGAAACCCTCACAGAGGTTTTTGTCCCGACACCGGGGAGGGGCGCCTACCGTTTGCTTAAGCCAAGCACAACAACGCACGTCACTCGCTGCGCCTGCTTCCAAGGTCTTCAGCGGGCAGTAGGGTGTTAACGTCAGCACTGACCCGCTGGGTGGCCATTAGGAGAGTTGGGTTCAAAATCCGTCACTGCTTGTGGCATTATAATAAGCTAAGTTATTCAAGAATAAATTGTCGAACTTCGAGCTTGCCTTATGCGCAAAGATCGCCTTGCTCAGGCAGGAGGGTCTCTCATGGGCTCAACGACAAGAGATGATAGGGAGTGTCAGACGGTAGTTTCCCCCCATCAACATCCAATTTCAAAAGTTAATGATGCCATCTCAAACTGCAAAGGGTTTGAAGGGTGCATTAAGGCAAGCGCAGTAGAATCCAAGCCAATCGATGTTTTTTTCAGGGTAAGGGATGAACAGTAAAAAAACAGTCAATCACTAGGTGTAGAGCGTCAACTTCTCCCAGCGCAAACGAGGGTGATATGGTAACCAGTGACCCAACATTGGGTCTTACATTCATTGGCCATGGGTTATCCCTGTATTGATGACTCAATCAATGTCCCTTTTGGGGGGAAAGTGTCCGTTGATTCATGTGTCAGCCCACCACGGGCATCGAGAGTTGTTTCCCCACCAGACGAGGGTCGTTGAGTTGTTGCACCGAAGCAGCAAACTTCACTTCCGCCGTTCTCGGAATATTTGAAAAAGGAAATAAATAAAACAAAAATGGATAAGTTAAATGATATGCCTTTCAAGGAAACAACAGTCTCTCAACGCTAGCCAATCATAGGCTTGAGCACGGGGTTTTCACTGAACACATGAGTCCCAATTAGTTGCAAGTTAGCCAGATACTGGATCTCCTTTCCACTGACCTTGCTTTTTTCTAGGACCAATAATTCAATAAACGCCCTTTCAGTGAGAGCAACAACCGTGTCCACTTGCACACGGCCCGTACTCAGGGCATCCTGCAAGAAATTTGGCTAGACACATTCAGAGCGTCTGTTCATATGAATACCGGTATAGTCGTTTCACTTCCCTAATGCAAGGCACGTTCTCCCAACGGAGCACAAGTTTAAGTTCGGACCGCTAGAAATCACAGGCTTGACCCAACCGCAGCTAGTTGGTAAAGATAGATGATTAAATGCCCACACAGACACTCTCTCTCTCTCTCCCTCTCTCTCTCGTTTGCCCCTCTCACTCGGCAGAAGGTTGGCTTGGCTATATCCACTAGCTGGTTGATCATAGTTTGTTGGGTCAAGCTCAAAGGTGCCCAATCGAGTTCATGGTCAGACGAGGGGTGTTGGAGAATAAGGTTGTCTAGGAATTATCCGAATAGGTGGATAAAAAAAAAAAAAAAACGTAAAAAAAAACATATAATTAAAACTAAGACTCTCTCCCATGTCCTCGCATACATCCCTCACTCCCTCGCATGCATATCTCACCCGCTTTCCTGAATATCTTCCCTTTCTCCCCGGATCTGAGCTCAGGAAGGGTGTTCCGATATGAGACCAGCAGTCCTTCTCATAGCATATCCCCGCCTTTACTCATTCATGACCAATCGGAGTTGCACTTACTTGATTATCTAGTTATTCAGTAATCTTACTTGGGAAAAGGGTTTGGTTCCCTGTCCTTCACTGGCGAGGTTGATTGAGCATCTCCTTAATGAAGGTGGTTGAAAGAGACTGGTCCCACCTATAGCGGGAGCACTTGATCAGCTGACCAACAGGATGCTCATTTGCCTGATCAAAGATACTAGCCGCTCCCGCCAGCAGCGGGAATGCTTAATTAGCTGGCTAGCAGGATCATACTGGTCTCTCCCGTCAACACTGGGATCACTTGATTACTCGATTGTCTGATCAGAGATATTGGCCGCTACCACCAACAGCGGTTTGATGGACTGATCTGCTCGCCCAAAGCGACTACCTCCGTCAACAACGGGAATACCTGATCATCCGGCCTTCGAAAAGCTCGATCGCCCGTTCAGAGAGAATAATAGATTGCCAGATCGACGAAGCTGGCAGTTCCCACCACCCGCGGAAACATTGGGAATGCTCGATTGATGGTTCACTGAACCTGATCA
Organism: Chara braunii; assembly: GCA_003427395.1. NCBI lineage: Eukaryota > Viridiplantae > Streptophyta > Charophyceae > Charales > Characeae > Chara > Chara braunii. Next base: position 1,288,346 of record BFEA01000053.1, read on the forward strand.
TTCCCGCCAGCAGCGGGGCACTCGATTGGCAGATCACGGAACCTAATTACTTCCGTCACCTGCGGGATACTCAAAATGCTCGCTGACCACAGAACCTGATCCCTCCTGCCAGCAGCGGGATACTCGAAATTGCTCGCTGACCACAAAACCTGATCCCTCCTGTCAGCAGCGGGATACTTGAAATTGCTCGCTGACCATAGAACCTGATCTTTCCCGCCAGCACCGGAATACTCGAATTGTTCGCTGACCGATCAGCGAAAACGACTGGCATATCCGGGCGTCAGCAACTGCTATCCTCTCGAGCCTGATTTACCGCGGTGACTCGGCCGCTCGTTTCCTAAGCATCTTCCTGCTATCTTGACAAAATGTGTATGCCAGGAACGACTACGGGCACTGCATGTGTGATTCCCTCCTGTAGATCGGTCTGCGATAGAGCGTCCTACGAGCGAACTCCAGAAGCGCGAAGGACATTTGGCACGCATTCCCCAAATGCCCAGTCCGAATGTGTCGGCCCCTTCTCACGCCAGACGCGTCAACCCTCTTTGTTGAAACGGGCTGTGTTGTGGACGCCCCATTCACGCCTTTGGCCATCTAAACCATGGCGAGCAAACCAGAGTGGGCGGGGTACGCTAGGCATGTTTTCAATTGCGCCTCCTTCAAAAATTCCCCTCGTTCCACTGGCTAGTCCTTCTTCTATACTTGGTAGAGCAGCGAACGACACAGGGCGCCTGGCCCACAGTTAAACCCTCAGAGTCCCTGCCTGATCGAATTTCACGCGGCAACCCCCAGATTCGAGTATCAGGCCCAAGATCTCAGGATAAGGGTCACAGTCGAGTACCCGCGGCTCAAGTGTACCAAGCCAGTTTCTCTGCTAAGATGGCAATACCACATCGCCGTAAGCGGCTCCAATGTCGAGGCAGTGACGGCAAAAAAAAAAAAATAGCGCCGACTTACCGTGAGTTCCGTTTGTGTCGGGCCAGCAGTCGTACCCGGCCAATGTCAAATACCGTACCGAGCAGTGTGTCGTACCAGTGTCATCCCGACACCATGCCAGTGTCAAACCGGTAGTCGTGGCAATCCGAGCCAGTAACTGCATGTTGCCGCCCCAATTGTCGCACCCATCATCTCAATCATTGAACCGTAGTAGCCTGTACCAACGTTGTCCCAGTAACGGCGACATACCTGTTCCGAACGAGTGTGCTACGCTCGTTCCAAACCAGTGTCCACACCAAACTAATACAGTTGTGTGGCCCATCCCAAAGTAGAACCAGTAACAACAACAACCCGACCATGTCGCCGTAACCTTAAAACCCGGTCTCGCTCACTCAAAAACATCGAGGTCATAGCGAGGGTAGTAATCAGATTAATCGAGCAAAATCAAACGTGGGCTTATAATTATCGGGGACTCGTACAAATCAATGGACCCAAGGTAAATAAATAATTCCCGACAAAAATCCATCAAGAATAAATTCCGATAAAAATTTAATCAATTAATAGATAATCATTTGTTTTCTTTTCTCTTTCTTATTTTTAAATTTTTTGCTCTTTTTTTATTTTGTTATTAAAATTAATGAAAATCAAGGGTTCATTTCCCCGCCAATTTGTCAGTGTAAAAGGGCCATGCCAAGGCCAACTACCATACCCTCGTCCCGCAGCTGGCCGCTTAGGAAACAGCCTTGGAACAGACAAAAAGGGTAAGTGTCAGGCGCGGTAGACGAGGTTGTTCATTTTATTAATTTCAAGGGTTAGTTCTTGCGGTTGATGCAGGAGATTCTGGGTTCCTCTGACGACCCCTGATTTTTCCCGAGGGTTCCGACAAGAGTACCCGACAAATCCTCACCGGACGTTTGGCGGAGGGACGAATTCCTCGTATGTCGGGTGGTCGACTGGTCTGCGGCCGCCCCACAACGGGACCAAAAATTTTGGACAGAGTCGATACTGGCTTGGAACGGGACTGATTCTGCAGACGGGACCGGAATTCTGGGACAAAGCAGGTTCCGGGCCCTTGACGGACCGGAACTTTGATGAGGTTGGGACTTAGGGGTCAAACCAGGACTTTCAGATCGTGCCGGGACATTTTGAGGTCGGGCTGGAATTTGAAGTTCGGGCCAGGACTTTGGGCCAAGATAGATATTCGGGATCAGGTTTTAACCATTGGAGGGTTGGCCAAGATATTAGGGATCAGGTTGGGACCTTTGGGTTACGCCGAGACTTTGGACCGAGTTGGGGCGTCCGGGTCGGACCTTGGCTGCAGCACAGTGAGAACAACGAGCACATCTGGGACTTCATCTTGAGGCGGTCGGTGACGCTAAAGGGCTGAAGCTCGATCTCGAGCTTTGGCCTCAATGGGCTCGGGAGTCCAACTCCGACACAGAGAGTTCTAGTGCGGTCCCGTGGGATCGGCAGACCAGATAGCGTAGGCACCCTATCGGGCGGAGAATTCATCCTAGACTATTAGTAAGATCGATTGGGACTCAGACCGATTTTCCCGGTGTGGACTTAAAACTTACCTCTGAGATTGGATGTAGCTCAGTGAATCCTATTATTTTGGACTAAATGAAATCAGTCCTTTTTTTTCTTTCGGATGGTGGGTTGTGAGAGACTCGTGGATGTGTCTAAGGTCAGCTTCAGTCTTCATTCATGTGGACGTGGACTAACGGTTTTCTTGCAGGTTACAGGAGTCCCGCCCGACCCTCCTGTGGGTGACAGACACAGCGTGAAGTACAGGGTTCGGATCGGCGTGCCGACATAACACTTCTCCTGGTCGACACCGGTACCACTGTCGGTACCAGGTTAGTCCAGTCCAATCTAGTCGGTCCGCTGGGGGTATACCCCAATTGTAGTTTGTTTTCATGTCATTCTTCATTCTGCACATTTGGAGTACGTGCGTGTTGCGTCCGCGCCGGAGCTGCGTTGTCCCTTCCGACTCCATCTCCTTCTCCTCCCCCCTTCAACCCTTCGTCTTCATCCTGACGGACCGCCATCCCGGCGGGTCCGGCACAACTGAGCTTTCCGATTTGTGCCCCCTACCTTGTCCTCATCCTACCCCGGTGCGCTGCTGTTTGGATCTATCTCCGCCATCGCTGTCCACCCTCCTGCGAGGTGCACCAGGCTCCCTCCCCCCTCCATCATAGTCGGCATCTGTGTTTGCACTAATGCCTCCTCCTTGCATATGAACAGACTGCATCATCCCCGCGCACTACCTGTCCTTCTTCATGAGCTTCCAGTTAAGGTTATCAAAGTCTTCTTTTTCGTAAGTCAGAGGGAGCATAAACTCCCTTCTTTCGGCCCTGCTCATGTTCCAATGTATGCGCTCTCCTGAACGGTCATGGAAATCCTGGATCTTCTTCGCCTGGTCTAGGAGGTGATACTACCTCCTCTCACATTCCGCCTACCAACGTTGGAAACCCTATTCTTCAAGCTTGCTAATGATCCACATGTATTTTTTTTTCTCCCCCTCATCTTTTGCTTCCCTTGCCTTTGTTTTTGCATCATGTCTTCTTCGAATAGCAGCCACAATAACACCAAGCTCTCGTTGAACCCCCAATCATGTGAACTCTTCTCTTGCTGCCCCTTTCCAGCGTTGTCTTCACCACGACACCACCATCTGGCATTGCAACCCCACGTTCCGGGACTGTTGATTCCGACACTTCTGCATGTGGCACATTTGTATCATCCGTTGTGTCGATCGTCGCACTTCCCCCGCATTGTGTGTCGACGAAGTCCACATCAGCACCCGCCCATGTGCCACCCATGCTCGCGTCCATGTACGCCGCCCCCGGAATACCTTCTTGAACATCCTTCGGAATCGATGTGTCTACTGATGATGCAAGGTCCTCCCCCGCTGTGTGCTGGCAATCAGGGTTATCCATTCGAGGATTGTTGTGCACATGTACCGAGTGGAGGCCACATGGCGAAGTTGAAAGCGATAACGACTGACGAATCGGGCTATCCATCGAAGGATTGCCCTGCGCTTGTGGTGGGGGGAAGCCACGTGGGTGTGGTGGAAGTCGCACAGTCTGACGAGCATCCATTCCGAAATGCATGTTGGATACACCGGTTGCAGGCCCTTCGCTGCCAAACGTGGTTGTTGAATCCGCGGCAGAGTATTGTCCTTCCTCTGCGCCTGACATGCCCTGTCCGCCACTGTGGACGTGGCCTTCGCGTGCCATTCCCCATGGAAGTTGAGATGAGCCAACAACACACTGCGGTCGATTGCCATTGTTGCCACGTGCACATGGAAAGCTACCACCTTCAGTGAGCAGCGAGTTGAAACTGTTCGATCTTCTTGCCTGACTGTTGTACACGGAAGTGTGGAAGTTTTTGAAATTTGGCAATGGCAGCAAACCTCCCGGCATTAGCGGAGCAGCTTGTCCCACCGTGTTGTCGGCTCGGTGGGAATCGACATTGAACGACAGGCCGTACTGCGGGCTTGAAGATGGCGGGACGTCCTGCATGTTGCTCGTGTTCATTGGCGGCGATGGCGACAGTGACTGCCGACCTTAGGTAGCACAATGGTGGCCCATACCTGTGGAAAGGTGAAGATGGCAATATGGGAAATATGCCACACACTCTGATGGATTTCGCTCCCACTGCACACACAACGTTTTGCGTTCTATGTCGGTGGTAGAGAAGAGAAAAGCCACACACCTGGTCGCGGTGTTGGAACACGACTACGAAAACAACTGCGGGCCGAACAAAAGGCCGGGGGTATGGGGATGGAATGACAGCAGGAAGATGCAGGCACGATGAGCTCCTACAAAATGATCAGCTATGGCATGCAGGACGGGCAGCGATGGTTGCCTTTGGGTAGCACGATGGTGGGTATGCAGATGGCCATGCGTTCAATGTGGGTGGCAGAGAATAGGACTTCGCCTCGCTGTCGGGATACGATTTGAGCACAACTACGAGTGGAACAAAGGAGCGGCTATGGGGATGGAATGACAACGGGGATTCCTACAAAAGAGTCGGGTATGGCATCAACCACTGCATGGTAGGAACAAGCATCAACTTTTATGTCCAACGACAGCCACCGTATGAAACTTTGAGGTAACACGGCCACACGGTGTACTTGAAAATGGGCGGTCGTGATTCGGCCGATTCACGCTTCCTCCGCAGGCCATCAACTTTTTTCACGTTCGAACTGGCCGCCTCCGGGACTACTTGGACCTGCCCTGTGTTGACGACCTACTAGACGAGAGTGTCACACAGGCGTTGGAACCAGGGACATTCCTCCACAAACCACCCCACATGGAAAAAAAAAAAAAAAAAAAATTAAAGCCCACCTTTTTAGGATGATGGACCGGGTCGACGTCTTCGGGCCTCATCCCACCCTACTTAGGATAAGTAAAATATCAATTTTCAGCGTATCCCACCTTGTTCCTTGAACCACGGGGCTCCAATGTGAACAGAGGGATGAGAAAACGGTTTAGGACGTGGTGTTCGTGGAGTGAATGTCGGGAAGTTGGTTTTGCCGTTTTCGGAAAAGGAACGGGCTTGTACCCTATTCCGGAAAAGATGGCGCGTTTTTATTATTATTATTATTATTTTTTTTTCTTATCCGTTGTCGGGCTTGGTTCGTTCGTGGTATCATATTTCGCTCACTTCTTTGTAGGGCATGCGGGTGGAACTGGGTTCGGGCCCAGAAATGTCCGTTGGAAATTGGAAAAGCAGTCCAACTTCGCAGACTGCCCAACAAAGGCTGCCGCCACTCGCACAAGATATCATGCAATAACGAAACGGTGGAGTTCGCAGCCTGTCCGGGGTGTGTTTTCCCCCCTTGAGACATTTTCGTCGTCCTTCATTATACCGGTCGATGATTCGAGCTCGTTTGGTCATTGGAAGGTTCGAAAAATGCAGGGAGGTGCAGGCACGATACTTTGGGGGGGGGGGGTAGTTTCTTTGAAAAATATGGGAGCGGTAGCTCCTCGTGAGGCCCCGCATTGAGTTTTGGTCGAAACGGTGGCAAACCAGCGTCAGAGTGGATCTTCGGGGGGGGGTGGCAGCTTCTTTGAAAATTGCGGGACCTGTAGCTGCCTGTGGGTCCGCGCGCTGGGTTTTGGTCGAAACGGTGGCAAATCAGCGGCAGATAGTGCCCGTCCGGGAAAAGGAAGGACAATGGGAGGTGGGCCTAACCGCCCCCCATGCTAAACACGGGGAAATCACCTTGCAAGGATGGTTCTCGATACTCCCCCTCTGGCCCCCAACAGGGGAAGGTTTGTTCAAATCTGACCTTAGATCCTATGTAAAAAAAAAACTCCAGGCGGGTGTTGTCGCCATGAGAGTGGTAACATCCGGATAACAAAACATTGCTGAAAGAACTGTATATGTCCTCTGTGACCCTAACAAGGAGGTGGGCTTCAAGTGGGTAACAAGGATCTCACTGCTTGATCTGCAACTTCTCAAAATCCGACCAAGCGACACCTGGTCAAAAAAGGAAGTGCGGGACGTTTTCATCAGACTCCTCAAAGAGGGACCTCTTTCGAGGTCAGAGGACTGGAATATCATGGACTGGACACGTCTCTAAGAACTATATGGAAATATATGGCAAAAAGGGATGAACAATGGATTACATTAGATCCCTGTATAACAAAGATAAAAATTGGGCAAAGGCCGATCTAGATTTACGGTCCTTGAATGTAAATGGCCTCGCATGAACCCATCCATCCAAAAAATAAGCCATCTGGGATCATATAAGGGGGGCTTGGCTACCACAAACTGAACACATCATTATTATCACTCCCAAATTTTCAGGAACATATTAGAGAATCTTGGGCATACTGGCAAACTCATAGGTAGACCCTCTGCAATGACGTTCTATGGTTTAGCAATGGACTGGCCTTTTTGGCTAGGAAATGTGGTGAATTTTCAAAAGTTCTAGCGGCCAAACGACATTTTGATGAAATGGCACAATATCAGTTAAACCAATTGAAACAGCCGAAGGAAAATGTGAATCAAGAATCAGAGGACCTTTCCATTGCGATTCAGTCAGTAGAAACCCGATTAGTATCATGTATGGAACACCGTTGGCAAGGCGCTCGCATCAGGGGAAAAATATGAAAACATAGAACAAAAGGATTGATGGACTCTCGTTTCTTTGTCATGGTCAGGACAAGAACAAGGAGAACCATTATTGAGGTCTTGGAGGACCAAACTTAGGAACGGGCCCAACTGGTTACCGATACCCCACAGTGTGTTTACATCGCCCAAAGTTTCTTTCAAGAGTTTTTCAAATCAAAATGCAAGTGTCAACCAAAAGATCAAAGGCGAAAAGAAATCGACGATTTTCTTACCCTCTACAAAACAGCCTTTCGGAGGAGCAGAAGGAAATGCTAGAGAAACCCCTCGAGAGGTCTGAGATATGGACAACCCTCATGCAAATAGAGGAGGAAAAGACCCCGGGCATTGATGAGCTACGAAAGGAATTTGGGGGATCTATGTAGAACCCTCTATCACAGTACCTGATGACTTACTACCATGCCATCTGGGAGTTAGGGCAAATGGGGGAGGTGGTGGGGCAAGAGGTGTTATCTCTCTTGTACAAGAAAGGTGATAAAACCAATATTTGAAACTACCGGCCTATTTCCCTGCTGACAGTGGTATACAAAATGGCGGCGAAAGCCTTGGCAAACCGCATGATCCCAATAATGGAGGATATCATTCACCTAGCACAAACCGACTTTATCAAAAACAGAAAAATACAACATAATATCATTTTAATAAATGAGGTAATAAAATTGTCGCGTCAGTCTAAGCACAATGTGGCGATAATTTTCACCGACTTTGAAAAAACCTATGACCACGTAGACTGGTTTTTTCTTGACAAATGTCTAGAAAAACTAAACTTTGGCCCTTGTTTCAGGAGGTGGGTGGAAATTTTGCATCGTAGTGCCACAACGAGGGTGTAGGTAAATGGGAGGCTGCCCCCCCCCCCATTTGTTTAAAATGCTCGGTACGCCAAGGAGACTCGATTGCCCCTTTTCCATTTGTTATAATCATGGAGGCGCTGGCAGCAAACCGGAGAGCACATAAAAAAATTCAAAGAATAAGGGTAACCTTTATCCCAAAGAGGTAGTCTCAATTTGCTCTTTGTTTGCAGATAACCTCACCATTATGGTCGACGCATCGCCTGAAAATATAAGAGAAATCAAAGTGTTGATGGATCGTTTTTGCACCCTATCAGATATGAGAGTGAACTGGGGAAGCAAGACTGAGGGATGGTGGATCCATTACCAGGGGTGTAGACCACCAGAGTCTCCGCAGGTAAGATGGGTACCAACCAACTCACCCATCAGAATCTTGGGGATACAGATGTTTGTTGAGGGTTGTCCACCAACCAATGATGAATGGTTAACACAACCAGTCTTGGAAAAATTGACACGGTGGAAGGATCAACACACATCATTAATGGGAAGGGCTCTTGTTATCAATAATGTGTTGTTGGCATTTTTGTGGTATAAGGCAACTATTTGGTCACTTAACGGGACAGCACTGCGCCCCCTCCAAAGACAGGTAGCTGCCTTTCTCTAAAGAGGAAACCACGAGTGTAAAAACATGATTAGTAGAGTCGCTTGGCATGCAATCATCTAGCCAAAATCCAAGGGAGGTTTGAGGACCTTAGATCCTGCCACGCAGGTCATAGCCCTGACCCTAAAATGGGTTAAAAACCTCATTTTCAATACAGATATTCCTTGGCAACAGTTGGCCCTACAACAGATCAGAAGGCTGGTTCCACCCACCCCTGAGAGCATAGACGTGATCGGATGGCTAAATGACAGATATTGGACTATACCAAGAAAAGCAATGAGAACCAATGAGAAACAGGAATCTAATAAACGAGCGGTAAGGACAAACATAAAAAATGACCCTTTTTAGACCACACTTCTTAGGACGTGGCGCAACCTACCGCTCCCGGACAAGGTAACCCCACGACGGTGGGAAGAGGTGTATCGGCAGCCGCTATTTGGGAACCGGTGGGTTACCGACTCTCGAGGCGCAGTCTTTCTCTGCCCCGAAATCCCTTGGAATGGTGGGTAATTAGGGGCGTTCTTAGAGTGGGGGATATTTGGGATAAGGACACCAGAGACTGGATCACTGAATCCCAGTTGAGGGAGCGGCTGCGATATTGTCACAATATTGGAGAAGCTCTTAAAAAAATTATCTTCTCGTTACCACTAGACTGGGTAAGGATTCTGAGGAAAGGGCGAACCCCGGACGAAAGTGATTTGGTAGGGATCAGAGGATGTGTGGATCGGGTGGGAAATGTGATGGTGTTAGGCCGCCCGGATGGAGAGGTGTTGGTGAATCTCTTTGAGAACAAGAGCAAAACAGACTAGTTAGAACGCATCCGAAAGAGACAAGGTGACTTCAAGAAGAGGAAATCTTTCGAATTAGGGTGCTAAAAGAAGGAGAACAGTGGTCGGCGTACAGACCCGATACCTCGATTGCATACCTGGCATTTGATCCGACCTCTTGGGTCTGGACCACTCAGCTGGGCAGAGGTAAGACGGGAAAACAACAGATCCACTCAGTGACAGTTAAGGGAGCTTATCGTCTACTGCGTCCAACGGTGAATCTCAGAAATGTAGTAAGAGAGCGTTGGATGAGACACCTGAATCTGGAAAGGAATACTTTGCGTCTCATCAAGTGGTTTAGGCTTAGTTAATCGTTGTCAACCAAGATTGTGTCCTTGCAATGGCAGGTGGAACACCGCTGTCTGCCCACAAATGACTAGCTGATTGATCGCACATATTAGAACAGAAGGGCCTTGCTCTCCCCTGGTGCAAACTATGTGCGACATCATACCCTACCAGGTGGAGACCAGAAACAATTGATCTTTTTACAATGCCCTGGGTCAGTCTGGTTATGAAGAAAGTGGGATCGAATATGGCACTTGTTAGGCGCTACAATCCCTTGGACGTGGAACTGCAAACCTATCTTGTGTGAAACTTAGCAGCCCGAACAAGCGAGCAATTTTGAGAGAAACTTGTTCGCAGTGGGACGTAGAGCAATCTTTTGGGCAATCTGGTGGAAAAGGTGCATTAGGGAGATGGACGGAGTCTGCGTTGAGGGATCGGCTGTCATAGAGACAATCAAACACCAGATCCAGGTAGACCTTATGTTTCAATGGGAAAAAATAATGGAAAAAATAGCCTTCATACACTCAAAAGCATAAATTCATATTGCAAATTCAATCCTTTTGTATGGATTGGCTGGGAGGGGAACAAGGAGGTTGGATAGCGAATGTTCAGTGGAAAGGGGGGGAGGGAGGGGAAGGAAGGATTGGGGAAAAGTTGGAAAGGAACTACCACCCCTACTTTCATGATTGGACGAGAGTTGAACCTTCCACCCCGTTGCAACCTCTTTCAGACTTTCCTGATCTCTTCCCGTCGGCTGCGAACTCGATGGTCGAGTCTCAGTGGTATGCGGGTGCCTAAAAAAAGGTCATCTATGGATGTAGGATGAGATCATTTCTTCAAATTGTCTGTTTTTTCTGCTCATTTTTCACTAGTAGGGGGAGGGAGGAACTAGTGTGTAGCAGCAGGCATCTGGCACCGGGTTCAGGGTGAAGAGGTTCCCTCTCTCTCCAATAGCCTGCTTAGTCAATCCCCTGGATCCCAAGGTAATCAATGTTGGCAGAAACCTCACACAATCCTGTTTTGATACATTCCAAACTCGTTTTGTATATGGGATGCTGGACCCGTTTTCCAGCAGGTGCTGCTCCCCACCAATAGATGGAGCCTCTTCCCAGGTGCTAGTGGTGTCTGCTCTTATCAGCACCACTTACACTGGCGGGGGCGTTTTGAAAAAAAAAAAAAAAAAAGGTGGAAAAGTTCACACCCGGTCAAGGGTGCGTTTCTCCCCCCTGAGACATTTTCCCCTCGAGACATTTTCGTCGTCCTTCATTATACCGGTCGTTGATTCGGGCTCGTTTGGTCGTTGGAAGGTTCGAAAAATGCAGGCAGGTGCAGGCACGATACTTTGGGGGGGGTGGCAGTTTCTTTGAAAAATGTGGGACCGGTAACCGCCCGTGGGCTGCACGCTGGGTTTTGGTTGAAACGTTAGCAAAGCAGTGGCACGGTGGAAAACTTTGCAGCCCGTCGTGGGTGCGTTTTCCGCCCCTGAGACATTTTCGTCGTCCTTCGTTATACTGGTCGTTGATTCGGGCTCGTTTGGTCGTTGGAAGGTTCGAAAAATGCAGGCAGGTGCAGGCACGACACTTTGGGAGGTGGTGGCAGTTTCTTTGAAAAATGCGGGACAGGTAGCTGCCCGTAGGACCATACGCTAGGTTTTGATCGAAATAGTGGCAAAGTTGCGACAGGGTGGATCTTTGGGGGGGGGTGGCAGTTTCTTTGAAAAATGCGGGACCGGTAGTTGCCCATGGGACCACGCTTTGGGTTTCTGCATTGCATTTGCAAGTGCAAACAGATGTGCCTAAATGTGGACATATTCAATTCCCCACACGTTCAGCGCCCGATTGAGTGAGTCGAATGTGACAAAATAACTTTTATTTAATTATAAAAAAAAAACTTACAACAACAAATGCACAGGTCTTGTCCAAATAAAAAGGAGAAATTGCATATCATAGATGATGCCATATTGAATAGGAGAGTCCTGGAGTTGGGAACCGCAGGCCCACACACCGCAGGAAAATCAAGGGCGGGCAGGACCGCTTTACAAAAATTGGCGAAGGAGAAAACGACTCTCCTCAGACCGGCTGATGAAGCGACTTGTGTGCATGAAGATTTGCTTATGCACTTAGCGCTGCAGGAGGGCACGCGACGGAAAGAGGATCGAGGGAAATCCAGCAGATCCAACAAGTCCAACAACTTGCGTCGACTGCTGCTCTGCCAGTCACTTATACTGTCGCGGGTAGTGGGAGAAGTGTCATGAGGGCTGACGACGTCCAAATGCACCTCGGGTGAGTTCCGGGTCGCTAGTCCCATTCAAACCTTAGCCAGATAGCCCGCAACCTCCAAAGTCCAACTGCTGAGTTCGTGGTCTCATTTGTGCCTTGACCAAAATAGCTTGCAGCCTGTGGAGTTCAATCGTCGAGGCCGTAGCCTGTCGAGGGTATTCCAATGCACATCGTAGATGTCCGAAATCCAGGGTTGCAAAGAAGTTGTGCGACCGAGGAGAGTGGGAATCCTAACCGAACAAGTTGATAACTGTTAGTATGTGTTGATGGTGACTGGGAAGTTAGGAAGGCAACCACGTGTGGTTGCAAGACAATTGTTGCACAGGTCTTCTCCAAATAAAAAAAAGAAATTACGTACCATAGATGGTGTCAGATTGAATAGGAGAGTCCTAGAGTTGGGAGCCGCAACCCAAACATCTCCTGGGCCACCCCATGTCCCCTCATCGTGCCGCAAGTGACATTGTCGTCTTGCAGGGAATGGTGGAACGAGCGTATCCACGATGGAAGTTAGCGGCAGAAGAGGAGCACTCTAATGCATGAAGGAAACTACGAGAGCGGATACGAGTGGTGTAGTAATATTATAGATCAATTTGGTTATGGTCGACGATGGTGTAACGGGATGCGGAAATTGCTACTTGGATTGAACGAGTGGTTGGAGAGAAACAGGGTTGGGCGGGATTGTATGAGCTCCATCGATCTAGATATCCTATCTTTCACAAGCAGTCGATGGTTAGTTGAGGTTGAAGGTCGTTGTCGGACAGCTGTGTGAGGGAACTCTTATTGTATCGCCATCGAAAGTTGATTCGGCGGTAAACTGCCTAAGTAATAGTTTCCGGTTGTTTGGGAGGGAGAGCGATGATCCTTGTCAGAGTGGATGCGTGAAATCTTTCCAAAAGGCATATCGTGAGTATGCATTAGAGAGGGGGGTGACGAAGGAATTAGCGCGACCTTTGCGATGGAAAAAATTAGGGATTGTTATAAATTATATGAGAAATAAGATTCTTACATTGAAGGGGATGATGACAATTGAAGCTTATAGAAATGCTCCAATCTTCTTATATCTATGGAAGACTTGGCAACGTTGTAGGGAAGGATTGTGTTTACAATATGATTAATGTTAGGAAGAGGGCAGTAAGACCTGGTTATACAAAGACTGATCGACAGGGTGCAAGATTTTTGGTAAGGTTGGGGGACCCCGCAGGGGGAGAAGAAACCATTTTGGGAATTTTGTGTAAATTGGTGGTTGCATATGGGCAGATAGAGCAAGATATCAGAGTCGGTTACTTGTTTCGGGACCGAAGTGGTGGTGGTGCGCTCGGAGGAAGTGGTTTCAATAAAAGGATTGAAAAGTGGTTTGGAGAGGCAGGGGTGTATGAAGGGGAGACAGATCACAGTTTCCGAGGGTCGAAAAGAAAACGTGAGAGTTAGGTCTTGAATAGGACGGCTTTAAGGTCAAAAATGGGATGCACTCGCGGACTGGGTAAACAGAAGAGAGGAGATGTGAGAATTTTGAAAGACCAAAGTATTTGAAGCTGCAAAAGTTTTGGAAACCAGGTTGGTTTGGGGGAGTCATGTACTATGAGGAGACCAAAGGCAGGGGAGAGCATTGTACGAGAGATGATTGGGTTTAAAAAGGATGCGGGAGGAAAATTTTATCTGTAAGGTTCTCTTGGTAGTGAGTTCCAATCGAGAAAGAGGGCTTCTATATTGAGCGCAAGATTTGACCATGTTCTGGATATGAATGATGGCCAGACATGATGGTAGTCGAAAGCGAAGAAATCTATGGACGAAACATCCAATGTATTGAAGATAGTCTTGAGAACATGAGAGGAGATGCCTCAATCAGAATTATCTTCTCTTTTGGAAACATGATCTGCGAATTGGTTGAGTTCACGTGGAATCCTGATAGGGTTGAGAAGAGTGTTGCAGGTGATTAGTATTGAGACGATATCTCGAGGTCAAGGATTAAATAATGGATCAGAGGAGCGCATGTTGGCGAGAAGGCAGCAGGCGGTATGGTTATCGAGATGAAGTCTAATTGAGGTGGATAGTAAGAGATCCCTATGGTTGTTGGAAAGGAAGTTGAAAGTTTGAAGAACTGCAAACAATTCCCGGTGGGTGGAGGACGAGGCGAGAAGAGAGGGGGGAAGACATTCGTTGAAGGCAATTTCTTGATTTTGAAGAGTTCTGATTACTGTTGCAATTTGCGTGCATGATGAGTTTGTTGCGATGACGAGAGTGGTTTTTCTGATCGTCCAAAGACGTCCCGGGAGATAAGAGAGGTGGTGGAGCCACCAATTTAGGTCAAGGAGAAAGTCATTGGAAGTAGAGATTATCGAGTCTCAGTTTGCGGGTGAGATAAAGTCATAAAGGGAGGATAAAAAGAGAGGGGCGGGGAGGAAAGTTTTTGTAAGGGATGCTAATTTTCCTGCTAGCTTAGCCAAGGATCTGTTTGACACAGGGGAAGAGGAGACTTGGTTGATGAGATTCATAATTTTTTGGGTTTTGCCCTCCGTAACTCTTATTCTTTTACTATGAGAATCCAGAGTGAATCTTAGAAACTTAATAGATTGCGAGGGCAGAAAGGAACATTTGTCGATGCTGAGGAAAAAAACTAAGTTGTGAAGAAGGGCGACATAATTGAAGGTTTGCCAGATAAAGGAAGAGACAGAAGAATTTGCTAATGCAGAGTCGTCTATATAGGAGAAAATAAGTACTTTACGAATTTTGAGCTCTGTCATGATTTCCTACATAACTGTGGTGAAGATCCAGCAGGCGGATGAGACCCTTAAACAAAGTGTATTGAAGTGGTAATCGATTCCTTGCCAATTGAATGCAAAGAAGGGCGGTGTTCCGGGCGGATGGGGATGTGATAATAATCATTCTTTATGTCGAAGCAAGTGAGAAAGTTTTACGAAGAAGAACCAGAGAGGGAAGAGTGCAAATCATCAAGAAATTCATAGTGGAAATAAGGAAAGGAAAGAAAGAGATTGACGGATCTAACATCGAGTATAAATTTTGTTTTTGAAGAGTTTTCAATAGCAAACACAGGGTTGATGACAATTGGACAAGGAGATTGTTCTATGACTTTGAACTGGAGAAGTTGGGAGACTGAGGAAGAGATGAAATCTTGGTGATGGAGAAGGAGGTTGTGATTTGGAATGATGATTTTGGGGGGAAATTGGGGTTTGAGAATTTGCTTAAATTGGGAGGCAGAGTAGACACCCTCGAGCATACGACAGACTTCTATTTTCTTTGTAGTGGGAATGTGGTTAGTTCCTACAAAGTTTAGTTTGACACCGTACTTAATCCATTGCAAAACTGAGTGAGAGAAGCGTAGGGAGGAGGAAGAAATGAGAAGATTCCAGTTTGAAAGGGAGGGGGGGGTGGAAGATGCAAAAAAGTGGTTTGATGACCTAAGCCAAGAGGAGGGTTCTTGAAGTGCAAGAATTGTCTTGCGGAGGTCAGTGATTGATGGAGGTTTGAAAATATTGTGAAGAATCTGAGTGACTGGAGGTATGGCGAAGGGGGGGCATGCACTAAGAGGGGTTGTTGAAGTTATCTTTGTTGTCAGTGTTTATCTTTGAGTTGTCGGTGTCGAATTGGAACTTTTTGGTTGCTCTGCGGTAGTCGTAGCCCTTGTGGTCGTCGTCCTGATGTTTGTGAGATGTGGAGCGTTTGTCTTCGGATTTGGAGGAATCGCCCTTCTTCTGATAGAAGGATTTTCCTTCAGAATTTCCTCGATTCGCCCTGCAAAGCACGAGCAGGGTAAGTGAGAATGCCCTTAACACAAATGGCAAAGACTTTTTTAGGCAGTCCAGGGCAAGTAAAAAAGTCATCGGGCACTGCCCTTTTTGGCATCGGGCACTGCCCTTTTTGGCAGGAGTTTGAGGCCAGAGATGTGGACTTTCTGGGTTTTGGAAGATTCATTTGGCTGCACCGCAAAGATGAGTTCATCTTTTTTATCTTGAGGATTGAGGCATGAAATGATTTTTGTCGGGGAAAAAACAAAAGGCAGAACCGAAGAGATGGCAAGTACGTTAGCGTCGGTGAGGGCTTGAGGTCCATTGGCGGAGATGACTTCCATGATGACAGGATCCATCTGATAAACATTAGATGACATCAGAGTTAGCTTCAGTGATTTAAAGAAGGGTTTTAATGGTAAAGTTCATTTTGAAACTTGCATGGTTTCGTGCAGGTTGAGAAAGATTAAGGAGTCTCATCGTCAAAGAGTTGAAAGACTTGCAGAAAGAAATAAGAGATGATGATGAGAGGAACCAGTGCAGTGGAGGAGAAGTAGAATTACGATTGTTAGGGTCTTCATGGGGAAACACTGAGTGAGAAAAGGGTTGAGTGAGAAGTGAGAATGAAGCGCAAAAGGAATAAGCACAAATTTCCCTATGACACTTTCAAGAAAGGAGTTATCTATTTAATTCCTGCAAACAAAGAGAAGACATTCAGAGATCCTTTCAAAGTTTAATGGTTGGTGGATTTCTGAAGGGAAGTCAAGGAGGGAATGATTGTAATCTCTTGTTTGTCCTTCCTTTTTTTTTTTTTTTTTTTTTTTTTTTTTTTTTTTTTTTTTTTTTTTTTTTTTTTTTTTTTTTTTGGGGAATTTTAAGTGTTTGGGAGATATAGTGAGAATGAAGCGAACAATGAAAGAAAGGAACAAGCATAAGTTTAAGAAGAGAGATTAAGTGAAGTTCTATAAACAAAGGAGAGCACATTCAATGATCATGTTTGAAGTCTTGATGATTGGGCAAACAAGGTTCTGTAATAGAGTTTGATCTCCGTGTTTTTTTTTTGGGGGGGGGGGGAAGAGGGGAAAAAAATGATTGAAATTATGTTGAGACTCTCCCGCTTTTTTTTTCCTTTATTATTTCAAGCCCTTTTTTTTTTTTTTTTTTTTTTTTTTTGGGGGGGGGGGGGAGGAAGTGGTGATAGTTGAAGAGGAGTAAGGGTTTTTGGTGCTATCTTGGGATCGCATGTCATGAGATGAGCAAGGTTTTACTTCCATTGCGTTTTCTTTGGATTCGTGTTGCCTCTAGAATTGCTCTTTCTACTTTGAATTCTTGTGTACCCCTGCTCTCTTTCGCTGCATGAGTATTTAAACTTAATTAATAGTTAAGGTCAGGTTTCTCCTTTTTTTAATAATAATTATTATTTTTAACTGAAATAACACAGTTGATGCAATGTGATGCAATTGAAATGTAGTGTTTCTGTTGCCCCTAGAGTTGTTTTTTTTCTGCTTTATGAATTTTTGCGTAGCCCGGCTCCCCTTTGTTGCAAAAGTATTTAAAGTTAATTAATAGTTATAGTCATTTTTTATTTTTTTTTAACTGATATTACATAGTTGATGTAAGGTGATGTAATTGTAGATGTAGTACTGAAATGAGGAAAGAAGTGAAGAGGACGGAAATATGTGGTGGAAATTAGATTATTCCCGCTTTTTTTTTTTTTTTTTTTTTTTTTTTTTTTTTTTTTTTTTTTTTACGGACCCTTTGTAGGAAGACGAAAGATTGATTGATTCTTAGTTGTTTGATAGAATGATCGTTCGTCGTAGAATAATTACTTAGGTCAGTAAAAACGTTACGAATATTCTTTAAATCCAATGGTGACGATGGTGGTGCTAACGAAGAATGATCGAGACGATTAATCCTGTAAGGATGAAATGGACGATTAGTCTGTCGATCAGATTACTAATCAATTCGCTGGTTAGTCGGTAGATTGGTGATGCTGAGTATATTGATCAAATACTTAAAAAATCCTTCAAATGATTGATGGTGATTATTCGTTTCATTTGATCCCTTGTTTAGTGTGCTCCTACTGCTGATTTACGGGGGATGAATGTACGGAAGGAGAGATCATAGGAGATGAGATTTGTTTCTCTTTGTTGCAAGAGTATTTAAAGTTAATTAATAGTTATGGTCATATATATATATATATATTTTTAACTAATATTACATAGTTGATGTGAGGTGGTGTAATTGTAGATGTAGAGCTGAGATGAGGAAACAAGTAAAGAGCACGAGGATATGCAGTGAAAATTAGATTATTTCCGCCTCTTTTCTCCTTTATTTTTTTTTTTTTTTTAATCCTTTATAGAAGGGGGAAGAATTGATTGATCCTTCGTTGTTTGATAAAATTATCAGTCGTTGTAGAAGAATTGTTTAGATCGGTCAAAACTTGCGATTATTGTTAAAATCCAAAGGTGACAATGGTGGTGCTGACGAAGATGATCGAGACGATTAATTCGGCAAGGATCAAATTGACGATTAGTCTGTCGATCAGTCCACTAGTCAATGAGTTGGTTAGTCGATAGATTGATGATCCTAAGTATATAGGTCAAATGCTTAAAAGATCCTTGGAATAATTTATGGTGATGATTTGTTTGATTTGATTTTTTGTTTAGTATTCTCCTTGTGCTGATTTACTGAGGATGAATGTACGAAAGGAGAGATCGCACGAGATGAGATTAATCCATTTATCGATCGGTTAATTGTCAGATTGATTGATCTGACGTTTGATTGGTCGGGTGACTGAAGGGTAACATTTAACTGACAGTAAACGAGTGCATTTGATTGAGGGGTTGTTATTTTGACTCCTTGCTCTAACCTTTTTTTTTTCCCTCGTTTTGTCATACTCCCTCCGCCATTTTTATTTTTTTTTTAAATAAAACAACGATGATGGTGAGGGGTTGTGCAACAGTACTGGTTGAATGATTGGAAGTAGCTCATACAGTGAGCTTACCAAATGCTTCGACCAATCGATCAAATTAAATGTTTGCTTGATGATTGATTGGTTTTGCTTAGATGGTCGTCCTTCCTGTATTTTTGATATTGCTTTCTTTGGTCATTTATAAAATGATGAGGTTGATCCGGCATTCCAAGGAATATTGATTGATTGATTTGTAGATTGGTTAATCGATTAATCAAAGGTGGTTCATTAAATGGTTATTTCAAATGATAAGATCAATAGGTATGCCTGGTTTGATAGTGTTACTAGGATGTACATAGTTTTTTCCATTTTTCTTCCTTTACTTCAGTTTTGATCATCTTACAACGCATATGTCTCCTTATCAACCCCCCCCCCCCCTTTTTTTTTTTTTTTTGGTAAGAGTGGAGGGATCGAAGTAGGTTGTTTAGTGAATGATGATGGAGACAATAGTATTGCGGGGTATTAAATCTTTCTGGCTTTTTTTTTTTTTTTTTTTTTGGCCTTGCTGCCAAGTGCAAGCTGCGATTTGAGGTCCTTCTTGCTCCTTGCTGACTCTCATCGCTCCTTTTTCTTTTTTTTTTAAAGTGTAAATTAAAATGATAAATAGGTAGATAAAGGTTGATGACTGATAGGGGTTCTTCATAGCCTTTTTGTATGTTTTTTTTTTTTTTTTTAATCAAACATTTGGGGGGATGATCCTGATTTGGAGAGTGATACAACTCGATGGGTTTTTCATGGCTTCTTCATCGCCTTTTCTTTACTTGGTTTTTTATAGATCCACCCGGCTTGAATATGCTTTGCTCTTTTTTTAACCACAAAGTTGCATGGAGGAACAGATGATGCGAATCGGGAGTGAGAGGGAGAAGGAACAACAATTGGGTAAATATTGATCTGATGATCGGCAGGCGTAGTAATGGAGGATTAGTCGAGCTAGCGATTGATCCTTCATCCTCTTGGTTTATCCGCTTTCTTCTGAATCTAGTGTGTCAGTAGGTGGATGAAAGTTGACAATTGATAAGGGTTCGTCATTGTTTTTTTTCCCTTCTTATTTTTTTTATTTTTTTTCTTTATCAACTATTTGGGGTGGATGCTCCTGATTTGGAGTAATAAGGCTTGATGGGCTATTCATGGTTTTTTYWTYKTYTTTTTTTTTTTTTTACTTCAGTCTTTGATAAATCCACCCGTTTTTTGCTTCTTTTTAAACCACAAATTGCATAGAGGAACAAAATATGTGAATCGTGAGTGTGGGGAAGAAGGAACAACTACTGAGTAGAATTATGATGTACTGATTGACGGGCATAGTGATGAAGGATTAATCGAACTAGCGGTTGATCCTTCATCCTCTTGGTTTATCCGTTTTGTTTTTAATCCAGTGAGTCATTAGGTGGTTGTTTAGCTGCGAGGTTCGCAAAGTGATCCAGTTGTCTCATCAAACGACGAATAATTCAATCACTCCATGATTAATCCTTCATCCTTCGGACTGTCGATACATCTCTATTCTCATACTTTACATCATCTTGTTTCTCATGTCATTCAAAAAAAAAAAAAAAAAAAAAAAGAGCGGGAGAGGAAGAAAGGATAATAGTAATACTAAATAAACATTATTTATCTTTAAAAATATACATATTTATATATGCATTTATAACCCCTGCTCTATAGGTTTTCTCATCCAAAATTCTGGCACCTTTTAGCCTAAAAAAAAAAAACAAAAAAAAAAGGAGGAGGGATTTATAAAGGCGTTAAGAATGATTTGATCTTTCATCGTCCCGCTGTATAAGTTTTTATTTGTATGCAGCGAACCATTAGGTAGCTGAGATTTGGATGCGAAAATAATGAAGCAGTGATCGCATTGTGAAGGATTGATGGAATTACAGAACTTCATCATGCTCTCTTTCCCTTTTTTTTTTTTTTTTTTTTTATAGATAAATACAATAAGTTAGCTTATTTTTTCCTTTTTTTTTTTCTTTTTTTTTTTGAACGAGAATAGAGATGATGCAAAGTGCGAGGATGGAAGATGGATTGGAAGGCCTAAATATGAAGAATTAATCGTGCCATTCGTCGGTTTAACTTCTATTTTTACCTTTTTTCACCTTCTCCCCCTCTCCTTTTTTAGCCACAATAAAATAGTTAATGACATAGAGGAACAAATGGTGCGAATACAAGAGCGACAATTGGTTGAATGAAGATCTCTTGATCCTCAGGCTAGGGATGAAGGGTTAACCGAACTAGTGATTGATCCTTCACCAACTTTCATTGGTTGTGAAGATTGGATGCGGAAATAATGAAGCTCTAGCAGAGGTAGTCGGAGTGTGATTGCGATTACGATCGAATTTCAGACTTCGTCTCCTGTCATTACTGTCCTCTACTTGAGAGATCGATATGTATAAATCATCCCTCCTTTCTCCTTTTTTTTTTTTTTTTTTTTTGAATGGTGCCTCAATCAGAATACAGATGAAGCAAATTAGGGGAGAATATAAACAGGAGAAATTATGAAGTATTAATCATGCTGGTTATTGAATCATTTCATCATTAGCTTAAGTTTCTCTTGACAAAGTTTGTAAACGAACAAGCTTCGAATGCAGGTGAATGCTCCGTACACTCGTGGAGACTCATCCTTTAGTGAGATGGCAGGAGGAGGGAGTAAGAGGGCACCCTAAAGAAAAGGAGGTTGAAGATAAAGAGGTGGAGCAAGAGAAGAAGAATTAGGAAAAACAAGAAGAAAAGGTCGAAGGGACGAAAAATATGGGGTTTCTTCCTAGTTCTAGGGGGTTTGGGTGTGTTGGGAATTTGGTGATTAGGTGGAGGGGGGTTTGAGTGAGTGGAGGAGCGGAGAGAAGGGTAGGGAATGAGGAATATATGTTGAAGGGATGGATGAGTTTCAGGCGGGGGAGAATCCGGGGCAAAGGCATAGTCGGAAGCCCTGGATGATCTTCTTCTTCTGGAGGAAGATCTCTTTGACGCCATGTCGTCAAATCGTTGTCTCGTCTATTAGAGGAAATGAGAAGGTTCGGTCGACGGTCTTTAGCAAGAGCTTGGAGGATGGTTACGAGGAAGGAGGGGAGACCGCACTTGGACTCTGTGGAATTGAGAAAAGTCCATAATGGTGTTGCAGATGGCGTCCTTGACAAGTCTGAACCAAGGCCCCCGACCGGTGGAGATGAGCTCGTGAAGGAATTAATGGCTGAAGTCAGACTTGATGAGCTCGGTAAAGAACCCTTTGAAGAAGAAGGCAAGCGACGTTAGGAATCCTTGAGAGAGTGCCAAAGAGGAAAGTTGCTCTGTGATATTGCGCAGTCCTGAAGTGACCCAGAACCTGATGTTTGATCTGCGCGTGGAGGCCAGGCAGAGGACGAAGCAATAGAAGGGAACTCGCAAATCGTGTGCACGCTCCTCTTTGAAAATGGCAAGATCCAACCTGGCACAGTCCTGCTCCTCGATCGTAAGGAAGGGGAGGTTTCTTGAGTCGACAAAAATGAGGGAGAAAGGTAGGTTGGAGAAGAAGGAGTGGGAGAGAAGTTTTATAGCTTTCCTTCTCTTTAGGAAGAAAAAGGATTGGTCGTCATTGCATAAGGTTGCAAAGGTGGTGTTTTCCACGAATGCCAGCAGGTCTTCGATTGCAAGAGTTGAGCTAAACCTTTCCTGGATAAGACGATTTTGCAAGAGCGCGAGAGACTTCGGTAACAACAAGGGAAGAGCGAAGAGGTGAAAAGGAAGGAGAGAGGCAGTGGACGGGTCTAAGAGAAAGATGCGATGAAGACAATCATGAGCATTGATGGGGATGGGGGCAGTGTAGTTGGCTAGTGAGGTGATTAAGAATATGAATTCCGTAATGCGTTTTTCATCAGAGATGACAGTGTCGTTTTTTGCTACGAGATTAGGTGGGAAAAATAATTATAGGAAGAGGTCAGAGATGGGGGCATTGTCTTGGGCAGGTTGGAAGGAAGGGGGATGGGAGTCCAGGCAGGAGCATTCTGAGATGGGCAGTGAGCGGATGGAGGTATTTGGGACAACGAACAAAGGAGAGGCTGGAGGTCTGTCTCCAGGACGAGCAGCCGACGCGTTCATTGTCGTAGAACTTCCGGAGAGGGGAAGGGAAAAGGAAGGACTGACCTCTGACCGAAGACTGACACCGACGAAGAGGAGACACGAATAGACCGTAGGACAACCTGCAGGGAAGGATCGAGGCCCCGAAGGCTGGGAGCTGGGCACAACCCTTGCCCAAAATTGGCGAAGGACAAAATGACTCTCCTCAGACCGGCTGATGAAGTGATCTATGCGCCTGCAGATTTGCTTATGCACTGAGCACTGCTGAAGGCATGCGAGGGAAGGAGGATCGAGGGAAATCCAGCAGATCCAACAAGTCTAGCAACCTGCGCCGACCG
>BFEA01000053.1:1329213-1341574 GCA_003427395.1 Chara braunii
GCGTGCGCACCATAGAGAGAGAGAGATACACACCCCAAACTAACTGACTATCCCCCCACCCCAAAGCGACGACGACGATGACGATCAAGTGTAGTATCTGTTCCGTGGACCATCGGGAGATCTGTATTAAAAAAAGAAAAAACACGGAAAAACAGCGCGCAGCAGACACAGAGAGAGAGAGAGAGAGAGAGAGAGAGAGAGAGAGAGAGAGAGAGAGAGAGAGAGAGAGAGAGAGACCCCAAACTAACTAGGCCGCTCATCCCCCATGACTTCTCTGCTCCTGCCGCCCTCCTCCACCCTCTTCCCCCGCAGCTCGGGGAAAAAAGGACGTGCCGCCCCTCCGGTCTTTCTCAATCTGCCTGGCGCCAAGCTTGCCGAGGAAGGTACATGAGGCTAACGGGGATTGAACCCAAGACCTCATGAATGCCACTTGCGTGCCATACCAACCAAGGTACGCCGCTGGATTTCAGTCTAGATCCGGGGGAAGACAGTACGTGTAGACATAGTACTCCGATTTCCAAAGCCAGCTGTTGCAGAACCTCTCCAACTAGCAGGAGGTGCTGCACACACATTGCCATAGCTGTTAGGGCACAACCCCCCATGGGACGGTGAGTCTAAAAACACCCCCAACCACCACCCCCAAAACGCCCCGAACCCACCACCCCGACTCATTTCTCCCATTTCCCCCTCAATCCCTTGCGAGCGAAGCCACAACAGGTACCCTTGTCAACCATATAATGGTTCTTATTCCGGCCCGAGAAGAGTGAGACCCAGACGCAGAAAAACACAGAGAGAATGGGACTCTCTAAGCCACGCGCCAAACGTGGAAGTTGGTGAGCAATGACGACCGGTGGTTCTCATTTTGAACAGAAGAATGCACTAGACATATCCGCATTTGGCGAGTAGTGCAGCTAGCCACAACATCAAGTTTCTTTCGCAGACTTTCCTCTTCTGGCCCCCACTTCCTATTTCATGCAGAGACGAACATAGCCATTGGAACATACTGGTCCACACACATGCACACACAGACACACACACACACACATGTGACCTTTACTCATTTAGGTGGAACAGGGGATGTTGTGATGAAATTTTACATGGCGGCACAAACACACACTGGTGGGTGCGTAGAGTGGGTTTTATGACTGTGTCAGATTAGTTTCTCAGATTTGCTGCCGTTCTTGTCAGGGGTGTGGACCGACAGTCTGCTAGGATTGCAGGGTTGGTGTGAGTAAAGTCGACCACTTTTCTCTCAGAGGGTTATCGCTAACTCTGGGCGATGTGGTGAGTCCTTATCCATCAGTCAAATGCATCCTGGGCAGACTGTCGGGGTTCAACCTGCTGATGAGTTGATGAAAGTCCGACGAAACAGTCTGTTCGGCACAGTCATGCTTTTTTTGAGTGTATAGTGAATATGACAACACACACATGTGTGTGTTGGATATTTGCTAAACACAACTCCAACAAAAAAGTGTCTATCACAGAGAGTTCGGCCAGACTTTCACTGAAGTTTCACCAACTCATAGGATGTAGCTTACCATGTGCAACACATTTGTTCTTAAGTCGTTTACCACTGTTGCTTAATGTGACTCATTATTGCT
Organism: Chara braunii; assembly: GCA_003427395.1. Classification (NCBI taxonomy): domain Eukaryota; kingdom Viridiplantae; phylum Streptophyta; class Charophyceae; order Charales; family Characeae; genus Chara; species Chara braunii. The sequence goes on from BFEA01000053.1 coordinate 1,330,815, forward strand.
CGGTCTGGTGTAGCTTGGTGTTGCTCGGGTGGCTTGGAGTGAATCGCTGTCACTCACTGTCACTCACTGTCATAGTCATACATGCTCAGTCGAGCGATGCATATGGAGCCAAGGATCCACAAAGTGATGAAAATGGACTCGAATGGACAATGCATCGTCAGCAAAGCATCAACAAGCAATGTGCATCCAGATACATACGAAAATAGCATAATATAGTGCAACGGAAGAAGCAAAGATATGACCTGACCTGTCAGATACTGACGCGACACCCCATCATACACGACACATGTGAGAGAGAGGGGAGGGACGGCATACATGGGGAAGAAAGGTCCCTCCTTGAGCACGCACATGGGGAGATACCACGGATGAGGAGATGGGGGAGAGGCGAGACGAAGATAGAGGTGAAGAAGAAGACCAAGATTGCGATAGCGAAGTCCAAAAATAGTCTCCCTGCAGAATGTCCAATCAATGTATGCCACAAAATGTCGAATCAGATCCTGGGCCTCATGGCCCATTTTAACCTCTGCTAGTAACCTCTCTCTCTCTCTCTCTCTCTCTCTCTCTCTCTCTCTCTCTCTCTCTCTCTCTCTCTCTGTGTGTGAAGAAGAAGAAGAAGAAGAAGAAGAAGAAGAAGAAGAAGAAGAAGAGGAGGAAGGAGGAAGAAGAGATGGAGGGCGAGACGAAGAAGGAGAAGATGTCATCCTCCTAGCTGTATCACCTGCAGGTAGCTGCCACCATGTACTAACCGCCGTCGGTGTCCCTGTGCAGGTCGCTGGAGCACAGCTATGGCGCCCAGGTAAGTACGGCCGCTGCAGGTATGGCCTCCGCCTCACCTCCTACCTACGCCTCTACCTCTAGCGCAGCGCCGTTTCGCGCTGCTCCAGCAGCGTGTTGCCCAAGAAGTGAGCTACTCGAACTGTGTGTGAGCCCTGGCCTGGCCCAGCTATGTATAGCACTGGGCCTCACCGGTGTGCCCCTGACCCTGACCTGAAACGGCCCACACTGTCTGGGTCCCTACGGGGCGTCCAGACTTTCCTGCTGATGCAGCAGGGAACGTCCTGCTAGCGGATGAAACTGAACCTGGCCTCAAAGGGCCCAGTCGCGAAGGAGGCCCAGAATGTGGCCTAGGTCCGAACAGACTGAAAGTCTGTCCGGTCATTGCAAGTCCGAAACGACGCCTGAACAGACAAAAATAGGACAGCAAATAAATAAATAAAATTAATGCTGCCCCAAATCGAATCCTGCGGCCCTTACGGCTAGCAGTGGGCCTCCAGGGCGCATGCCTGAAAGGGCGTGTGGCCTGGGCCCCCCAAGCAACTGTCGGGCCCCTGAAACGGGGCCCGTGTGCAGGCATAGGATGTAACACATAGTCACTCACTGTCATGGTCACTCGCAATCACTATCACTCACCGGCATTGTCACTCGCTACCACTCTGACAATATCACTACTTCACACTGTCAAATCTGTCCACTCATTCACTTTGTCACTTTGTTACTCTTTCTCTGTCTCCCGGTCACTGTATCCCTGCAAAAACAGGATGCTTCAAATCATTGCTTCCCATTCTCAAAGAGTATAGCAAAGTACACTGGCACTCAGAGAGAGAGAGAGAGAGAGAGAGAGAGAGAGAGAGAGAGAGAGAGAGAGAGAGAGAGAGAGAGTGCTCAACAGGCAAGCACGCAAGATACATACAAGGACGGCTGATTACATGCATATTCCGATAACACAGCAAAGAGACTAAAAAAGAGTCAGAGTAGGAATTCTCAACAATCAGATCAAAATGTCATATTTTTTCTCAGAAAACAGCAGATGCTATGAACCGCACAGTTCATCACTGATGAGTACATACATAGACATGCATCAAGCACAAGTGAGATGACACAAATTTCCACACTGGGTGCCAGAGAGTCGAAAACCAGATAGCGCAGCTTATATCGTCCAACAAATTATCACAAGAGCAATAAGAGTTCAAGTCACCAGCACTCGTCAACGCATACAAAGGTAACCTGTAACCAGTGTCAGCTCTCAGGTAAGTATCTCTTTCCAGCTCTTCTTCTCTCTCTGTCTTTCTCTCTCTCTCACTGGTCTTCTCTCTAGCTATGTCATCACTGTGTCTTCTCTTCCTACATGCATGCACACTCACTAATGTTACATGCCCAGTTGGGCGATGTACATAAATAACCGAGGATCCGCAATGTGATAAAAAGGACTGAATGGACAATGCAGTGCAAGTGAAATCTCAACAAGCAGTGTACATTCTGATACATACAAAAATGGTGCTTTATAGCGTAGGGGAAGACTTAGATACAAGTCCTGACCTGACCGGGACTGACCTCTATCATGCAGTGCAAGACAGCGCAGCAGAATGCTAGAATACCAATGACTAGCCCAATCAATGTTGCAACGCAGGCCAAACATACATCATCCTCATCACAAGGTTTGAAGGGGCCTGGCACTACACACAGGAAGAATGCGCCAGGTCCAGATAATGCACAGACGAAGAGGAGGGGAACAGACAAAGAAGAGGGGGAGAGATGGGAATGTCGTCAACACCGAGTCTTTGTTACAAGTCCCAAATAATCCCTCGTCAAAATGTCTGAAGCCCAATGTCGAGTCTGGATCCAAATGTCACCAAGCCCGCTCTCTCATAGTCTGCTGATGCAGTGAAGTGTTATGATTCTGGTTGTTTGTTGTCTGAGACCAACACTCACACACATATACTTCCAGGTATGCCCATACATACACAGAAGGAAGGGGAGAGGATAGGAGTATCGCACCGCACAGGGAGAGAGAAACACAACGGAAGACCTGACCATGCGATATGACAGGGTACACTGAAAGTGCAATTCACTCCACTCAATCCTCACAACCAGTCATAAAGAAAAGCCGAGTAGATCACATCCAGGAAACGATGAAACGATGATAGTCCAAACCTAGTATTACACTGTTTATTAAACTCAGAGTCTCGAATTAGCAGGATAACCTCAGTACTACAGTGCGCTGCTTGGAAATGAGCAGCACTTCACTCCCCAACCCCGAGTAACCACCCGTGACACCCCTGAGCCCTTGAAACATCAAGCGCCACCCAGATACAGCGTCCACAGGGAAGCGCCACCTTGAAACAGGCCTCTGAGGCCAAGCGCCACTCAGAGGATGAAAAAGAATACCAGCACCACAGTATCTGATGATGACGACGTGTCGGAAGACTTCCTGGATGGAAGTCTGCAGCAACGCCACCAACTCTTGACAAGATGACCTCTGAGGAAGAAGCTGCAGCTATGGCTGCAGTGCCACAACCCTGGAACCCCACTCCGGAGGAGGGTCCAGCAGGGCACCAACTTCTCTCGCCTCTAGCAGACGTCGATAACCCAGACCTCTGACAGCCCCGCGTGCTGGCAGAGTACAGCGCAAGTCCCAGCTATGGTCGGTGCTCCGAAGGTCTGGCTATGCCTGTCTCCTGCCACGCTTAGCCGTCACCACTTCCGGTTCACGCGTAGCGCAGCAGCGATGTACTCGGTACTAACTGCCAAAAGCCCTGAACCGATGTGCCATCCTATCTATAGTCTAAAGTAGCCTAGACTCGACCTAAACCAGACTGATTGACCGACCGGTACCGATTTTGTTTTGTCCCTAGGGCCTCTCCCAACCCGGCTATGGGCTATAGAACCGTCTATCAGCTTAGGCCCTTAGGGCCTGTCTATCCTAGAGGTAGCCCGAACGTGCTATTCGGAGTTAGGGTAGGTGTAGGGAATTCTGTTAGTAAGGGCTTTATATTTTCCCGAATTTACAAATGTGTCCCTCACGAATTTCCTTACAGGCAGGTCTCTCGGTTAGCCCTCAACCGAACAAAATTAGGAATCTAACCTAAGACGCGAGCCGACCGAGGCAAGCCCCAATGTACAGTCCACTGAGAATCTGCAGGCTTCATTACATACTTACCCCCCCCTCGGGGAGAGTGGACCTTCGCGCCCATATTTCATTTCCTGGTAATGAACCAGCAGATGAAAGTGTCAGCTGGTCTCGACTGCATCAAGAAACCACGGTAGGACCTGGTCCTTGATTGTCGCGCAATCGACTACTTCTGAAAAGTTGAGGTACCGTAGGCGACGCCCTGTTGCAATCCGGTCGCGACAATCGACTACTTCTGAAAAGTTGAGGTTCTGTAGGCGACGCCCTGTTGCAATCCGGTCTCCTATACTCTTGACCTGCACTATAAACAATGATGTCAGGAGAAGGAGAACTCAGAGTGTCAGCTGGTCTCGATTGCGTCAAATGACCACAGTAAAACTCGACACCCGACTATAGTGCAATCGACCATGCTGAAAAGTTGAGCTACCTAGACGTTGAGCTATAGTCGTCGGTCCGGGTATTTACCCCTAGTAGACATGGAACCAAGTGCAATCGATCAGTAGAGTGATATAGTGGAGCCCATAGCTCTCAACTACAATTATCATTCTAGACTGAAGGACTGCAATAGGAGATTGCGGGCAAAACAAGCAACCTCAACACGGTGGAGCATGAAGACATAAACACCCAGGCTGTCAGTGACAGTCATGCTAGGACTCAACTTGTCTAACAGACAAGGAGTCAGGGGCAGGATGCTGAAAGCCTGGAGCAATGGTTCACACCAATCAGCGTCAAACGAGGGAAACTTGCCAAATCAGCAGCTAACACTAGCCAGGACGTTGAATATGGCCAAAACTTGCATCAGCAAGTTATGACAGCGCAACACAAATACGCTTGTCCAGGGAAGTAGGAAACATCTCCTTTGAGAAGTCTAGTCACAAGTAAAAGGGGCTGCGACCCTTACTTGTGCCATCCCTAAATCTGCTACAAATCAGTGTCCTCATACGTGAAGGACCCTGATGTTGCAACTCCTAAATGAACCAGCTAGAGAGGGTGAAGATTCAACTTCATCAGACGATGAATCAGCATAGGTGGAGGGAGTTGCAGACTACACCTCTCTCCTCTCAAGTTCGAGTCTGAAGGCCTGCGAGGCATATGGGGGCAATCCTTCAAATAGTGGTCCCCCTCGCATCTCAGGCAGACACCCTTGTCCTTCCTCTTCCTCCATACTCCCTCCTGGATCCTGAGTTCATGCCAGGGGAGGGTGGAAGGATCAAGGGGGTCAGTTGGCCAACGGACGTCTCGTGGTAGAGGTACTCTCTGGGCACTAGGGGAAGAGGCACGTCCCTTACCTTTCCCCTTGCTGCTGGTTGGTGCTTTCTGAGTTGGGGTTTTACCCCTTGCCATGCCCATCAAAGCATCAGCCAGGGCAAGAACAACAGGATCTGCAGCAGATGAGGAAGCAGTCCCAGATGGAGGGGTCCCACCCTGAGATGCTGCATCATCATCTGAACTGGAAGCTGCAGCAGCAAACAGGGCACCCTTCCTCCTTCTTCGCCCCTTTGAGGAGGGTCCCTTCCTTCCTTCAGAAGGTGCTTCTTGGACATGGAGTTTGGACTCCAAGTCCAGGGCTGCTCTGCCAAAGGACCGCCAATCCTTGTGGCCCTGAGAGAATAAGGCAAGCTGGAATTGCTCAGGCGCTGCCTTGAGGAAATGAATGAGCAGATCCTGCTCACTTATCTCCAACCCAGGAGTCGATGTCAGACTCTCAAAGGTGGAGTACAGTTTGGACAAGGAGCCATCAAACTTTTTCTGGCCCAGACGACAAATTTGGTCTGCTGCTTTTCTGGCCTGCTCCTTGTCTGCAAACCGGACCTGCAGCGCCTGCAGAAATCCAGCCACCCCCAACCTCTGCGCCCAATCAGACATCTCCATACCTTGCTTGTTGGAGGTAGAGGTGCACCATTTCAGTGCAGTCCTCTCCGAACGAGCAAGGGTGGCTGACACTTTCACATCCTCGTCATATTTGAACCCACTCAGGTAGGTTCTTTGTGCAGTGACCCAATCTGCAACATCCACCTTAGGGTCCTCGCCAGAGAACATGGGTGGAGGGGTCAGCTTGGGCCGCTGCTGATCAAATGAAATTGAGGGCTGTGAAGCGGCTGTTGACTTGGGTGTAGAAGATGGGGATGTGGGTCTGGATTGTGGGAGTTGCCGAGGGCCTGCTTGAGAAGGTCCAGGGGATGGAGGCAAGGTCAGGGTGGTAGGGATCTTCAAATGAGTAAAGATCTGGTCCAGTTTGGCAGAGATGTCATCCAACTTTTTGAAAAAAATAGTTGAATGACTGCTCTCCAGACCGGTAATCCGGTCATCCCAGTTAGTAAAATAAGAACGGTGAATATCATCCTGCAAAGGATGAATTCAGCCATGTCCTTGTTGTACTGATTGAAACTACCACTTGTCTTGATCTTCTCCACATATGCAATCAACAACTTTCTTTTGGCTTCTTTCTGAGCTTCTTCTTCTTTCTTCTTTAGCTCAGCCTTTAGGGACTGAACTGCTTGGACTTGCTGCAGAAGTTTCTCCGGCTGGGCCGACAGTTCAGCCTCTAAAGGGTCAAGTGGAATCGGAGGCTTTTCCTTAGAAACTTCTCCCTTCCCAGCATTTGCATTTTGTTTTCCTACAATTCAGATAAAATAAAAACAAACAAATAATTAGAGACAAACAGGAAGTAGCCGTAATTGAGTTTTCTCTGCAGTACTCACTCAGTTGCTGCCACCTGCCTAGAGAGAAAAGGTTGGTTAGTTTGAGCAAGTGAGTGCTCAGTCTCAGCAGACCGCTTGAGGGCCAGGGTCAGTTTAGAGTACACTCAACAGAAATCCCTTTCACGATTTTCCCATCACTGCCCTGAACCAACAATTGCAAATCCTGTATCAATAACTGACAGGATGCAATCTTGGATCGATTAGTGTTGATTAGTAGTTAGACAAAGTGACTAATTAGCATGGCTACGTCGGACCGGACCCCGGAACGAATCCGGGCCCCGGATCCCGGACCCCGGAACGAATCCGGGCCCCAGATCCCGGACCCCGGAACGAATCCGGGCCCCGGATCCCGGACCTTCCGGTCGGCTCCGGAACTCCGGAATGTTCCTGAGGATCCGTAATGTTCCGGATTCACATTCCGGATGCCTATCCGCATTGATATATTTTCCGAAAAAAAAAAGAAAAAAAGAAAAAAAAAGTAAAAAAAAAAGAAAGTCGTGGTACATTCATACATTACCTCAGCGAGCAATGGGCACTGTGCTGTCACTGCCAGCGTGCACACTGCATACAGAATCACACAAGTTAGTAGCACAGGTTGCACAACTTGAACTGTGTTTATAACTCGGAAGAATCAGAAGAGAGTCAAGAGACAGAATGAGGAGGAGGACTCAGAACTGAATAAATTCAATAAATACTAATTGAATGCAGATATTGCAGAGTCATTCATGAATCATGATTCACGAATCATGAATGACCGCCCCAAAACCAGCAGTCTCTCTCTCTCTCTCTCTCTCTCTCTCTCTCTCTCTCTCTTTCTCTCTCTCTCTCTCTCTCTCTCTCTGTCCCGTTCCGTTTTTTCTCAGCCAATGGCCGCTTATCATCGCCTGATGAGTAGTCTGATGAACATTCCTCTTCATCATCACGTGGCCTCTTCCTTGCCACACCCTCGTCCTTGCCCCCCTTGTCCTTGCTCCCCTCTCCTCCACTCTTTTCAAGTGTTTGCGCAAGGTTTTCCTCGAGTGTCCGCGCAGGGTTGTTCTCTCCCTCCGCAGTCGCGACATCTGAACCCTCCACATCCGTCGCTGGCGTTTTTCTTGGCCTGCCTCTAGCTTTTTTTTGGCGTTGAGGATCAGGCTGTGCCGACGATGTCCCTGTCTCCTTCTGTGGTGCTATCGTCGCAGCACCACGAGGTAGTGTGTCACCACCCCCCTTTCTGTGAGCACGCATGTGCTCCTCTGCTCCCAAGGTGCGTGCCCTCCTTCGCACTTCAGTTTGGGAATGCTTGAGGAGGAAGTTGCCTGCCTTTGTCAATCCACTCCAGTCCTCGCAATGACCCTCCTCAATCTCCTCGAGGTTGCATTCTTCACGGCACAGAACAACAACTTCATCCCCATCTTCGTCACCACCACCATCAGCAGGTGGAACAACATCGTCACCAGCCGAGGTAAGGCTCTTCAATCGGCGCTCAACCAATTTCACTCTTTCTTTAGCCTCCTTTTGCTCCTCCTCCGTCGGTGGGTCGTCCCGTTCAACAAGGTCTTTTGCCCTCTCCGGAATTTGCTGCAGCGAGTGAAGCAGGCGCATATTCCACTTCGTGTACACCAATTTGTGCATTGTCTATGGGGCCAAGGCATTCCACTCTTTGGAGTGAATTGCTGCAAAAAGGCTCCAATTCCTTTCGCAACATGAAGCCGACGACCCTTGGCCCAACAGCCGAATGGCATGGGGCTGCAAGTTTTGCAGCTCATAGCACCAACGCTTCACCATGCTGCAGGGTTTTGCTTACGGGCTGCATCCATGGCCCCTTGCGAGCTGAACTTGCCAATGTTTTCAACCCAACAATCGACTTCGTACTCCACCTGGTCGCACACCTCCTGCGATGACCCTTTCAGCCATGTGTACACCCAAGTGTAGAATCCATCTTGGATCTCTGGATCGTTGTGCGGCTCAGACGACCGGTACTCCGGATCGAAGAACAGGGCTGGACAGTGGAGGGGGGTGGTCATAGCATTCCATTTGCGCATGACCATCACCTCGATCTCCTCCCGGTCCTCTGCCGTCAGGTCCTTGTTGACTCGCAGGCGTTCCACTATCCTGTCCATCTTCGCATAAACCTTGCTGATGGTTGGACCGTTGCCATCCACCAGCTTCAACAGCAAAACAATGTCGTATACAGCATTGATTGCCTTGTTGACATCTTTCCAAAACCCTGCTGCATCAAGTAAAACATCTTCCATCTCGTGGAAGGTCGATCGCTGTCCATGGGGAACCAACGTCGCTGTCCACCTCTCGTCTGTTGTGACCATAGCCACCAACGCTTTCTGCTGCTTCTTCAAGCGGTCCAACATGTGAAAGTTGGTGGCGAAACGCGTTGATGCAGGTCGCAGTAGCTGTCTCCCACCCGAGTGGATGTAGTAAACATCCCTGACTCGCTGGTGGTTCATGATGAACTTCACCAAGTCATTTGCCTTCCCCACCGTTCGAGCCACCCACTCCATCTTCCCAACATCGTGCAACACTAAGTCCAGGCAGTGTGCAGCACATGGCACATCGAAGATTGTAGGGAATGTATCCTCCACCAATCTGTCGGCTCTCACACACACTGCAACGTTGTCCATGATGACTCCAACAACACTTTTCTTGCCAACTTCACGAATGGACTCAGACAAGATATCAAAGTACGCTGCTGCGCCCTTGTCCTTACCTGACATGCAGTGCGACTTCCAAAAAAGCACACCGTTCGGAAAGGAGACCATCACATTCAAGTGCGGTCTGCCTCTCCGATCAGTCCAGCCATCAAGCTGGAGCATGCATCCTGATCGAGGCAACTTCTTTGCTGCCGCAAACCCCCCTCCTCGACGCGAGCCAGTGACATGTCCAACCTTTTCATCCGCTGCGCGTCGTACTTTGCAGGGATGAAGGACCGCTCTGCATCACGAACCTTATTTAGCATGCGCAAGAAATACTTACTGCGCACCATGTTGAATCGGACTCCTTCGTAAACCAACCAATCATCTATGGAGCGTTGTGCTTCTTCATTCTTCGAGATGATTGCCCCGCCCTCTTCCAGCGTGCTCTGTCGCACCTTGGCTGTCGTCGAAAGGCTAGTCTTGGCTCTGTTTTCCGCTGGTTGGGGGCTGTTGCACTCGTCCTCGACGTCCACGTCTTCCATGCCTTGGACGTCTGAAAGCCAATCATGTGACGGTGCCCGAGGCACAGCCTTTCCCAACATCAGCGCAATTGCCTCCAGGCGGCCCAACTCCCTCCTCTCCTTTTCCTCTACCGACAGCCTGCTGCCTAGCCTGTTGATGTTGCACCTAGGCCCTTTTGTCGTGGACGTGAAGTGCTTTGCGCTCCCAGGGAACTGCAGTTCACAATACAGGCATTTCCATATGTAGTTTCCTTTCCCCGGCTCCCCGTGCACTCCAACATTCTCAAAGTGCCGCTTGATCGCATCTGCACCTGCTTTAGGCATCCTGAATTTGGTGGCGAGTCTGGCGACAAGTTGACAACAATGCAACAGAACAACAAGCAAGGGGTGTCAGATCATTTCTAAGTGCGCTGCTCTCTCTCTCTCTCTCTCTCTCTCTCTCTCTCTCTCTCTCTCTCTCTCTCTCTCTCTCGGTTGCTGTGCAGCAGAACAGGGACGAATTACTCTGGGGGGGGAGGGTCGACGAAACTTCACAGAAAAAAACAGTGGTCCACAGCATTGCATGGCGGAAGGTGGGTGGGGGGGGGGGGAGGGAATGCAAATTTTTGCATGGGAAAAGAAAAAGAAAAAAAAAAGACAGCATTTCACCACCCCCCATGGGGTCGAAATTTTGAATACGTTCGTGTGGGGGGGAAGGTTATGGGGTAGAGTCCCGGTAGACAATTCTCACATTTCTTAACAGGGAAAAAAAAGAAACAAAAACAGCATCTGAAAGAGTACGAAATGGAGGAAGATGACGTCGAGGAGGAGGAGGAGGGGTAGGGGGACAAAGAGGAAGAAAAGCAGGGCGAAGGCCCTACTTTTCTTCCACTCTCTCCCCCTACCCCTCCTCCTCCCCCTTGTCAAGTCCCCCCCCTCTCCTCTTCCTCCTCCACGCACCTTTATCTCTATTCCCCCATCCTCCTCCTCCTCCTCTTCCTCTTCCTGCCACCCTCCTCCT
>BFEA01000053.1:1343734-1363877 GCA_003427395.1 Chara braunii
GAGAGAGAGAGAGAGAGAGAGAGAGAGAGAGAGAGAGAGAGAGAGAGAGAGAGAGAGAGAGAGAGAGAGAGAGAGACGCACACCTGCTGCACGCTCTGATCCACGTTGCTGCGCAACTGCTCTCTGCTCCACGCCACCGCTGGTTGCCAATCGCTACTCCACGCGTTGCTCCTCGTGCTGCTCCACGCATGCACGTCGGGGGACGAGTTCGAAAAATGGCGCGGGGCAAGAACGCCCCCTTCGAAAAATGGCGGCCATGAACCGCCCCCCCTGTGATTGAAAAAAAAAAAAAAAGTAATCGAGTTCACCATACAATTTTCCGCCCCTTCCGGACGGTCAGGAAAGGCCCGAAAAAATAAGGGGCAATTTTTTTTGGGCGGCCCTAGGCGTGAAAAAACGCCCTGGGCCGCCCAAAAAAAATTTTGCCGTTGGCCTGGAGGGCCTCCATCCGGACCGGTTATCGGAAAGTGGTACCGGATACCGGATCCCTTTCCGGGGGTCCGGATCGTAGCCATGCTAATTAGGGATTGACAGGTGTCTGCTGATAACCAAGATGCAGCGATTTACCGGTTACCCTATTTTTAGACCTACCTTGCGGACTTCACCACTGTATGACCCTATATGCCATACCCTGGGTATGGCGAATTACAGTTTTCATTGTAACTGACTCAAAACATCAAATCTGGATGTGCGATTTCCGACACAGATTGAGTATTGAATTGTGATTTACCAGGGACTGGCAGAATTGAATTTTGACGGACGAAATTGAAGTTATGACTGACCTTAGTCTAGCCAAGCTTCAACTATGTTAGCGCAGGATTCAAATTTGCATTATCACTGACAACGGGACCCTGAATTCACCAATTCACTACACAATATAAATCGCAATACTGTAAAACAGTCACAAATGAAATTTGAGTCAGGAAGGAGGTCAAATAGGGTTAGTAGAAGTAAAAAAAGATAGGTAGGGGAAGTTGGATATGGCTGTCCCACAAATCTGAATTTCGATTTTCAACTGTAAACTTACATACAGACCAAATTTCGCTATTCTAAAAATAGCCCCGGAATCGCCACACAGGGTAGAGTAAGGAACGCACTTACTTCAGGGTCAACTCTGAGGAAGATGCATGAAACTCTGGCTATGGCTAACTGGTCAACCCCATCTCGCCAGTTTCATCTCTTGACAGTACCCAGTGTTCCCACGTATCAAATTGCCTGAAACTTGGTGATCCAGTAGATTACCCTGAGGCGCTTCACCCCCAACTGACAGATTCAATGAATTTGGACTCCCAGGTGCCAATAACTGACAAACTCAGTGCAGCTCCACATCACTCTGTACTGCACTGCTTGTAAATTGGGGATCCTGACCCAATTCCAAAATCGCAAGCTCCTGGGATCACTTCCTTGCTAATCTCCAGCCTCCTGATGAATCGCCAGGCTAAAATTAGCCTCCTAGAGCCTCTCAGGCCTCTTAGCACCAATTGCCAACCCTAGTCAGGAGTGAGTCAATCTCTGGCCAATTCTTCTCGCCACACACTCGCCACCACCACCCTTACTGACAACCTCTGAAGATGATGAATCACCATGAAACTCAACTCCAGTATCTCGCCAGGTGATGATGGCTGCTCCAACTCATCAATCGCTCCAATGTCTGGATCCAATCGCTCCGATACCAACTGTTATGATTCTGGTTGTTTGTTGCCTGAGACCAACACTTGCACACATAGACTTCTAGGTATGCCCATACATACACAGAAGGAAGGGGAGAGGATAGGAGTCACACCGCACAGGGAGAGAGAAACACAGCGGAAGACTTGACCATGCGATATGATAGGGTACACTGAAAGTGCAATTCACTCCACTCAATCCTCACAACCAGTCATAAAGAAAAGCCGAGTAGATCACATCCAGGAAACGATGAAACGATGATAGTCCAAACCCAGTATTACACTGTTTATTAAACTCAGAGTCTCGAATTAGCAGGATAACCTCAGTACTACTGTGCGCTGCTTGGAAATGAGCAGCGCTTCACTCCCCAACCTCGAGTAACCACCCGTGACACCCCTGAGCCCCTGAAACATCAAGCGCCACCCAGATACAACCTCCACAGGGAAGCGCCACCTTGAAACAGGCCTCTGAGGCCAAGCGCCACTCAAAGGATGAAGAAGAAGACCAGCGCCATAGTATCTGGTGATGATGAAGTGTCGGAAGACTTCCTGGATGGAAGTTTGCAGCAGCGCCACCAACACCTGACAAGATGACCTCTGAGGAAGAAGCTGCAGCTGCAGCGCCACAACCCTGGAACCCCACTCCGCAGGGCACCAACTTCTCTCGCCTCCAACAGACCTCGATAACCCAGACCTCTGACAGCCCCGCGTGCTGGCAGAGTACAGCGCAAGTCCCAGCTATGGCCGACGCTCCGAAGGTTTGGCTATGCCTGTCTCCTTCCATGCTAAGCCGTCACGAGTAGCGCAACAACGATGTGCTCGGTACTAACTGCCAAAAGCCCTGAACCGATGTGCCCATCCTATCTATAGTCTAAACTAGCCTAGACTCGACCTAAACCGGACTTACTGACCGATCGGCACCGATTCTGTTTCGGCCTCTAGGGCCTCTCCCAACCCGGCTATAGGCTACAGGACCGTCTATCAGCTTAGGCCCTTAGGGCTTGTCTGTCCTAGGGGTAGCCTGGGCCTGCTATTCGGGGTTAGGATAGTTGTAGGGAATTCTTTTAGTACGGGCCTATATTTTCCCGAATTTACAAATATGTCCCTCACGAATTTCCTTAAGGGCAGGTCTCTCGGTTAGTCCTCAGCCAAGCAAAATTAGGAATCTAACCTAAGACGTGACCCGACCGAGGCAAGCCCCAAGCTTCGCCCTCGGCCCAATGTACAGAAGTCTGGTAGCGAGAGTGTGAGAGGGAGATGGTGGATTGAGAAGAGGAAGAAGAGGAACTCTCTCTCTCTCATGTACCAGGTACTAACCTGTGAAGATGGCGCTGTGCTGCAGGTACCTTGAAGGCGAAGCTGGAGCTATGGCGCTGCAGGTAAGTATCCCTGGCTTCCGCCCAATCTCTCTCTCTCTAGTACTACTCTAGCTTCTAAGAGCGCCCAGAGTTGAAGACTACTGCTAACGCTACTAGCGCCCAACGCTGATGACTACTGCTAGCGCTACTACTACTCCTGCAGTGCTCCTCAAGAGTGCTGCTCCCGAATCTTGAAGACTACCTCCTGCCTCCTGAACTGCACGTGAAGTGCCTGGGAAGTACCTAGGAACTATCTGCAGCCTGTAGGGCGGGCGAGTTTTATATAGTGCTGGCCCGTCGAGGAGGCTGCTCTTGCCAATCCCAAAACGTGCTAGACCCTGGGGTTGAAGCTCAAACAAAGGTTGTCTTGAAAATAGGCCAAAAATGACCTGAGCTAAAACCCTGGTCTGGTGCTTGAGTTTCAGGGCAGGTCGATCTTATGAGGGTGTGAACATGGCCCTCAGTTTCAGGATGAAAAGGCTCAGGGCCGGAAAGGCCCTGATTTAGGCTGAAACGACACAGGGCCTGTAGGCCTTTGTTTAGGCTTTCAGGCTGAAAACAACACGGGCCTGAAAATGGCTTGTGCAGCCTGTTGCAGGTGCAGCATGTAACACTAACTACTACTCAAGGATCTACTCTAGATACACCCACTGCTATGCGTACTAACTACCACTAGCTAGCACTAACACTCTTCACTGGTGCAGCTATGGCTGACTTCTCCCTGCCAGCGATATCTTTCCCTCTCTCTCTCTCTTTCCTAGCGCAGCATCCTAGCTCAGCGCTCTACCCCTCACGATAGCGCACAAGTGCACCAACACTTCCACACTTGATGCGAATGAGCAATCTCCCCGAATGAGAGGCTGTCCTTATATTGTTGTTACATGCTGCGCCTGCACACGGGCCCCACTTGAGGGGCCCGACGGTTGCTAAGGGGCCCCCAGGCCGCGCACCATCCAGCTCGCACCCTGGAGGCCCACAGCGGCCTTTTGGCTGCAGGTACCGATAGTTGTCCGTTCAGACGTCGTTTCGGACGGCAGGTCCCAAGGCGACGCCTTGGGCCAGGTACACAGGGACGAGGCCACTTTTAGGCCAGACGCAATTTGGCACCTCGCTGCATCAGCAGCTCTGTCTGGATACCCGGTAGGGGTCCAGACCAAGTAGGCCGTTTGAGGCCAGAACCTGAGGCGCGCCCAGCAGGCCCAACACTACTTGTAGCTGGGCTGAGGCTGGGTGCAGGACAGTTCGAGTAGCTCACTTCTGGAGCGACACGCTGCTGGCTGAGCGTTGCGCTGCAGAGTTGGAGGCTGAACGTTGAGAGGCAGGGGGGCGGAGGCCATACCTGTGTTAGGGACTTAACTGGCACCATAGCTGCGACTCCCTGTGCGCCCGCCACCTGCACACGACGACCACGAGACATCGGTCAGCTCGGCGGTAGCACTGGCAGGTGAGACAGCGAGGAAGGCGATTTCTTCTTCTTTGTCGTCGGTCTCCCTCTCGTTTCCCTCTGTCCTTCTCCTCCTTTCCTCTTCTTCTTCTTCTTCTTCTTCTTAATCAAATACGAGAGAGGGAGAGAGGTTACAGGCAGAGGATACAGGTAGCGGTTACTGTGGGCAGAGTGCCCAAGATCTGATTCGACATTGTTGAGGCAGACATTGGTTGGCCATCGGTAAGAGACTATTTTTGGACTCCGCTATTGCGATCTCGGTCTTCTCCCTCGTCCCCATCTTCGTCTTGCCTCTTCCCCATCTCTCCTCTGTGGTACCTCCCCATGTGTGTGTGTGTACAAAGGAGGGACCTTTCTTCCATGTCTGCGGTCCCTCCTCTTCCTCTCACATGTGTGGTGTATGATGGGATATCGTGTCAGTCCCGGTCAGGTCAGGACTTATCTTTGAGTCTTCCGCTGCGCTACTATGTGCCACTTTGTATGTATCAGGGTGTAAATTGCCTGTTGATGTGCCACTAACATTGCATTGTCCATTCAATCCTTTTCATCACCTTGCGGATCCTTGGCTGTACATACATTGCCCAACTAGGCATATATCAGCTGGTATCGGACCCCGACACGTGAATCAGGACAACCTGATCTGACACGTGTGCGGGGACCATCGATTCATTAATCGACTGATTGATTGATTGATTGATTGATTGATTGATCGATTAATTAATTAGGTCATACTAATCAGTTGCAAGGGAAATGAGCAATAGCGAGATGACAATGTCCAGAATGCACAGTCACATTGAAGGCTAGGTAGTATCACAGTGTCCAAAAAACAGAAATGCACCAATATAACACCAATGAAGAATCGTAACACTGAAAACCGATGTCAATGAGAGCTTGCTCTCGCCACCACCAACATGAGTGTCCAGGCGCTATCTCCCTACTTGGCACTCGGCGCCCACCCTAATTCCTACACAACTATAGTCTGCCTACTAATTGACAATGCAACCGTTGACGTCAACAGCCCACGAAGTACTTGAAGATGTCGCCCAATGCAGACCATCGCCAATACCTGGTATGTGCCCTCACATCATCATCATCATCATCCTTCTCTCTCTCCCTTAACTTACTCCCACGTTTTCCCTATGTACAACCGAAGACCACCCCTGTGCCTCACTGTAGTCCAAGCCTATCCAGCTATGGAGGCTGGGCTATGGCGCTGTCCTCAGCAGCGTCCTGCTTCTTGCACGACCGCACGCGCTAGCACCTTGCCTCTCAGCGCCAGCAGCAGCCTACGAGCGTCCGCTCCAGCAGCGCTGCCGCCAACATGCAAGTCCTGAATGAGACTCCAGGCAGCGAGCTCTTTCCTATATGGAAAGAGCCTGCCTGCCTTCGCAGCCTGGCTGGCCTTGGCCTGGGTCTAGAAGCTTCCGGTAGGCCCCAGGATTTTGCGCCTCTGTTGCAGCTACTGGGCCTCATTCGGTTGGGGCTCCCAACTGTCTGTGTATGAGCCTGCGATTCTCGTCTAGGGCTTGCATCATTTTGGAAAGGCCGTGGAATGTCTCGCTGCTCGGCCTGTGTTTCCCTCAACCAACTGGCGCGACGAAACTGCCTGGACCCCAAATACGATATTGACAGCTTAGGACCTCTCGTGATTTGTTAGGCCCGCCTTCACTTAGGGCGGGCATATCTGCAGCAAGAGGCCCCTTAGGCACCCAGATCCTCGCATTCCCTCCTCCTTTTCTTCGATAGTCCTCTGAGAAGTCTTCTAATCTGCAGGCATCTCCCCCTTGAGTTCTCTTTCATAGCCTGCAATAACTTGGGGTGCTGTTCGCATGAGTTCGTCTCTGGTGAACCACCGATCTTGGCTGGGATCCAGGTGATGCCTGAATCTGACACGGTATTGCATTCTTGGCTTAGGAGGGCGGCCTCTGCCGGGCGGTTTAGGTACCAGCATCACTCGATGCTCCATAATTCCGTCGATGTCAACTTCACCATCCATGGTTGGGGACAACATTGACCGTCGGGAAGTGCAGTTTCTATGAAAGGTGCCAGCTTTGAGGCGTGAAAAACTGGGTGTGTGAGTAAGTGAGGTGGGATGTGAATCACATAGGAAGGTTCATCTATTTGATCCCCGAGTATGTCTAGGACCTCCCAAGGACCGAAGCACTGTGGCATCAGTTTGCGAGATATGCCCAACTCTTGACCCAATTCAGATGATTTGACCCAGACTCTATCACCTACCTGAAAGTTAGAGGGCCGTCTATGCAATCATAGCATCTTGAGATTTCCTAATATGCTCGACGGCAGCGAAGTCCACCTATGAAAGGGAACTCTATGCTCTATATAAAGCACTTGTCCATTGGAGACACTTCCTATTGGGAAGGTTCTTCTACTTGAGGACTGATCATCAGACCCTCAAATGGATCAAGTCTCAACCGACTCTTTCTTACGCACTCAAGCGATGGATTGAGGTCATAGACCAATATGACTTCAAGCTTGAGTATCTGAAGGGAGAGTATAACAAGGTTGCTGATGCGCTATCACGTAGAGCAGACTACCTAGGTGCGCTAGTTTCTGACTTTGGCGTATCTGAAGAAGTACCTCAATCATTGGTGGGAGCTTATCAGGAAGACCCTGTCACACGATGGACATCATGCGCAAACTTCAGGCTAAAGATAAGGCCACGGAAAGTGAGTTTGTGATGGTGGACGGGTTACTCTATCTTGATAAGGCCGGAATAAACAGATTAGTAGTTTCATCTAGTGAGCGATTGCGTAGTTTGTTTTTAGGCGAATGTCATGACGCAACTGGGCACTTTGGCTACAAGAAGACGAGTGCTAACCTAGTACAGCGATTTTGGTGGCCAGGAATGTTAGATGACGCAAAGAAGTACGTAGAGACCTATCAGGTCTGTCAGCGGGACAAGCCGCGAACTCAAGCACCGCTTGGGTTGTTGAAGCCTTTGCCTATTCCTGCTGGTCCAGGACAGAGTGTTTCCATGGATTTCATGGACACCCTGGTGACTAGTAAGAGTGGCAAGAGGCACATCTTCGTCATCATCGACCGATTCACCAAGTACGCTAGACTAGTGGCTATGCCAGAGACCGCAAGAACTGAATATGTCATCAAGTTGTTCAAAGACAACTGAGTGCGTGCGTTTGGTTTACCAAAGTCAATCGATAGTGACCGAGATGTCTCAACTTTTTCCCATCCTGTTGAGCCAGCACTGCGCCAATGCCGTATTGGCTTACGTCAGTGGTCACTATGAATGGCTTCTGAGGATCGGGAACCATGAGAACCTCATGATTCACGAGTGCATGCTTCAATCTCTTGAAAGCACCCTCATACTCATCACTCCAGTCCCACGGCGTGTCAAGTCGAGTTAGATCAGTCAAAGGAGAGGCGACTGTAGAATAGTTCTTTACGAAGTTCCTATAGTAGCCGCACATTCCTAAGAAAGATCTGACCTCAGTGACAGTCTAAGGTCGTGGCCAGTCTCGAATACTAGCCACCTTCGCATCCTCAGGCCTAATCCCTTCCGCGGATACTTCATGACCTAAGTATAGTATCTTAGTGCGACCGAACTCACACTTCTCTAAGTTGACCTTATACTTGTGTTGTCGCAGGAGTGAGAGTACAGTCTCAACGTGCTTTGCATGCTCCTCGGCAGACTTGCTAAAGATTAGAATGTCGTCAAGGTATACCAGGACAAACTTATCTAAATGGTCATGGAAGATCCGATTCATAGCGTGCTGGAATGTACCCGGCGCATTGCAAAGACCAAAGGGCATCACTACAAGCTCATACAGACCGTATTTGATCTGAAAGGCTGTCTTGTGTTGGTCCTCAGGTCTTATTGCAATCTGATGATATCCGGATTTCAAGTCTATCTTACTATAATACTTGCATCCCTGCACCCTATCCAATATGTCGTCTATGCAAGGTAGAGGCTCTGCGTTCTTCACTGTGATGGCATTGAGGCCTCTATCGTCAATGCACATCCTCAAAGTACCCCCCTTCTTCGGTACGAATAGAACGGGTGATCCGTAAGGGGAAGTACTATGCCGAATCCATCCCTTCTCTGTCAGCTCCTTAAGCTGTCACCGAAGTTCATCTAACTCGGCGGGAGCCATCCTATATATCCTTCCCTTTGGGGTCTTACTCCCTGGAAGGATTTCTATAGCGTGGACAACTTCCCTTTCAACAATTCCTCTGGGCTCCTCGAACAGATCAGGGAACTTAGCAACGACGCGTTCTATCTCTGCGGGTGTTTTAAGGGCCTCCCCTTTCTCAGAGATATACACAAGGTACATACCCTCCTCTAGTAATTGTAGAACGCTGATGCACACAAGCAGCCATAGGTATTTATAATACTACTAGCTTTGAACTTAGTCAATCTGACAGTTCGGCCATCGGGCAACTTATGCTTGAGCACCTTCTTATCCCAGTCAAACTGGGGCTTAGCAACTTCGAGGTAGTACATGCCTAACAACATGTCAAATGGTAAGTCGTCGCTAACCAAGAACGAAATCTTATGATTAAGTTCTCCTCCTCCATAGGAGAAGGTACAGACTACGTCCTTGATGTAGTCTGTTACTATCATGCGCTCCTTGTTGGCCAAAGTAGATGCTACTGGTCTACTAAGGTGCCGTACCCGGTCCTGTAGGTGCAGCCTTTCCAAACAGTCGCGACTTGTGTAATTCCGCGTGGATTCGATGTCTATGAAGGCACCACTTTTGCGGCCTCCTACATCCACTTCCACCACAAAATGTTCCCCTCTAGGACCTTTCTTGAGTGCCACCCAAGACTCGCGAGGGTCCTTGTTTGACCACTCACCTTCTAAATCTTCTAAGGCCTCAGACACATCTAACGTACAGAGCATAGTTTGGTCTAGATGTGTCTGCGGGATGGCTAAGGAGTCGTTAGCTTTGGCCTTGTCATGAAATGGGGAGGGTATCAAGCCCACGTCATCTTGAGTAGAAGCCGCTAAAACTTCCACTGGCCTCACGCGTTTCCCGAGCTAGAAGCCTGGGAATAAGATGCCCCCATCTTTGGAGGTATCTTTTGTGTAACCTTTGCGTTCTGGCACTTGTACTGCGAGTGACCGTATTCCCCGCAGTTGATACAAGCGCCACGTACTCGGCGGTCACGCCACACGTCTTGATCAAGACCTGCCTTCACCCATTCAGCCACTTTGGACTGATTGGAGGCGGCCTTCCCTTGACTCCTAGGTTGGCCCTTCCCTCGGCCACCTGCCTTAGTCTTGACTACCGCGACGAGGGTGCTACCCTCAGCTACCTCCTCGCCGTCAAACTCTGTATAGTCCATCAGGTCAGTGAGCTCGTCGATCTCAGTTTGAGTCCCATCGGACTCCACCATCATCAACTTAGCCCCCTTCTTCTTCCACTCCCGATGACTCTTCTTCTTTTTCGTGTTATTCTGAGTGGGTTGAGCATTGCCTAGTGTGGCCTCCAAATCTAAGGCTTTCCTAGACAATGTCTCAAATGAATGGTACTCGAGGCGTGCCTCGCTGGCCAGCAAGTTCCTGATGTTCTCAGGAAGACATCTAACAAAGGTTGTTAACAGGAACTGGTCATTATAGTTGATGCCAGGGACGAGGATCAGGCTCTCAACGGTAGTCGTAAGCTCTCTGACTGACTTGAACTTTCGTTGGTCCAGTTTGTTAATCGCATCAGTGACTCTTTGTGCCTCTTGTGGATTATGCCATTGAGCTTCTACCATTTCCATGAACTGGTTTAACCATTTCCATGAACCGGTCTAACGTTAATGAGTTAGCCCAGTCCGCCATGCGTCGCCCGTACCCTGCCTTCACAACTATACCATCTAGCCATTTGGCTGCCTTACCCTCGAGGTAAGATGCAACAGTCACCACTTCATCCTCAGGCAAGGTCGTCTTTGCCTTCACCCAAACCGGGACGGTCCTCAACCATGTGTTGAGTTTTTCGTCCTTTCTCTCGCCTGAAAAGGCAAGAGGCGGTTTCATTGGGGTCTTAGGATACCATTGACCCTGCGGCTGTCCAGATTGCTGAACAGTTTGTTGCGGTGGTGTAGCTCCCACCGCTGGACCCGAAGAAGAAGATGCAACAGTCTGTGCGACTGCTGCAGACGTACCGCTAGGTTGTGTACCAACTTGAACTGGAAAGGGGCCTGACATCGCCGATAACGGCAACGGCGATTGTGCTGGTGGCCTAAATCCTGGCCTTGTCAAAGCGTCCAGGATCTGGTCTAGAGTGCTCTGCATAAAGTCCAACCTGCTGTCCACGTGCGCATGCAGCGACAACATGTTGTTCCTCAACACTTTCATGGGCCCATTCATTCCAGAGTCATCCAAACCCTCTAACTCAGCTTTGTCAGCCTCTAATGTATCAAGCCTGGCTGTTCTATTTTTGATTTCCCTTTCTCTGTCGGTTGCTTGTTTCAGTTCCCTCTCTAATCTTTCACGGATCCTTTCGACCTGCTGGAGCTCCCTAAGCTCCCTCTCGCGAGGAGTCAACGGGCTGAACTGCGAGCCAGCCATTTGACTTGTAGACTGACGTGATCCTATTGAACTGGAAGTGCCCGCAGACCCTGTTGGCATTCCCAACTGGGGTCAAGACGAGGAGACAACAGAAGATGCAGTGGAGGATGCTGTTGCAGAAGACATGGTTGTTGCCCTGGCTGCTGTTGCAGCCTGCTCCCTAGCTGCAACGTTTCCTGCCTTTCTCGATGCTGCGAGAGCACGGGCTCTGCGTTCGGCACGAATGCGTCTTTCGTCTTCCGGTTGTAGGGCCTGGAACACGTGCGGGATCCTACGTGACCTTGCACGTGTTAGTCTAGCATCGTCAACTCTCTCCTCATCGACGTCTGACCCGTTCATGAATTAGGCAAACATTATCTGCACTAGAACCCCCTAGTGGAGTCCTACCACAGCATGTGTCTGACCGGCAC
The DNA here is from genome assembly GCA_003427395.1 of Chara braunii. Lineage (NCBI taxonomy): Eukaryota > Viridiplantae > Streptophyta > Charophyceae > Charales > Characeae > Chara > Chara braunii. Next base: position 1,355,149 of record BFEA01000053.1, read on the forward strand.
CTAATTTTCGAAAAATAGTTGTGTCCGGCAGGTCCCCTACTGTGCCGATCAAGTGGCATGTCTACAACATTCACACCAGATTGTCTACATAGTCTAGATGTACTCTGATTGGTTCACTTACAACAGCATTAGACAAAACTGGCTATGGTAGCATACAAAAGTCCTAATCTAATTCCGTCTGTGAGGTGTTAGCAGTCTGTCCACCAACTAATCAAAATACAAAAGACCATGTTGCAGATGTATGATGAGTGGGTATGGTTGTGTAATCAGTTGAGCACCAATTAGAACCTACCCTCCCCTCAATCCAACATACCGAACAGCATTATTGAGCAGGCAGTGTCTTCGTGTGTATTTCGGCCCACCCCTGTGCCCAAGTCGTTACCGAGCAAGCCAGCCCAACCACTCTTATTTACCCTCGTACGGCGATGAGCCTTCCTGTCCATGTGATCTGGCTGATCAGGAGGAATTTATAGAGCGCCCCCATCTCTTCAGGAATTCTTTAACGTCGCAGTCAGAACGACGATCACAGCTAGATTCACAATGAACTCCCAACCAGAAATGTTTATAGACGGTCTGGTAAGCGTCTGTCATGGGCTGGCACACCCGGCAGGACTTCTATTTAGCGCAGCAAGTGCCAAAATGGACAGCAGCCATTGCATGCGTGACCTACTCCCATTGGGTTGGCATGGTGACCGTGACCCAGTGCTTCGACCAGGGCCCTTCAGAGGCACCGCCCTTTCTCCTTCCAGATGCTTTCGGGAAGATTGTCGTCTCTCAAGGTAGCGCGCTCACGACACCTCATCAAAAGAGAGGACTCTCAAGTTGGACGGACTTCCTCACGGTAAGAAGAGATTGAGAGAGTAGATAAGGTAAGGGAACAACGTACCTGGAGATAGCTGCCCCCAACCACAGATTTCTCACCAATTGAGCTGAGTGTGCATTTGATGACTGGTCTTGGCCTCGGTACCACTCACAACGTAATGCAGTGCCACCTCAGCCGAATGCCACATCAGCATGCTCTCATCACCAATCATACATTCCGCATGTCACCACGACATACACTGCCGTCTTAGCCTTCCGGCGCACCCCTCTCTACCCAGGGTGTGCGCCTATATATGGCCTGACGTCACAAGTACCAACTGCGAAGAAGCATCGTCAACGCACCAAGTCTGTATAACGCCAGCGTGCCAGAGGTAAGTGGCGATCAAACCGGCTCCGATACCAAATTGCAAGGAACATGAATATGGACGAAGCACATAAATCTAGAATGCAAAATCACATTGAAGTCCAAGTAGTCAAAGCCAGAGCAGATAGCACAATGGAACCGAGTAACCATCCAATTGAGAATGATACAGAAGAATCGTGAGTCAATGTCCATGCCCAACAGGGCAACACCAACAACATAACCCAATGTAGCTCTCTCTTATGAATGGCGCCAGGCGCCCTATCTACTCTACAGACTAAGCCTACAACTACAGCAATGAAAGCAACCAGACAACTCGACTACCAGCGAGTGATGATGTCAACACCAATGCCGACCTCCACCTCCACCAGGTACGTGTCCTCTTCACCCACACTCTTCCTTGTTACCCACACAGCGCCCTTCACCTCCGAAGAACCACCTCCGCCCTCACCTCCCCTGCGCCCTCTGCAGCCCGGCTATGGCCGCCAAACGCCTAGTGCACAGGCAGCGCCCTACCGCCTAGCGCATGCCTGCCTTGCACCCTGTCTTAGCGCAGCGCAGCAGCTCGCATTAGCGCAGCGTGCCAGCATTGCCCGCAATGGCCAAGATCCCCTGCCCACTCGCCTTGCTTGCCTATATGTCAGTGCTGCGTGTGGGCGGCCTCCCTTCAGCCTGCGACCGGGCCCCAGTGGCTGAACCCAGCCCGATACAGTTGAGGCCTGGGGCAATGCAGTTGCGCCTCTTTCATCAAGGCCTGCGGCCAGATTCAGATAGTGGGCCGATTTCCCTTTGGCATTTTCGGCCACTATACCCAGCATGCATTGTCGGCCTCACATTCAAGTGCCCAGGGCCTAACTAACTCAAAGGCCCTGGGATCTCCACATTTGCAGAGATTCGAGACTCGGTGCACTCCAACCAACTAGCGTGCTGCACCTGTATGGACCCCACTCCGGGAAATGTTTGCACAAAGGGCTCTTGTTGATTTGCTGGCCCGCCTTCACTTAGGGCGGGCACTAGGCTTGCTGGGGCCTTAGCCCAGAACATGTACATCATGGCAAGGCCCCTTCTTGAGGGCTCAATCCTCACACTTTGATCTTCAACATCGACGGGGGATCCGACGTTGTACTTCGGGGTAGATGGTGACCCTCTCAGATGATAGGACACTAGTGTAGAGGATGCTAATTGGGTCAGGAGGACTATGTGAGAGGGGGGTGAGTTTCTTTCATCTCAAGAACCCTTCCACTCAGGTAAGTGTCGTGCCGCCAGGGTGCCCATGTGTGTGGCAATGGAATTGACTGCCTGTTGGGGTATTCTGGGTTCTTCTTCCATCCTCCATAGTCTTAATCTTGTGTGAGGTGTGTGAACTGCTTACTCACCTGACGAGTGAATGAATGGAGTATCTTGCGTGTCGTGCTATATCTTTCTACAATGCTCTGTTTATTTCATTCTGAACGGCTGTAGTCTGTAGGTTCTTTCTGGGCTAAATTTTGTTTTTCAATTCGGTAGGGGAAGAGAGTAGGTCTTTGTGGAACTCTTGCTGGTCGGGACCCAATTTTGACTCCACTGGGACCATTTGGGACTCGGAGTTCATGCTTTCGGACCAGGACACACGCTGCTGAGGGGATCTCAGTTGAGATGTTTTAACAGACTTTACCGCACAATCCGCCGCTTGACTCGCACCTTGGACACCACTCAATTCTCTCTTGCATTTACGTAGTACACTTTGAATTTGATTTGCTGTGTCCTCACGGAGTTGAGTCCGATTAGGCTTGAGAGGACCTCATACGTGGCCGGACCAGGCTTTGTGGCGGAATCAGATCTCTCTGATCTTTATTTTTTTGTTTTGACTGCTCTCCAGTCCAAATGAATTGCCGCTCCGGCTAGGAGTTCTACCTTGTCTTCTAGTTGCTTTCAAAACTGTTTTTTTCATTGGGTTCATTAAATGCCTGCGTCTACACGATCGCAAACGAGAGAGAGAGAGAGAGAGAGAGAGAGAGAGAGAGAGAGAGAGAGAGAGAGAGAGAGAGAGAGAAGAGAAGCTTCTTAGTGTTGCTCTTGAGGGGGTGAGGAGAGGGAAGAGGAGTGTTCGTCCCAGAAGTGTGAGGAAACACGGACCTCTCCTGAGAGACTTATTGACTCACTTGTCCTACATCATGGCATCTGCTGCAGAATGGAAGCTGCAATGGACGTTGCCCCTGAGGCAGAAAAAGTGCAGTACTTGTTCTTCTATGAAAAAGCATTGAAGAGGGAAGTCGCCAAGCCTGGACTGAGATGAAGAAACGAAGAGGACAGTTAATAATTGCAGATCTTGAAGTGAACAAAGTAAGAGTTGGAGGTATGATAGATAGTGGATCAACTCGCAGCTATATAAGTAAGAAAGGGTTGAAGAAGTTGCGTCTCGGGCTGAAGGTTAAACAGTTAGATGAACCCGTAATGAGTAAATTAACTAATAGCACTATAACTGTAATGGATAGATATGTTGAAGGGGTTAAGATATACTTCCGGCTCGAAGCAGAGGGGAAGGTGGAACGCATTCTCCACTCTCTGACTCTCTTGGTGGAAGATGATCTCCCTTTTGACATTCTTTTAGTATGGATTGGGGGGAACCTGCAGATGCGGACATAAAGTTAAGGGACCATGAGTGTTGGCTTCCAAGTCCGCAAGGTGGGAAAAAGAAAATTCGCTTGTTTCATGAATCAGGGAAAGAAAGCAGCTTGGCTCATTGTTGTATGAGTGCCCCCGCGTTTCGCTCGTCATGTAAAGAAGTACAATCTGTATGATCAAGTGTTTGTTTTATATGTCCGCCCAGTGAAAGAGGGTGAAGTTAAGGAAGAGGTTGAACCCTCAGAAGTTGAAAAGATTTTGAAAGAATCCGAAGATGTGGCAGAGGCCCCAAGCGGTGTAGTTGAAAGACCTATCAAACATCGCATTGATATCATTCCAGGACGTCAAATTCCTAAGGGGCTTTATCTATAGGATGTCACCAAAAGAGTTGGATGAACTGCGAACCCAGCTTGATGAATTGCTGGAAAACGGGTGGGTAAGACCTAGCTCCTTGCCCTATGGTGCGCCTGTGCTATTCGTACCGAAGAAAGATGGCGGGGTACGTATGTGTTTAGAATATAGAAGACTTAATGAAATCACTGTAAAGAATGCTGAGCCATTACCGAGGATTGACGATCTTTTGGATAGAGTTCAGGGTTGCAAGTACTTCACTAAGATTGATCTGAAGTCTGGCTACCATCAGATTGAGGTAGAGCCAAAGGACCAATACAAGACCGCCTTTCGAACAAGGTACGGGCACTATGAGTTCGTGGTGTTGCCCTTTGGTCTTACTATGCACTTGCAACCTTCCAAAGAACAATGAATGAGCTTTTTCCTGAATGGCTTGACAAATTTGTTGTCGTTTATCTCGATGATATTTTGATTTTTAGTAAGAATTTGAATGAACATTGCGAGCACCTTCGACTTGTGCTAAATAAATTGCGTGAAGCAAAATTGAAGTTAAACCCGAAGAAGTGTGACTGGGCTAAGCGTCAAGTTTTGTATTTAGGGCATGTGCTTGACGGTGATGGAATCAGACCGGAAGATACGAAAATTGCGGCAATACGTGATTGGCCTAAACCCCGCACTTTGACTAAGTTGCGGTCGTTCCTTGGGCTAGCCAACTATTATTGGAAGTTCGTTAAACACTTCACGATAATTGTTGCGCCCCTTCGCAGATTGCTTAAGAAAGAAACAATTTGGAAGTGGGATTCAGATTGCACAACTTCATTTAAATGCCTAAAGAAATATGTGATTAACTATCCGGTTTTGAAGGTTGTTGATCCTTCGTTGCCCTTTGTTGTCACAACTGACGCCAGTCAGTACGGGATAGGCACTGTACTCCAACAAGATGGGAATGGATACAGGCCTGTAGAGTTTATGTCCCGACGACTGCCTAACGAGAAGGTCGCCGCTTCTACGTACGAGAGAGAGTTGTATGCTCTTTGAGAAGCTCTAGATCACTGGCGACACTATCTCTTAGGACGCCACTTCAAGGTGTACTCAGATCATGAGACACTTCGCTGGCTTAAAACGCAGGCCCGGATGACACCTAAGTTGACTAGGTGGGCCGCTGAGATTGATCAGTATGATTTCGAGCTAAAGCCAGTCAAGGGTAAGTATAACGTTGTTGCTGACGCGCTAAGTCGAAGATCTGATTTCTTCGGTGCCATTGTAACATGTCTAGACGTGGGCACCGATCTGCAAGAGAAAATTAGAAGTGCGTATTCGACAGATCCTGTCTATGACGCTATGATTAAACGTGTACAAGAAGCGCCACAAGAGTTTCCTAACTATCGTATAACACAGGGACTGTTGTTCGAAAAAACGGATGTGCACGATAGGCTTTGTATTCCAAATGTGGAAGAGATCAAAAGTTTGATCTTGGGGGAGTGTCACGACACCGAGGGCCATTTTGGGTGGAAAAAGACTTATGCGAATCTTTTGCGTTCCTATACTTGGCCTCGTATGAAACCCGATTGCATTGTGTATGTGCAAGGTTGTAAAGTGTGCCAAAGAAATAAGAGCACCACTCAACCTCCCCTTGGTCTACTGAAGCCTTTGCCAATCCCAACAGGTCCAGAAGACTCTGTGTCCATTGACTTTATGGACACCAAGGTGAAAACCAGGAATGGAAAAACGCAAGTCATGGTCATTGTTGACATATTTAGTAAATATGCTGTATTCGCAGCCTTGCCAGCGGAAGCAAAAACGGAATTAGTAATTCGGGAATTCTTTAACCATTGGGTGAAAGATTATGGGCATCCCTTAACGATTGTGAGTGACAGAGATTTACGGTTCACGAGTGAACAATGGCAGCAACTAATGAACGTCTATGACTCTAAGTTGACTATGTCATTAGGTAGGCACCCTGAGACAAACCGCCAGACTGAGCAAATGAACAAGATTCTGCAACAAATGTTGCATATGTACATACGTCCCGACCAGGTTGACTGGGACAAACATTTGCCCAAAGTCGCTAGTGCCTATAACAACTTTGTTCACCTATGTACATGCAAGACTCCGATGGAGCTGCATTTGGGATGGCGACCACGTAGGCACATTGATCGCCTGAATCCGGACCAAGTACATAAGCTTCCACTAGGAACAAGTGAATTCGCGATACAGTATCAGAAGGATATTGAGAAAGTGAAGGAAAATATAGTGAAGGCACAACATTAGATGATAGAACAGGCAAATAAACACAGAAGACCTTCTCAATTTGCTGTAGGTGATTTGGTATGGGTTAAGTCTAAAGAGTTTGTTCCTGAAGAAAACATCTTTCAGAAGTTACTACCCGCCTACAGAGGACCTTGGCAAGTTCTTGACGTGATTGGAGATGTGGATGGACCTTCCTATGTGATTGAGATTCCTCTACATTTGCAACGTATCCAGTATTCCACGCCTCAAAGCTCTTACCTTGCGTAACGAATGAGCTATTTCCCAGTCGCAGGTCGGCGATACCTCCTAGTATGGATGGGAAATATGACGTGAATAAGATTGTTGCTGAAAGCACTCTTCAAACTGGACGTAGAGGCAGACCTGGACGTAGAGGCAGACCCCAACGACAATATAAAGTAAGAGTTCGCATATCAGGACCCAAGTGAAGATCGCTGGTTCACAAGAGAAGAACTAATTGAGTCTGCGCCTCATATTGTATCTGCTTATGAAAGAGCTAGAAGAGGAATAAGTATTATAGATAGGTGAAGGTTATTCTCAGAGGACTTCGAAACTAGGCCGGCGAGAGTAAAAGGGCCTTTACTCGATTCAGACCCTGTTTGACGAATGCAGCATAGAGGGGTCACTCGCCCAGAGCCCAACTCGTGAAAGCAGATCAAAAGTCACATCCTAACTAAGTAAAAGTCAATGTCAAAGGTCACAGTTGTGCCCCTGGACGAACAGTTGCAATATTCAGATATAGGAGTCACATCTGTTCATCCAGGGGGTGTGCAAGTCATGTTTGTTCATGCAGGAGATGTGTCTATACGTGCAGTATGTGTCTGTACATGCAGTATGTGTGTCTGTTCGTGCAGTATGTGTGTCTCTTCGTGCAGAATGTGTGTCTGTTCGAGCAGTAGGTGTGTCTGTCCAAAGGAAGTCAAAAGGGTGAAGTCCCAGTCAAGATTCAAGTCAAAGGGAAAGTCTAGATACAGATTGGAAGTCCGAAATTGAGGCCTGAAGGCCGCAGCAGCAGTGGACCCTGAGGATAAGGAACTGGGACGCATTCCACAGGGGCCTGGGACTGGGAAATGACCCAAGACAGACTGAATTCAGACCTCGCAAGGGGAGGCCAGCACTATAATGGACGAGGCAGCCTCCCCACAAGGCAGATTCCCAATGGCATTGATGCGTGGAAGTGCTGAGGCACTTGTGCGCTATAGTGCAGGGAGGGGCGCTGGCAGAAGAAGTTGCGCCAGAAGGGAGATGAGCTGGGCGCTGGCTGCAGGGAAGCCATAGCTGCGCCAGCCTGAGTTAGTAGTAGTAGAGGGGTTAGGAATAGGATATCAGTGAGAGGCATTCAGAGTAGATTCTCGTAGACAAGGAGTGTCCATGCATAGTGAGAGAAGGGAACCACGACAGGGATCTTGAGAGAGAAGATAAAGAGAGAGAGAGAAGACAGGTTACGAAGTGGGATTTGGTGAATGCTTACCTGTATGCGCCATACTTGTGATCCGAAGGGTGACGCTGGCTGAGCCAGGTCCTATGCTGACGAATGAGGGAAGAAGACTTGCATTTTGTTGGCGCTGAACTTTTGAACTCGAGATACTCTTGCTTAATGTGAATTTTATGATATGAGCTGCGCTATCTGGTTCCTATCTCATCTCGACTTTGGCTTTGTGTGAAGCTATCCTATCTGTGTGAAGACATGTATGCATGCGAAGTGATGCACTCCAGCAAGCTGTGAACAGTCAGGTTCCTTGCAGTACTACGACTATGAAGGAGGGTTACGAGTTCTGATGATATTGGAGACAGCGACATTGGGACTGTAGGTTGAGGACTACTTTGGGTCCTTTTGGGATCTGATTTCATCTTCCTCTGAAGATGTACCTTGACATTGTGAGATCGATATCTGAGACACTGTGAGACTCTGTGTTCGCGACATTTCGGATTTCGCTATTTCTGACATTTCAAGATACTATGCAACACTACGTGACCGTTGTTACGGACGTCCAAAAAGGAACGAAAGTAACGGGAAAATTCAGTTTCACTCGGCCACACTTACGCACCATGATGGATAAGGCACATGAAAGCAAAAACAAGAAAAAAAGCTGAAACTTGAGCTGTTGCTAACCCTCAGATGCAGTACTTCTGGACAAGGAATTATCAGAAGAACCAACAGTCTGGTTTATCTGCTAACTATGTTGTCTTTTGAAATTGCGTGAATCTGTTATGAAATCAATTATAGGTGCAGCAGGAACAGCTTCAGTAGAAGCAGCAGCACGACCACCAGCTGTAGCAGAAGCAACTGCAGCTGCAGCTGCAGCAACAACAACAACGGAAT